>OY293307.1:35971369-36403027 GCA_958502075.1 Orchestes rusci
CATAACTGAATTCGCCGTGCGGTGCGGTTTTTCGAATTATAATTAGCAAAAATCCGATTGATTTCGTATTTGGCGCATGAAATACGCATATTAAACCATAATTACCATGGTAATATGTCGGTTAAATTTCAAACAAAGCCACCATGGATTGTTCTAGAATAACTTTTGGCAACCTCACGCCGATCGAATCGACCAATCACAGCGGTGCATTCTTCGCCCGCTTGCGCACCAACGCCCTCTAAACAACCGCATCAACCGGCAACGTCCCATCGCCATTTTGCAAGCGTCGATTGTTTGAGAGACACGCTCTCGTCCAGTGTTTTTAAAACGGTAGTACGGGGAGAGTTCGATTCGAATTGAATTTGAAAACAAACACAAACCGGCAAGATGGGCGACTATCAAGTAGCTGGAGTTCAACAGGACGCTTTGGGTGCTGTGCAGTTGGAATTGGGCGGCAATCCAAATTCGCTTACCCTAAGAAGGCCCTTTGATCCGTTGGCGCACGATTTGGAGGCCAGTTTTAGGTTGACGCGCTTTGCCGATTTGAAGGGAAGAGGCTGCAAAGTGCCCCAGGAAGTGTTGCACAAGTTGGTTGAGGGGCTTCAGCAGGACTACAATTCGGGAAGCGACCATGAGCATCATTTTATGCATATGGCCATTCCGAGGATTGGCATTGGCCTTGATTGTTCGGTAAGCCGGTTGTTTTTGTTTGTTTTTCGGGACGCCTACTTGGCTTGTTTTCTTGTGTATTTTGTTGCATGGGAGCCTCGGAAAAGGGGCTCGAATTGCAAGGGCTCAACATACCGTTAATAATTCGAAATTACCGAAGTTAACCCCACTAAATTGACATTTTCGAAGTTTATTCATCGGTTTGAAATAATTAAAAGTGTAGAAAAATATCCAAATTTACTACTCCAGTGGCGTTTATTTAGTTTATTTATTTTGGCAAACATAAAATAAGGTTATGGTATAAAATAGGTAGGTATGTCTTTACTGAGCTATTTTCAAACATGAAACATGTGGTTTACATATTAGGTTATATAAGTTAATTTGTTGAATAGATCACTAAAAATAATTAAATACATATCCGTTAATAAGCGATTTGTTATTCACTTTCGTCAAAACTATGATCGAGTAGCTCCGGAAATTGACATGTGTCACTGTTTCAACGTGTAAGAAACATTGTTGCCAAATGAATGTTTTCAACATCGCAGTCTGGATTTTGAGTGTTTTCCGAATTCGCAGGAGTTGATCTGAATGTTACTTTTTTCGGGTTAGTGGTTGCTATTATACAGGGTTTTGATTTTGTTGAAATCAAATGTAATGGTTTATTTATCTCTTTATAATTTAAGAAGGGATGCATTTTTCGATTGAAAACTAGAAAAAAACAAAAAAATTTTATGTATTAATGTTGTATCAAACCCATGTTTGCGCGGCTTAGTAATCGGCCGACTTTCATTGGGTGATGCTAGTTTAAAGTGCCGCACTGGAGTGAGCCTTCTATATAGAATAGAATAGAATAGAAATCATTTATTATGCAATATACAACAACCTAACTTGCTACAACATTGCATAAAAGGTGATATTCGCACAGGGCGTTCTTCCATATCACCTGATAAAATAAAAATAAATATATAATAATATAAATAAATAAAAGAAAAAAATAATATTAACAATAGCAATAATAAAGCCCGAAATAACAGCTCTTCGGAAATAGATAAATTATAACAACAATATAACGCAGGAAATTGTCATGACATACCTTGCAAAATATGACGCCTATACTTATCCTTGAAAATTGTCAATGAGTCATTCACAATCGAGTCAAAAATGTCCGAGTTCAACAATTTTATGGCTAAGAATACAAAGGAGTTTCTAAATTTAGATGAATGATGCCTTGGTATTTGGAATGCATTTATGTTCCTTAAATTCAAATTATGCAATTCTCTTCTCATGACGAAAAATTCCCACAAATAACTCGGGCACTTCGACCTGTACAACTTATGAACTAAAACACCAAAATGAAATTTAACTCTATATTCATATTTCAACAAATTATTTGCCAAATATATGGGAGTTACATGATCATACTTTCTGACCAAATACACAAATCTTATACATGTATTTTGTACAAGTTGTATTTTCATTTTGTACTCTTCAGTTAAAAAATGATAGTAGACAACATTACAATAGTCTAACTGCGGATATAGCAGTGCCTCAACCAGCAACAGTTTTACCCTTTCAGGAAGAGTGTGTCTGAACGGATACAATGATTTTAGTTTGTAGTAAATTGAGGATAGTTTTTTATCAACATGATTTTCGAAATTCAACTGGCTGTCGAAAATTACTCCCAGGTTTCGAGCTTGTTCCACTATTGGTATGGGAACGCCGTTTATGTGCAATGTCACAAAATTATTCAAATCATACCTGCATCTGTTCGTCTTGCTACCAATTATCATATGACAACTTTTTTTGGCATTAAGTAGAAGTCCATGGTCATTTGACCATTTGTGCACTGCGCTGAGGTCTCTATTGATGTTCTGCATAGACACGCTAGATACTGAGGGATGAAATCCACTCGATACCTGTGTATCATCCGCATACATATGTATATTGCAATGTTTCACAACATTAGGCAAATCAGAAGTATATATTTTGAAAAGTAGAGGACCCAAAATACTCCCTTGAGGCACACCATGTTTCATTATCACCGGCTCAGACCGATCCCCTTCCAGATCAACAATTTGGACTCTAGCTTGCAAGTAGCTTGACAGCCACACGCAAATTTCTTCAGAGAACCCATAGTAACCAAATTTTGCAATCAAAATATTATGATTAATTAAATCGAAGGCTTTGCTATAGTCCAAAAGAACCAAGCATGACAATTTACTTTCATCCATATTACAAACTATATCTGATGCAACCTTTGTAAGAGCTGTGGCAGTGCTATGGAATCTCTGAAAACCTGACTGAACTTTCGGTATTATATGATTAGCACTGACATACTCACTAAAAACATCATATACAACGATTTCGTGCATCTTTGCAAGAATTGGCAGGAGACAGATGGGCCTGAGTTCCTCTACATCATTTATTTTAGCAGTCTTTGGAAGAGGTCTGACTAGAGAAGTTTTCCAAATGATTATGTTCGGTGGTTATGTCAACATAAGTTAGAAATATACTCCATGGCATCTCTCTTTTATTTTCTTCATTGTTAAAGGCGTCCAACTCATTATAAAAAGCTATTTTCAGTTCGCAATGCTTCAGGGAAATTTCTTTGTAAAAATTAAATTTGATGTCTCAAATCATCAAAATCTGAAAAAATCTTCTTCTGACATCCACCCAGATTCAATTGAGTATACGGGGTGTTTAAAAAACATTGGGCAAAAATGAAAGGGGTGATTCCTGAGGTCATGTTGAGAAAAAAAACTTCCAATAAACATAGGTCCGAAAACGCATTGTTTCTATGATACAATAGTAATTTACGTTACTAAGGCGGTAAATGAATTTTTAAATTACGAGTCGAGATGTTTTTGGACGAGGCGACGAAGGAGCCGAGTCTGGAATTTATAGACGAGTAGTTTAATGACATTTAACGGCTGTGTATCGTACATTGTTTTGTTTCAAACTGTGATGATTTTTTTTTAATTGGTTTAAAGTGCTTTCTTGTCAAACCATACACTTGAGGGTGGCAGTCCGCTTCACATTCTTTCCATGAGATGGCGCCAGCCAAACCATGTCACCACTTGGGTAATAGATCGGTTTATTATATGTTACCAACATTCTATGTCAAGTTATTAATTGAAATCCTGAGATGGCGCCAGCCAAACCATGCTACCAATGCAATTTCACAGTCTTTGATGATGCAAAATGTCATTTTCAGAGTAGTCAAATAATTTTTTTACATATTCTGATGATGTTAAGTGTCATTTACTGGACTGGTTTTGGGTTCGGTAAATGATACTTTACGGTACAGTGTGAAATGAAGTTTTATTTTTATTCATTTTTTTTTAATAATTCAGTTAAATTTGGATTTGTTTGAAAGCAACAAACACGTGACAAATTACAAAAACTGTTGAATGAAAATGACCAGCCCTAGCTCGAATGCAGCAATCCAACCTTATCATTGATTTAGAAAAAAAACTTTGCCACCCTGTATCGTAGAAACGATGTGTCTTGTGACCTACAGTGTGACCCATTAGAAAGCCCCATAACATTTTTATTTATGAAGCGATTTTGACGATTTTTTTTTTTAATGTGGAGAGTGAATAGGTTTACTTTGAGGCCAGACGGTGTTAAGTTTTTTCAAAATTCAAGGCCTACTAGATCATTTTTTGGATGCTGAAAAATCCAAAATCCATATTAGCGTTTTTTTCAGAAAAAATCTGTCTATGCCACTGGATTCGTCATACCCTGAAATGGATCTGTACCAAATTTCATGGAAAAATATTGAAAATTGATGATTAATCACCTCGAAACTCTTGCGATAGTAAATCTATCAGAAAAAAAATTAAATATAAACATTCAATAGATAGTCTCATGTCAAAATACAATGAAAACGAACAAGAAAAAAATTACATACAGAAATAATATTTTTGAATTAAATATTTTTTCATGGAATTTGGTCCAGACCCATTTCAGGGGATGAAAAATCCAGTGGCGTAGGCAGATTTTCTCTAAAAAAATCGCTGATATACAGGGTGTCCCAGCAAGGGTGGCCACCGGCCATATCTCAGAAACTACTGGACCTAAAAGTTCAGGAAAAAAAAATTATCACTAAAGTGGCCACGAGAAAATGCTGGGAAATATTTATAACTTCGAAATTTTTCCGCTAGGGGGCGCAATCAAAGCTTAAATATTAAAATTCGAAATTTCTCCGGAAATTCTCAGATTGAGGTATATCTTTATCAACATGGTTAGAAAACCTAGACAATTTCACGTCTTTTTGGTACAGGGCTCATTGGCGTACCGATCTTCGTGTGAGTAGGGGAAGGTAGTGAAAGTGTAATTGTTCAAGTGGCTGTAACTTATAAACGACTTGTCCGATTCTGTTGCGTATAGGATTGTTTGGAAGATAAATGTGAGTACTTCCGTATATCGTATCCAGTGATGCGTGATTGTCGCCAGAAAAGTTGCTAGAAGGGGTAACTTGAATTAAAAACAGTGTTTTTCATTTTACCGCAAAAATTTAAATGGTATGGTATAATTCTGATAATAATAACTAGTCCAAATTATGTAAAATTTAATGTTTTAAGGTTTTCAAGGTTTTTTTTTTTTTTTTAAGGTTTTTTCTTTGTAAATTTAATCTTCATTTCGATTCTGTTATCGGAATTATACCGTACCATTTAAATTTCTGAGGTGAAACGAAAATAACAGTTTTTAATTCAAATTACGCCTTCTAGCAACTTTTCTGGAGACAATCACGCATCACTGGATACGATATACGAAAGTACTCACATTTATCTTCCAAACAAGCCTATACGCAACAAAATCGGACAAGTCGTTTATAAGTTACAGCCACTTGAACAATTACACTTTCACTACCTTCCCCTACTCACACGAAGATCGGTACGCCAATGAGCCCTGTACCAAAAAGACGTGAAATTGTCCAGGTTTTCTAACCATGTTGATAAAGATATACCTCAATCTGAGAATTTCCGGAGAAATTTCGAATTTTAATATTTAAGCTTCGATTGCGCCCCCTAGCGGAAAAATTTCGAAGTTATAAATATTTCCCAGCATTTTCTCGTGGCCACTTTAGTGATCATGTTTTTTTTCCTGAACTTTTAGGTCCAGTAGTTTCCGAGATATGGCCGGTGGCCACCTTTGCTGGGACACCCTGTATTTTCGGAAAATTTCAGCCTCCAAATATGCTCTTGTAGGCCTTAGTTTTTGGAAAAAACTGAGTGACGTATGGCCTCAAAATACACCTTTCCCTCTCCACATTAAAAAAATCGTCAAAATCGATCAATAAATTAAAAAGTTATGTGGGTGGCTCGCTTCCAAATGAGTCACTCTGTATAAGTTTCATCCTTGTAACCCACACAATGATGAGGTTGATCAGTCACTTCAGTTATTTGTCACAATATCTGTAAAAAATTCTTTGAAAATTGCCCCAATATACCCAAAAAAACGATTCAAATGTGAGAATACCTATCTGTTCATTTTAGACAAATAATAACGATAACAATAATTAACAACAGCAACAGTTTTTTCCCTCTTTGTAATTTTTTTCCGAAATGTAATGTGTAACTGTACGTATTCAAGTGGAATGATGATCGTTTTTGTTCCAGGTTACCCCCTTAAGACACGGCGGCCTCGTGCTGGTCCAAACAACCGACTTCTTCTACCCGCTGGTTGACGACCCCTACATGATGGGCAAAATCGCCTGCGCCAACGTGCTCAGCGACCTCTACGCCATGGGCGTGACCGAATGCGACAACATGCTGATGCTGCTAGGTGTCAGCACTAAGATGACTGAAAAGGAGCGCGACGTTGTCATCCCGCTAATCATGAGAGGTTTCAAAGACTCTGCCTTAGAGGCAGGAACAACAGTAACTGGCGGACAAACTGTTGTTAACCCATGGTGCACCATTGGCGGCGTAGCCTCAACAGTGGCCCAACCAAACGAGTACATTGTACCTGATAACGCAGTGGTTGGTGATGTGTTGGTGCTGACCAAACCGCTAGGAACACAAGTTGCTGTCAACGCCCATCAATGGTTAGACCAGCCGGAAAGATGGAATAGAATCAAATTGGTTGTGAGCGAGGAGGATGTGCGAAAGGCATATCATCGCGCTATGGACTCTATGGCCAGATTAAACCGCATTGCCAGCAGGTTGATGCACAAATACAACGCTCATGGCGCCACTGACGTGACCGGTTTTGGCTTGTTGGGGCATGCGCAAACTCTAGCATCGCATCAAAAGAACGAAGTGTCGTTTGTCATTCATAATTTGCCGGTGATTGCAAAGATGGCGGCAGTGGCTAAGGCTTGCGGGAATATGTTTCAGTTGTTGCAAGGACATTCTGCGGAAACTTCTGGGGGTTTGTTGATTTGTCTGCCCCGCGAACAAGCGGCGGCTTATTGTAAAGACATTGAGAAACAAGAAGGGTATCAGGCGTGGATTATCGGCATTGTGGAAAAAGGCAACAGGACGGCCAGGATCATCGACAAGCCCAGAGTGATCGAGGTTCCTGCTAAAGAATAAGTTGCGCGCTTGTGGGTTGTCAGCATTTATTCGATTTTGTAAAGTTATGTCTTGTGTTGGAATTTTATTGGACTGTGAATTTGGACGCGTTTCTTCTATAAATTGATCAGTATTTCACACAAGCGATTCAAGTATGATAGGTAGAGTGTAAAGAATATTGTTTTCGATATTCTCGTATAGTATAGAAACTATTCTTGGTATTTTGTAAAGTACTTTGTATGTTCCTTCAACTTGAGTGAAGGTGAAATATATCTTATTTTTTGGTTCATGTTGTTGTTTTCATTTTTCAAAAAAAATCTAATAAGAGTTAAAAAATCCATTTATTTTCAAATTTCGCACGTCATAGAGAAACAACCATTGGTTACAATATGGCAACACCACCCGCTTGATACAAGAATCAGCAATCAACTGTACAATTGCTTGCATGTGCATTCATAACCTCATTATTTCTCATTTAAAAATAATAGTTTTATCTACAGCATATACCCCAAACGCCAACGGTGCCTATGCAAATCTTGCCGGAAGTAATAAATTTATCAATTTTGGATGTGAATTTCTCTGATTTTTGACATAATTGAGAGACATTCTACATGCAAATGGGTTATAATGTGCCAAAAATCAGAGAAATCTGCCGCGACTAGTAGAAACGTTTATTCACAACGTATTTTTCTGCGACGGATTCCTCCAATTTTGACACATTTGCATGTAGAATGTGTCAAACATTCACAAGATTAATTAAAATAAATTGTTTCCGGAGGAATTCGTGCAGGCACCGTTGGCGTTTGGGGTATAAGTATGCTTCCATGATGAATCAGTTAAACATCATTAGAAGCGGAAATGGACTCATCACTCAAGGTACATGAACCGACCAGGTTCGCCGACTATTCAGTGAGTATCAATATCTTCACCAACAGAAGGAATATCCGGAAATTCAAGCCACCCACGATGTACGGGACCACACTGTCACTCAGGCAGGAGGTCAAGTACCTCGGGGTTGTGTTGGACAGCAGGCAAACGTTGAATGGACAGTAAAAAAAAGAACAGCAACACTGTGGCTACTGCGTCGAGTGGTCGGAAGACAGTGGGGCCTAAAACCCCAGGTCATGCATTGGCTCTTTCCAGGCTGTCATCAGGCCAAGGATCTCTTACGGATCCGTGGTCTGGTGGCCGGCAACCGATAAGAACACTTATGTACTACTGCAAAGGATGGCTTATTGTTTGGAGGACAACTCCTGGAGCAGCATTGAACATCCTCCTCGGAGAAGAGGGAAGCGATGGCTACCTATAGTAGTATGGTTGCCTAGAAGACATGAAGGAACATGGGAATGGAAGTTGGCCACACCAGGATATCATCACTGGTGCGGTGCAGGTTACCGCTTTTATCGGCCGGGTTGACACCCACGGATGGTCGCCTCAGACTCCGAAGGAGCTTTGTGGTGCACGTACCGACGAGGGAAGAGTGGCTGACCAAACCGATGGAGGCGCCTGGCAACACTCAAGTCTGGTTCACAGATGGCTCGAAGGCTGAACGCACGGGTTGGACTGGAGCCGGAGTTTTCAGGGCTGACAGGAACACTGGCGAAGCTTTTCCCCTTGGAGGACTTGCGATAGTCTTCCAGGCGGAAATATTCGCTATCCTAGAGACGAGGTAAAAAGAGGATTGGAGAATAACATTTTTATCTAATCCGACAGTCAAGCGGCACTTAAAGCAATCACCAAACCAAGGATAAGCTGCCCGCTGGTCCAAGAGAGTAGGGATGCGCTGCAAGTGCTGGGTGAGAACAAGAGGGTCAAGCTAGTATGGGTCCCGGGGCACACGGGGATCACCGGCAATGAGCCAGCGGACAAGCTGGCCAAACGAGGATCTGCCACGCGACTGTCTGGACCGGAACCATTTTTAGGCCTTAGTAAACAACTAATCTCACGGACTCTCAACGAATGGGCGTGGGAGAGGACAGTTGAGCTGGAACCGTCACCCATTATACAGGCAGGCCAAAGAGACGATATCAGAACCTCACAGGCCAAGGACAAGAACAGGAAGGCACTGAGACCAATCGTTTTGGCATTCTGACAGGTCATTGCAGGCTCAACAGACACCTGCATTTGTTAGGAATAAGCGAATCTTCCCTATGCCCCACTTCAGAAGGGCGGAAGAAACCTCATACCACCTGCTGGGAGTCTGTGATAGGTGGGGTCGCTTGAGAAGGAAGGTCCTAGGAACAGCCACCATCTCCAGGGAAGAGTTGGGTTACCTGAGCTGGGAAAGTCTGTTACCATTTACGACGGAAACGGGCCGGTTTGAGTAGTTGGGTTGGCCAAGCGGGGATGGCAAAAAGGGCCACTAGGCCTACTCGCCGGGCTTTGCCCCCCCACCTTTACCATTATCATTACAAATACCAATATTATTGCTCGTCGTGTTGTAATAATGTATGTAATTTTTTCATTCTGTGGAAGGTGGCAAAAATCTCCTTACTGCACAGTTTTAGATTAAATTACTGTCTATAATTCATATGGTAATCAGGTATTACCAACCTCGCCTCACCGGCTCGGTTTGCAAATTTCACTCCCGTATGGTAATACCCTGGTTACCACACTTATTATACAGGGTGTCCCTGAAATGACTGCTTAACCAAAACCTCGTTGACCAACAATGAGGCGATTTAGACAAACCTACACATATCCAAAATTGCTTCGTCAAGTCTACAGAGGACAGAGGACGTCAAAAATTAAAAAAAAGGGTTTTTCCTATATTTTTCAAAAATGTGCTAATCGATTTTGATACTTTTTGGTAGCTAGTCTTGGACCATGAAATTACGTTTTTTGTCTCAATAGCGACCAGTTGTAATAAACCGGAAGTGTTATGAAGGTGACGTCATGTTGTTATTTCTTTTGGTTTTTTTGGTGCTTTCTTTGGGTCCTTGGTGAAATTTTTCATAATTTTCTTGTTTCTGCTGGTTCTGTGCACATGGTTAAACTGTTTGGGTCCTGCTTCATCACTTTTCCTTGAAAATATAGAATAAATCAATTTATTGCTTGGGATTTTACACTTCCTTTATAGACAAAATCTACCGGGAAAAACCTAAGAAACAATAAGAAAAAAAATTGTACAGGAATAAGAATAAATTTCCTTCACGAGAAGAAAATGCGGACTTGAATAATTAATTGGATAAACGCCACAGAACTTTGTATATGTGTTCTGTGATAGACGCACTAAAGAAGTGAATGGATGAAGTTGAACGGAAAAAAATCCTTGGAAGAAAACGAAAAAAGAAGAGAGGCCCCGGTAAAAGTAATGTAAAATTCCTTTGAGATAAGAAACACAAAAACAAAAAATGATGTATAAATGAGAAAAAATCTTCAAAAAAAGAATTTGAGAAAAACGTTCTGAAGAGGAGGAAAGAAAAGTACTTTAACGTAAAACATCCTCCACAGTCAACGGTAGACACGAATGAGACTTCAAAAAGTAATGAAATTTTCTTTAGTAAAAAACAAAAAAGAATTATGACCAAATGTCAAACCTATTCAAGCAGAAAAGTGTAAATGGGACATGTCATCAACCTTGTTTAAATGAGAGACTCTAAGTTGCCCTTCAGTGAAACATTCTGCTCCACCATCTCATCCATGGCCATAAACCGTACTCCGTACTGTCCCGTTCATCCTTTATAACTCTATCAGATATAAATTGACAATCATCAATGTATAGGTATAAAAATTCATGCAATGTGAAGTATTGCCTCGTTCTACAGCAATAATGTGAGCTTGCGATCTCCCACTGACGAGCTAGAATTGATGAGAGTTGTGAAGGACTAATTGGTCACTTATCTCCACCAAAAATTTACAGAATAGAATTTATTCTGTAAACCTTGCATCCACTCTGTACGACTTCAGTAACTGGACTGGACAAAGCTGGAGGAGCATGAACATAGTCTTACGAACTAATCTAGACAAGATTATCAAGAGCCATCCTGAAGTTACGGAAAAGCGGTTCCAGAAAGGGAAACAAATATTTTTTGCAAAAAAATGTGACGTTCTATTTTTTTTTATTAAAAATACGACACGCATCGCATGGTCTCCAAGACCGGCTCTGAATAAGTTAAATCCGGTCCAATGGCAAACGAATCACAAAGTTTCATGTTTCATTAGCCTATTTTACACCGATAACTGGTTTGGTTCGGTCCGATCGATAGGACCAAGTGGGTGGGGATAGTACGGTAGGACCAATGCTTATTAGCCTAGTTTACACCGACAACTTGGTCCGCGGACCAAGTACTAAATTCGAACTATATCAGAACCAAATATTTGGTTTGAATGGTGTAAAGAGTTGCGAACTAAGCTGGTCCGCTGTTGGTTTGGTATTTGCCAGCAGGTGTACCGAACTAAATTTGGTTCGATCTGGATCAAAATTATGGGGTTATGTTGATTATTATTATTGTGAATTGTGTTGGTTCTGAGTTTATCAAGGCAATCTGAGCGTAGGTACTCACTTATGTTTTTTTTGATTACGAATTGTGTTGATAAATAATTTCGACTTGTTTTTGACGTTTGACGAATTGCGCGCGTCCTCATTTAGTTCACGCGTTGCAAGACTGTGTAAACGGACGAGAAGTAAGCATTGGTCCTACCGTACTATCCTCACCCACTTCGTTCTATCGGACCGAACCAAACGAGTTATCGGTGTAAACTAGGCTATTGCTTCTCGCCCGTCTACACCGTCTTGCAACGCGTGAACTAAATGAGTACGCGCGCAATTCGTCAAATGTCAAAAACAAGTCGAAATAATTCATCAACACAATTCGTAACCAAAAAAAACATGAGTAAGTACGCTCAGATTGCCTTAGAAACTCAGAACCAACACAATTAACAATAATAACAATCAACATAACCTCATAATTTTGATCCAAATCGAACCAAATTTGGTACACCTGCTGGCAAATACCGAACCAAGAGTGGACCAGCTTAGTCCGCAACTGTTTACACCATTCGAACCAAATATTTGGTTCTGATATAGTTTGAATTTAGTACTTGGTCCGCGGACCAAGTTGTCGGTGTAAACTAGGCTATTATTTGTGAAACTATCATATTCACCCTGATGAGAATTTTATTAAAATTCATTAAGGCGATTTTCTATGTATGAACTTCAACATTTTTGACAAAATAATTTATTCTACAACAAACAAAACATAAATTTAATGTCAAAACAACGATCCTTTATCTTCGGGATACAGAAAGTAAATGGTAATATCTCCTTTATCTGTATGCACAACTTCGGTATGTCTTATCAGATAAATGGCTGCTATTCCGTAAGCAAGACATGGCAAACCTGCAAAACAATTGACAGATAATGATGCAAAATGAGGAGATAAAAGCATTAATAATTGATTTCTCAGTTCTATTAGTACTGTCAAAAGTGGGTGAAATGTAAGATCACTAATTATATAACAGGTTGCCACACTTTTACGGTCATGACGTCATCTGTGTCAGGTGTTGCCAGATGATCTCTATCAAAAACAGTAGAACAGAAACCCATGGGGGAAATCAGTAGTTCTCCTGTCAAAACAGTACTTCTGGCAACCTTGCGAATGACACGATACGATGCAGACCGATGCAATCGAATGACAGGATTCAGACCACTGCAGACGCTTTCCCCTCCTCCGTCTCTTACCTCAGGCGAAGTGAGGCAACCTGTTATATAGAAACCATGGGTGAAATCGAAATGAACCACTCGGTTAATTACCGAAATCAACGAAATTACAACAAGCCGGTTAATTAAGCGGATAAGGAATTAACGTTAATCTTATCAGAAACTGGTACAAACAGGGCCTTACCTAAATTAATCACTTTAATAACACGATAAAATCCATCTTCTATGCTCAAATCCTGCGATTTCCGTTTAGTACAATGATATTTAATATAAGGATAACAACCTGTTCTCAAAATGTGATAATTTGAGTTTTTCACTTGCCAATTGAAATGTGACTTTCCCCATTGGTCGTCATTGATACTATCATACTACTGGAACTGGAACGATCAGAAAACTTGACTAAACGTTTGTTTTGGGGCTCACTTTTATAAAATACGAGGTCCAAGGGGGCTCGTTGCATTGTTTCAGATAACTCGTTAAAACTTCTGATGATTTAGGCAGAGAAGAGTTATGAGATAGTTTCAAAGCTGTTGAAATGCTTCTTAACATGATTTATGTTTGGAAATTGGAAAATAAGAACATTAGGTTTTTCTTTGTTGCGCAAATAAGTGAGGTTGTGTTGACTGTTGATATCTATCATATACTTATATGATATCTATAATGTAAGGTTAGGTTAGAGAATGTAGCAACATTCGACGTCGTTGGAATGTAGTCCGTTTTACTCAGTTGCCAAATCGTTAGTTTCTTAGCAAGAATGAATAACTTGAACCCTTGAACAAGTTCAGTCATACTGATGCCATTAATTGTTCAACTGTCAACTACTTCACACTTCGTATTCACACAATCAACAAGCGGAAAAAATGATAAACCATTCCGGCTTGAATTTTAAATGGAATGCCTTTATTTGTTCAAACTCAAACAAAACAAATTTGAACGCGTTTCTCTTTTGTCGTCAATAGTAGCCTAGTTTACACCGATCCAATAACTCGTTTTGTTCGGTCCGATAGGACCAAGTGGGTGGGGATAGTACGCATAAGTATATGATAGTACGGTAGAGCCAATGCTTGCTTCTCGCCCGTTTACACCGTCTTGCAACGCGTGAACTAAATGAGTACGCCCGCAATTCGTCAAATGTCAAAAACAAGTCGAAATTATTCATCAACACAATTCGTAACCAAAAAAAACATAAGTTAGTACGCTCAGATTGCCTTAGAAACTCAGAACCAACACAACTCATAATTTTGATCCAAATCGAACCAAATTTTGTTTGGTACACCTGCTGGCGAATACCGAACCAAGAGTGGACCAGCTTAGTCCGCAACTGTTTACACCATTCGGACCAAATATTTGGTTCTGATATAGTTCGAATTTAGTACTTGGTCCGCGGACCAAGTTGTCGGTGTGAACTAGGCTAGTAAGTGTCAATCATAGATACATTAAGCGTTTGCATGGAGTGTGGTATCATGAGACCATTCCAGTTTGGTCTGTCATTAACGTCATCTTCAGCCAATCGGCGAGCTGCAAGTGACGATAATGACAGACCAAACTGGAATGGTTTCATGATACCATACTCCATGAAAAAGCTTATTTATAGCGTTTTCGATTGGTAAAATCGGGCAGCACTGGTGCAACACTCGGGCAATATTTATGTTCGATTGGTAGAAATCGAGTGGATTTTTATGTTCGATTGGGGAACCGGGTCAATGAGTTTTGCACTCAGTGCAGATTTTTCGGCACGAGGTCTTTGAGCTCGTGCTGGTATAGTGCAATTTTAGTGCATTAGCAAAATTGAAAAAAAATCATGAAAAATGGTGGATATCCTAAACGTCTCGTGAGGTGACTCTGTGAGTGGACAGGAAATTTCGAGTTAGAGCTGTTATGGAATCTAGTAGTGCCCAAAAAAGGAAATACTGGCGTTGACGAGTTATGGAAAACGAGTACCTACTCAAAACTGAATTAATTTCATTTAAGATCTGGTGCATATACCTTATTTCTCAAAAAAGTTGTTCCTAGTATCTATGATCTATATAATACAATATAATTGGTCTCAAGATTTTGTCATTTGGCAATGAGAAATGGACTTCCTATTAGTTTAGTTTCAGAGTCGCTTGATTCAGCCGCTACGCAGAGACAACATAATATTAGATTTTCAAGAAGTTTAATGATTCCAATTTCAATTCAATCGGAATTTTACCGTGCAATATTATAGCACTCGATGAAAACTGTATGTTCGATTGGAGTTGCCCTAGAGCAAATTTTCAACATAACTGGTTTTGCCCGAGGTCAAACCCAGTGCAACCCTGGTTTTCCCAATCGAAAACACTATTAGTTGTGCGTGTGTCAATCGAGTAAAATAATGTAGAGCGGTTTACACGGTCGAAGGCATAAAATGAACGACCGGTAAAGTCAATGCACCTTTTGACACTTTTTTTTTAATATTTAGTGAAGTTTGCTTCTTCTTTTCTGTCCATTTAGTATATTTCTGGGTATTTTGAAAAAATATATATCTCTACTGATATGACTTTCAAATATTAGAATTTCAACTAATTCAAAATGTATGCAAATTGTCCTTTTGTCAACTGGAGGACAAAGTGAGGTTATATTAGCCCTGTCTTGAATTTTCTTTTTTTAACAGCGAAATAATGTAATTGGGTTTTTATCATTAGCCTAGTTTACACCGATAACTCGTTTAGTTCGGTCCGATAGGATCAACTGGGTGGGGATAGTGCGGTAGGACCAATGCTTGCTTCTCGCCCGTTTACACCGTCTTGCAACGCGTGAACTAAATGAGTACGCGCGCAATTCGTCAAATGTCGAAATTATTTATCAACACAATTCGTAACCAAAAAAATATAAGCAAGTACGCTCAGATTGCCTTAGAAACTCAGAAACAACACAATTCACAATAATCACAATCAACATAACCCTATAATTTGATCGAGATCGAACCAAATTTAATTCGGTACACCTGCCGGCGAATACCGAACCAAGAGTTGACCAGCTTAGTCCGCGACTGTTTACACCATTCGAACCAAATATTTGGTTCTGATATACAGTGCAACCTCGGTAATCCGAACACCTAATTGTCAGACCCAATTCGAATTATCGAATTGTTCGGATTAGCGAATATACAATAAAACACATCACCACATCTGTATAAGTTTTTTTAACATGTATGTATATTAAATTTTACACAATACATATGTAAATGTACCTAATTAACTAAAAAAACATGTACCCAATGTTATTAAGCGACGCAGACGACACGGTTTCGCGCTCGCGCTGCCGTTTTTTTCAGGATTTTTTCGGTAACGTTCGGATTATCGAGATGTCATTCGGACTATAGCATCACGAATTTGTGTTCGGATTAGCGTAATTCGGATTACCGAGGTTGCACTGTAGTTCTTTTCTGATATAGTGATTTAGTACTTGGTCCGCGGACCAAGTTGTCGGTGTAAACTAGGCTATTGGTTAAAAACTTTAAATATTGATCCACTAGAAGCATAAACAAACAATATTTTGTGAGTCGAACATGTCAATGTTAATGTAAACATGGAGGGAAAGGGGAAAAGCAAGCTCCTGATTTGTCATATTTACTTCCTTGAAGTACGTTTCACCAGATTTTCTGTCACCAATTCAACAACAATGACTTGGAGTTCACTATCATAAAATAAATGTATTTTGAATACTCGAACGATTTTCCTCAATCTTTTTAACTAAAAAGTTGATGAGAGGAATTTTTCTCACAAACGGCAACGTTGGGCATCAATCGAGCAATTTGAAATGTGTTGCCATGACGTTAATAGATGCTTCAAAGTGACGGTTGTTGTCATTTTCCAGTTGAAAATGATTTATTTGTGCTCGAGAAGAGGATTTAGTGTGGCAATTATACCAAAAGAGTGCTGTATTTGTGGAGCTTCGTCATGGACGGTTGGAATAACATCACATACCTAAATATAAACAAAAAACAAAAACAGTTATCGACTCAAATAAATCGTGTACGTTCGGGGTGCTATGCTTGTTCTAGTGGTTCAATGTTCGAAGGTCAAAAATGATTCAGTAATGCACAGATTGGAAATAAAACACTATCAACAATACAAAAACTGAATCTATCAAACCATAAAATTGAACATTTGAAAAAAAAAATCAATGCGCCCCCGACTCATTATGAATATATTTATTCTCCATCGCTGTGAGTTTGGTTAGAAACTCAAGTTCCAACTGATTTTTTATTCTCATTGGGAGTTTGTCCAAACCATCTGCCAACCTCATACAAAAATTTTGAGTGGGCGAAAACTCCCTGTTTGTTTTACCTAAATTTTTAACAGCTTCAATGAAAAATTCATCTTTAGGCGATAAAATATCTCTGTTAATTGAAGTTATGGATGCGGGACTTGAAATTGACGGTGTTGCCGACAGATACATTGGGTTATCTTCGGATTCATAATCATCGTCTAATTTTGTTAATGTTCTAGAAAATAAATAACAACAAACATTGTGAGCATGAACAGAGTTTTTAACAAATTCTACTTACCTGACATATGTTAAAGTTTCATCTAGAAACTTGAGATGTTTGTAATGACGATGTTTGCGTTTCAGCATTTCGGCCCGTAGCTTTTGTTCTATTGAAGATCCTGAAGAATTTTTTTTCTTTAAATTGAGCTGGAGTCTCCTGTAACTGTCTCTGATGTTCTTCCACTTTTTTGCTATGGCATCAGGTGTTATAAGCACTGAAATTTCAAACTTGGACATTTTTTTTTTGACATAGTTCAATCCCATGTTGCAAATGATTAAAAACACAGATTAATGTAGAAATATTTTTATTGGTTGCTTGGTGAACATTTTCAAGTGCTGTGTTGCCAAATACATACCACCTAATTCCTCAATAACTTCCAGCCACAATTTCCGCACAATTGACTTTTTCCGCTCTCTCATAGGCAGTCTAAAATCATACAATGCCGGCCGCTCTGACACCAATCTAATCAAAATTTCTTCGTCTTCCTCAGAAAACGGTCTTTTTTCTCCTTGAGGTGATTTTTCCGATTTAGGTGATTGTTCTGAATCTGGAGGTTTGGGCAAAATTGCCCTTCTTACTACTTTCGAATCATCAGCTTTAATGGCTGTGATGTGTCCACTAATGAACAAGCTATAATATTTGTCGGCCACTTGGTCTGCATAGTCCGGATCTGGAAATGAATTTTTTCCCCATAATTTTCTCCATGATGATAACAAACGGCAACTGCGCCTCAAGAGTTTTGATTGGGTACAGACTGTCAATTATCCCGCAGCCTCTTTTCATTTATTTATACTAAACAAAATAAATAAATGATAATAGTATGAGCGAGAGTATAAGTATATGCATGCAAATTTCATATTTATGTATTGTCGCCTCCACAGATAATTTATCTCTCAACATATAGCTATAACATGTTCATATTAGTTCAAGAAAATTGGAGTAAAATGTATTAAACCAGCAGGCAAACGAACCAATTTCATAGTGTAGTTTTTTTCTTCAAATTGATGGCAATGTCATTATATGTACTTCTTTTTTTATATAAAAAGTATAGGTATCTTCCATCAATAAACTGAAATATTAAAAAATATATCCCAATAATACCGGACTAATACGCAATGCTAGGTCTTGATCTTTTTTGTGCGTATCGGTTTGGAATTTATCGGTGCTTGCATAATAAGCTTTATGACCCGTTTTTTTTTATAATGTAAATCAAATAAAAAGTAGATCTCCTGTGAAAACAGTACTTCTGGCAACCTTGCGAATGACACATGACACGATACGATGCAGACCGATGCTATCGAATGACAGGTTTCAGTCTACTGCAGACGCTCGACACCGATGACGTCATATTTTTCACCCCTCCGTCTCTTACCTCTGGCGAAACTACCTCTTGTATACTGATGTTGGGTTTTTACAACATTTAAACTATAAATATCTGATTAAAATAAATTTACACGCCCATGAGATGACATTTAAGCAGAATGTAAGGTTTACATTCAATTTCATTTGGAAGTGGAACTGTCAAATTTCTGCTTGCCAAATGAGAATCACACTGGACTATTTACAATTGATTTGTGATCAAAGGCACGCTTACGCCAAATCCAAGTATGATTCGCATTTGGCAAGCGGGAATTTGACAGTTCCACTTCGAAATGAAATTTAATGTAAACGTATAATTATTGTAAGGGTAGAATCACGGTACACATAAACCGTTATGGCGATTTTTCGTCTCAAATTTTACACGTTGCGCGCATGCCGTCTCCCAGAATACAGGTAGAAATAGAAATTGTCAGTTGATATTTCTCGTAATTTTGCTTTGGATTAAAATATTTTAGAGCTGATTTTGGAGTAATTTTTCACTCCAACGTGACATCACACAATATGCGGCATACCGTGTATGTGTATCATGGCCATAGACAAATTAACAATTGTTAATTTGTCTATGATCATGGCTTTAGTACTTCAGTCAAAAGAAAACTTACCAGTTTGCATTTTCTCATATTCCTTATTGGACAAATTCACCCTGAATTTATTGCCTGTGGAGTGAGTTATGTCCACTTTAATCATATGTTCGAATTTTGGTGTCATTTTTCAACACACAAGTCACAATCAAATAAATGAAAAGTACAAAACAATCCGAAATTGGTAAACAAACAAAAATGGCTACCAGACCAGCGACACGCGACACTCGCTTGTAGTCGAAATACACCATGGCGTGCATCGTCGGCGTAGCGACAATTCTATTGGCCAAAATCGAAGCTCGAGAACGAGTGAAAAATCGCACCAGTTGCTCTGTTGCCAAGTTTCTACTTCCATCGTGTTAACCATGGATCTAAAAGCCATTGATTAATGAAACCTTGGTGTCATTAATCAATGCTAAAAGCATCGACAAAATTATGAATCTCATCAATGTCAAAGTAATCAGCAGATATAAAAAGTAGTATTTTTTTTAATGTTAGCAATGGGCCATACACATTCATACTTATAATAGACCGTCAGATAATGACATATTTTGCTGACTGATTTTCTCATCACCGGGATTTCAACCACTGAAAAAAATATCATTGTTGAGCTCAAAAAATCAAAATTAAGCGACCGCAAGTGTGCTGTCAACTGTCAAAAAATAGTTGTTTTATGCAACCATCTATAGATATAAAATGTTCCACATATTACACGGCCTGAGCCTGAGAGAAACCCGTGGATCATGGTTCTTTATCCACGGGCAGGTTCTTTATTCACGGGCAGTGGGCCTGAACACAACTATTTTTGGCTTTATTTAGTGACTTTTTTTTCCAAATTTTTTGACAGTTGTGGATAAAGCATTGTATTTGACTCGCATATAATGAACATATTACACTCGAATAAAATTAATATCACTCGCCTTCGGCTCGTGATATACATTTTAATCTCGTGTGATATTTGGCCCATTATATGCTCGTTAAATAAAATACAATTCTCTTTCTGCAGAAAAAGTATTTTTTTTTTAAATTGTCTTGTATGCATGGCATTTCAACACATTAAAATAATTTACCAATCCAAGAATAAAAAACAGTTCCATGAGGTTTGCACGAACTTATATTGTCAAAATTAATCTTGTGAAATACTCGGTTGCTGATGCTTTGCTTATGCCAATCAACAGAATGAATTATGATATCATCAAGAAACCGACAAAAATTTCCCATAAGCAGGTCAGCCGTTGAGAAAAATATACCGCTCGGGCAATATTGCAAAAAGATTTTTGGTATGCCATGCACACTTGCGGTCGCTCAAATTTCATTTTTTGTAGTCAACACTGGCATAATTTTCCTTATCCTTAAAGCGAGAAAATCAGTCAGCAAAATATTTTGTTATCTGACGGTCTATTAACCCTGCCTTCCACGTACAAAATAGGGTACGATTTCTTGAAGCTCCGTTTCATGATTAACCGATTGTTTTTATGTCCCTGAGATGCCAGAGGGTCGTGCGCTGGCAGGTAGTGGTAGAGAAAGTTGCCAGAGGGTTTTAAAGTTGTGAAAAAAAATCTGGAATAAGTTTCTAAAGCACGAAATTTGCACGAGAAAAAGGTTATATTCCATAAAGTATTCTATATGGTCCGCTGGGTAGACGGTTGTGGAATCATAGTCCGCTAATATAGCAAGGGTTCAAGAACCATTTGTCAATAAAATGTCAGACTATTGTCAAACTATCAAACTAATAATGATAAACAATGTTCATTTACTAAATAAGGAATAGGTCGAATTTCGACGGTATCACCGTGCTTGTAATAAAAATATCAGATTCCATCAGAATTCCATGAAAATTACGGTTTTCAGCTTCAATTGGGCCATCAGCGGACCATGATTACACCACCGCCCACCCATGCAGCGGACCATATCTAAGGTACTTTATGAAACATAACCTTTCGTGTTTAAGGAAATTGTTCCAGATTTTTTTTATTTTTCTGAAACCCCCTGGCAAACCCTCTCCACCACTTCCTAGCCAGCGGACGCCTTTCAGGCATCTCAGGAACATGAATACAATCGGTTAATAATAATTGATTAATTAATTCAGTTCCTTCGACACAATAATTTTCAAGAAAACCTGACAAAATAATTAAAAAGTGCTTTATCTATGATCAAAATTCTTTGGCACACCCTATATACTCGAAATATTGCTGAGTATCCAATAAGTCATCAGAAAGACAGGTAAACAGTAGATTTACGCCATAACATTGTCAGTTGTGAACTTAGAATTAGCAGAACAGTCATTCAAAGCCCTACGTGTCATAATTTTGGAAAAAAGTCGATATTTCAAAAACGAAAGAAGATATCAACAAAAATCCAAAAATATCTCGAGGTATGGACGTAAGAAGCACTTGGGCATATCGAAAAAAAGCTCCAAAAAATACTGTGGAAAAGGGGGCTGTAGAGGAAAAGAAAGTTTACAGTACCTTTTTCACCACACTGTATAAAAGAAGTTTTAAAGAAAATTACCTTTTTGAACCATCCGCACAAACCGCAAAGAAATACTCTGCATCGTGGTTCAAACCGCATATTTTTTCATCGATTCGTTAAAAAATTATAAGTGTCCAAACATAGGCGAAAATTTCCGGTGTACTATTTTTTTTGTCGAGTAGATTTTGAAGTAGTCTTGTTCTAAGTACGACTACAGATTCATATAGTTTTGTTACTCTAGCTTATGCAGGATGTGTACAAACGAAAACCAAAAAAATACAGTTTCACTTTCTTTTTGGGTAGCCCCCGTAAAATTGATATAATTTTTGTCCTCAATTTTTAAACGCTCGGTATAAGCTGGAGTAACAAAACTTATAAGTGTATAGTTCGTGTCTTTCCTAAAGAGATGACAAAAGGTTGTTGGAAAATCCTTGCTAGAATTTATGCGGGGTGTGGTTAGAAAAATTGACTTATATAAAATTGACCTGACTTTTTTAACATCCTGTATTCTCAACACAAATATCGTCATTGAGGGGGTTTTTGGATATGGCAAATCCAGAAAAGCTATAGGCTTCTAAATTTGAAAAATTCCCAATAACTTTTCCGATTTTTGAAGCGCTTCTATTAGTCATAGAAAACCATGAAAAAAAAAATGAAAAGAGCTTTTCGAGTACTATAAAGTAGACAAAGACATTTTTTGAATCGGTCTTTTTTCAATTAAATATTGAATTGTCGCCAAACAAAATGAAACACATTGTATATAAAATACATAACTAATATTACCCTAATAACAACCTAAGACATTACCCGAGCGATAAAATTATAAGTTTTCAATGAATAAAGCATTTTGTTTTATTCACACCACTGGAGATTGAAAAATTCAAAATTGACGATTTTTATAATTATATTGAAAATTTGAAAAATTATCTTATGGAAGTTGAAGTAAAAAATCATAAAATAAAATTCCAAAGAAGTCAGAAAACGTTGCTGAATATTCTGAAGTGCTGGCAACATCGCATCCATGTGCAATTTTTCCTGATGTAGCTCTGTCAAGACTTGTCAAACTTATGATTCCTTGTAATGTTGGCATCAGTGATTATAGACTAATGCCTGGCTTACATTGAATTTCATATCGAAGTGGAACTGTCAAATTTCCGCTTGGCAAACTGCAATCATATAGTACCATACACAATGAATTTGACGTAAACATGACTGAACACTGATTCAAAGTAAGTTGTAGGTAGCATATCATTCCAGTTTGTCAAGCAAAAATTTGACAGTTCCAATTTAAAAACAAATTGTTTGTTGGTAGTTGGTACAACTGACATATCGCGCGCTATTTGCAAATTAACGTAACCCAACTTTATTTTCATAAATACAACAAATCCGTTCTTATCAACAACCATGTCTACACAACAAGTAAATAACTTAACAATACAACTATCCAAAGCCCGAGAGGAACTGAAAAATTTAAGGTTCAAGTCAATACACCAATTTCAATATAATTGATTTTGTTGTAGGAAACAGATGACCGCCTTGAAGTACATCCAAAGAAAGGAAATAGCCAAAATCAACCGAGCTCTTGATTCATGGTCGTGTGCCACATGCAGAGCCGGCCCCTTAGGGCTTCGCCCACCAAAGAACACTGACAATAGTCAGTTTAAGCCTATAGGAACGATAAATTCTCCATTTCCCCGTATAAGGGGCACCCCACGTCAGCCAACAATCACCATGAATACCACATCCGCAGTGCTAACGCTCAACAGGGACCATTTCTCCAACCCCAGCCATGCATTGGAGGATTTAAATAACTTCTCCCACCTATGGATTATTTTCGTTTTCCACCTGACAAACGAAAATTTAAAGGCTAAAGTGTCACCTCCCAGACTCAATGGTAAAAGAACGGGAGTGTTTGCGACTCGGTCACCTCACAGGCCGTGCCCCATTGGGCTTAGCTTGGTAAAAATCGAAAAAATCGAGGAAAATTGCGTTCATTTTACCGGAGTGGACATGGTGGATGGAACGCCGGTCTTAGACATTAAACCGTTTATTCCTAACTATGACCAGCCAGGGGAGTTGGCGAGGGTGCCAGATTGGATTTCTGAGGCTCCGGTTCAGAAGCTTTCGATTAGTTTTACTGAGGGGGCGTTGAATCAGCTGTCAACGCAGAATTTGGAGGGGAGTCGGAAGATTATCGAGAGTGTTTTGCAGGAGGATCCAAGGTCGATTTTTTTGCGGGAGCGACAGTGTAATCCGTATGAGTTGAGGGTGTCGGATTTGTGGGTTATGTGCGAGTTTGACAATGACAGTTGTTCTGTCAAGATTTTGAGTGTTGAGCAGAAGAAAGTTTGATTTTACCTTTGTTGACTATAAGTTGTAATTATTGGGAATAAACTGGGTTTTCCATTAAGTCTGATTTATGAGTGTTTTGTCTTTTTAATCGTTAGAAAAGTAGGTGCTCAAGGCTGACTCAAGGTGATGCATAGTCTGCTACTTGACGTCATCTATGTCCATTGTTGCCAGATGATCCCTATCAAAATCAGTAGAACAGAAAGCCATGGGCGAAATCAGTAGATCATCTTTCAAAACACTATTTCTGGCAACCTTGCGAATGACACGATACGATGCAGACCGATGCAATCGAATGACAGGATTCAGTCTACTGCAGACGCTCGACACCGATGACGTCATATTTTTCCCCCCTCCGTCTCTTACCATTTGATTGACTATACGTTGTACTTTTCCAAAAATGTTGTTTTCTCGATTGAAAACTCTCTAGCGCTCTTAAAAATAATCTTTTTTTGGGTGATACATGATATGATTTTTCTTGAAAGAAAACGTCTGTAGTTCTTTGGTATTTTATTTTATTCGTACTTAGGTTCTTTGGTAGTTTTTGGTCAATTGGCCTTTTGGAACTTTAGTACTCTGGTTCTCTTTTACTTTGGTTCTTTGGTACTTGGGTTCTCTGGTTCTTTGACACTTTGGCTCTTACGTACTTCAGTACTGATTCTCTGGTACTTTGGCTCTTTGGTACTCTGGTACTTTGATTCCTTGGTAATTTGATACTCCGTTTCTGTGGTACTTTTGTTCAATTGCTCTTGCATGAGTATACTCTTTTGTACTGATTCTCTGGTACTTTGGTTATCTGGTACCCAGGTTCTTTGATTCAGTACTTTCTTTGATTGGCTCTTTGGTACTTTGGTTTATTGGCTCTTTGACATTTTGGTACTTCGATTCTTTATTGGTACTTTGATTCTCTGAGTCTGGTACTTTGGCTTCTTTTGGTACTTTGTTCTTGAATTCTTTGGTTGATTGGCTCTTCGATATACTCTTTTTCTCTGGTAGGTACTTAGATACTTGAGTTTTTTGGTAATACGCTATTTGGTACTTTGGCTCTTCGGTACTGTAATTCTCTGGCACTTGGGTACTTGAGTTCTTTGGTACTTCGGTACTTTTGGTAATCGGCTCTTTGGTACTTTGATTCAATCTAGCTGGAGGTCGAAAGTACCTATGTGGGAACCAATAAGCCAAAGAGTCAAAGAACCAGAGTACCTACCAAAGTACCACACAGCAGAAGTACCAGATTCTTAAAGTACCAAAGAGCCAAAGAAACAAAGTACCCAAGAATCAAAGGACCAAAGAGCCAGAGTCCAGAGTACCAAAGAACCAGAGAACTAGAGTATCAAAGTTCCAAAGAACCAATCACCCAGAGTACCAAAGAACCTTAAGTATCGAAATCCAAAGAGCCAAAGCACCAAAGTACTCAAAAGTCAAAGAACTCGAGAACCAAAATACCAACAAGTCAAAAAACCGAAGTACAAAAGATCCAGTCAACCAAAGTACCGAAGAGCCAATCATGCAAAGTATACCTTAGTACGAGAGTACCAATAAAACACAACAGAAAACGAGCTATCCTCTCACACCATTTAACCAAAACCAATCCCACAATCGCATCTATTTCTTGTAAAAATAACTTCCCTGTTATAGTAAAGAGTGTTCAATAAAAAATACGATCAAGTCACCTATGGATTGCAATTGTTTCAAAAAACGTATGTCTTGGCTTACATCGCAATTATGTCATGACATCCACTTTCTAACCGTCACAGATGCCATGATGCCAAACCATACAAACTAGCCACGACCTACGTTCATGACAGAAAAAGAAATCCAGAGGTGACTTGATCGTATTTTTTATTGAACACTCCCGTTCAACCATCTCTCCATCCCTCGCCAACCCTCAGTGCGTAGCGGTCACATTCAGATACTCCAGGGGAGATCCACATATGTCGGCACCGGTTCGGAACTATGCCATCAAGGTCCGGAACGCCGACTCGCTCTTGGGTGGTTGACGAAGGAGAAGGTCATGGAAGTGAATGGAGAGCGAGCGGTGAAGAAGGAGGTGTTCCTACTTTATCACTTTAATACGAAAATGTCACTTACTCCAAAAAGTAAAGTACTGCTACATTACTTTATACTCACGTAACTCATATCGATGTACCTACAAATAAAGTTTACTTCATTCTTCTTCACTCAACAGAGTGAAAAAGAACTGACTTGAGCTGTCCTTGGCTTCGTCACTTCTTCCTCTACTTCCTAAGAGAAGCAAGAAGTGACTTCTGACTCCCTCCACCGCGACAAGGTCTCACAGCTCCTTGGACGGGTAAGAGAGAGGGGGTTGCTTAAAACCAATAATTTCAGAAAATACTCCACCCACACGCTTCACGGCTTCACTCTTCTTAGTCTTCTTAACCACCACACTTTCATTTGAACTCCTTCACCTCACTTCTCCCCACCATTCCACTTTCCCTCGAACCGCTTCACTTCAGTCCACTCGACCAGCAGGTCTTCATCCAACAAAGCACCATAAATGAGTGATTTAATTCATTTTATTTTGCTTCTTTGGTTTGTGCAGTACTGATAAGGTTTAAGACACATGTGGTTGCGCAGAAAATAATAAAATCAACTCACATCCCGAACACCCGACCAGCACGTTTTCATCCAACAAAGCACCATGAATGAATGATTTAATTTATTTTATTTCGCTTCTTTGCTTTGCGCAGTACTGATAAGGTTTCAGACACATGCAGTACCTACATTTTTTTTGTGTTGAATCATCCTGATTCTTTTATTTTTAAAATAACGAAATGTTCCAAAGTGTTTTATTGGAGATGGATGAGTTTTGAAAAACTGTTTGATCCTACTTTTTTATCACCCTCACAACACTCACTTGCAAAATTCCAGAAAATACGACAAATAAAGATTTTCACAAATCACCCATCCGTATTGCCTTGCCTCCGGCCCATGAACTACTGATAGATTCCTGACCACAAAAAAATATGGTGTGTTTAGATACAAATTGAACGGTTTTATTCAGAAATTTTTTTGGGGACATTATTTAACTTGAGATTTGGTAAAATTCAATATCTATCTTCCTTCTGTAATCAAATTGAAAAATTGGGACATTTTCCTGAGATTTTCGTCGATGGTAAAATATTTAATAACAATCATTCTTTTCACTGATTTTAGACAATTTTTGATGATCCTAGAGCATTCTTAGTTTTGTTTAATATTTTTGAGGACCCTGACAGTTTTTAGAGTTTAATTTGTCAGTGTTTCTTATTTGCGGTGTTTCTCTATTTTTTCATTATTATGCGCATGTTTTATAATTCCATCTTTTCCCCCTCACCTTCGGCAATTTCTTTTTGTTGAAACATTGTTTTTTGAAACTTCTTTTGGCACTGACAGATAACAAACACTATAAGAGAGTTGTTCCATTTTTTAGTGTATTTTTCTGCGATTTTCCTCGATTTTTTTTTTAATATCTTTCATTTGAACTCAAAAGTTGAAATGTCCAGAATGGATGCAGCTACAATAATTGGGCATAATAAAAGTCAATTTTTCATTTGTGTACTGCACAGAGTTTTTCAAAGTTCCAGGACAGTTCTCCCAATGCATATACAGGGTGTTTCATTAATATTGCGGTAAAATTCGGCATGGGTTTTCCCGTTTTAAAATTAGAATAAGACTTCCTATCAACATGTGTCCGGAAATGCTTCGTTACAGAGCTACAAGGTGTCAAAATTACCATTTTATTATTATTATTTTTTTAAATCTCATCCAAACTCACATCAAAGCATATCAAATTTTCTTTCAAACAGTATATATTTCTTTTATTGTGAAAAAGACATAGTTGAGACCAAAAGTTCAAAGTGAGTGTGGGTCGATTTTTGTGCGTTCAAGTGTATAATGAATAACGTAAAAAGAGCACTTAAGCAAGTTTCCATGACAACACCAATCACAACACTA
This sequence comes from Orchestes rusci, assembly GCA_958502075.1. Taxonomy (NCBI): domain Eukaryota; kingdom Metazoa; phylum Arthropoda; class Insecta; order Coleoptera; family Curculionidae; genus Orchestes; species Orchestes rusci. The sequence continues at coordinate 35,999,477 of OY293307.1, forward strand.
GCAAAAATGTACGCTGCCCATGTAATCAACGATGGCGATTTTACAAAAACAGTCTACAATCTTGTAAGTACAAAATATAAATATTCAAATAATGACAAAACTGTAGATAAAAGAGAATCGATTTAATGAAGCCATAAAAGTGCTGCACGGCATTCCTGAATCCAACTCGTCCAGAGCGGGCCTAAGTCTATTGGCTTACTGCTACTTTTATATACAGGATTTCAACAATGCTGCTAGTTTTTATGAGCAATTGACGGAAATGTACCCTGATAATGACGATTATAAACTTTATTACACTCAGAGTTTGTATCAGGCTTGTTTGTATGATCAAGCATTCCAGGTATACATATATATAAAGTGAATATACAATAAAAAAATTATAATATAGGTTTCAAATAAACTAATAGAAAATCCTCAATATACGGGGCAAATAACGAAACTACAAGCTGCAATAAAATACAGCCAGGAGGATGTTTTATCAGCAAAAAGCTTGGTAAATGCTTGTCCCAGTGATGATCCTGATAAGGAAGTCAACTTGGGTTGTCTCCTGTACAAGGTAATATAAATTCTATTTGATGTAACAATTAAATCAACATTCGCAGGATGGCAACTACGAAGAAGCTCTAACAAAGTTCAATACAGCCCTGCAAAATCAAGGCTTCAAGCCTTTTCTGGCTTACAACATAGCCTTGTGCTACTACAGGCTCAAGGATTATGGGCCTTCATTGAAATATTGCGGTAATGAATTTGACTTAAAAACTTGATGTTGATGATGGTGATTTTAGCTGATATAATCGAAAAGGGCATTCGGGACCATCCAGAATTGAGTATAGGGATGCAGACGGAGGGAATTGAGGTTAGGAGTGTGGGGAATACACTTACTTTGCATGAGACGAGTTTGACTGAGGCATTCAACTTGAAGGCTGCTATAGAGTATCAGTTGAAAAATAGTGAGCAGTTTCTTTTTTCACTGGTAACAGTGTATTTAGCTTTTTTTTAGGAAATTGATCTATCTTTATTTTCGATTTTCATATATTCTTACATAAACCTAATAGTTTTGGAGATATTTGCCAAAAACCAAAAACTAAAAGTTCACTGGCCTCCAGTCCAATTAACCCAAATCAAATCGCAACGTTGACGAAAATTGACCCAAATTTAATCAAAGTTTCAGTTAATTTCAACCAAAAGTCTGGAAGTTTAACCAAAAAAAGTGCAAAGTTGAAGTAGACAAAGCTAAATTTTACCAATACTCATTCAAATTTAACCAAAATGATCATAAACTTGAAGGGAGTTGAGCCAAATTCAACCAAGACTAAATAAAATATAGCTAAGGTTGAGCCAATCTTGACCAAAAGGTTCATCTCATCAATTAATGATAATTTACCTCAGAAAAACGTAAACATAAAGTTGAGCCAAATTTAACCAAAACTTGATGAAATGACGAAGGTCAAACCAAACTAATCAATGCAAATTTCACCAAAATTAATGAAAAGCTTTTTGGCTTCAAAATCGGCAAAACTCAACCAAAAATATCCATAATCCAACGCAGGTTAACCAAACCTAACCAGAACAACTTGATTGATCAAATTGATGAAAATTTAATAAAACCTTCGTGGATTTTAACCAAAAATACTGCAAAACACAAGAAAATCAAGCAAAATTTAACCAAAATAACTTCAAATTTAATCAATTATATTAATATATCGCAGAATACATCAAATATTTTTTGTTAAAATGTCTAAAATTCAACCAAAACTCCTCCTAACTAATTGAAAATTCAACCAAAACTACTTCAAATTTTATTTAGATTGAGCCAAACTTAATCATAACGGCATAACGTAACTTATCTGGTCAAAATCAACACCAATTGATGGAAATTTAACCCAATTTAAAAAATACTGCAAACCCTGGAAAAGTTGAGCCAGATTTAACCAAAACTATTTCAATTTAATTGAATATATAGCGCAGAAACTCGACCGGAAACTCATCCAAACGTAAACTGGACCATTGAAATAACTAAAATTAATTGAAACAAGCCAAATTTAACCAAAAATGCCGCAGTTTGAGGAAATTGAGCTAAATTTAACTAAAATTCAACAATGGTTAGAATTCAACGATTCAAATATTCATAATTCGAAAAATACAAAAGATACGGTTCTGATTTTTGCACAGGTGAGTTTTCAGATCATTTTTTATCATAAAATGTTGGGAAACTTGCATGTTGAATGGAGAAAATTTCAAGAAAAATCCTCTCAAAAAAGTTCACGCGTAGCCAAAATATACATTCATTAAAAAATTCATAGCTCGAAAAGTACAAAAGATATGATTCTTATTATTGCACAGGTGAATTTTTCAGATCATTTTCCATCAGAAAATTTTGAAAAACTAACCTGTCGACTGTGAAAATTTTCACTTATAGTTTCCCTAGAGCTCGAATTATTTCCGGAAATTTTGTCGAGTTGCGAATTTTCTTGAAAAATTCGCAACGAGAACAAATTTCCGGATTTTTAATTCGAGCTCGCGGGAGATTCGGCATGAAAATTTCATGCCAAAACTATTTGAGAAGATATAATAGTAGCGGCTGGATGTAGCTCCCATGCACCAGTTGGGTTGGGATTGTTAAAGATAGTGGGGACGGCAACACTGTAATCATATGGGAGCTACATCCAGATGCAAAGCCAGGGAGATTTCCACTTATTAATCTTTCAGTCACGTGATTATGAGTAGGGTGATTTCCGAAAAAATTAGGTCGTTCCCATAGCAACATGTTAAAATGCAAGCCTATGATTGGTAAGAATTGACTCGTAGGAAATTTTCGAGAAAAATCCTCCCAAAAAAAAAATTAATCGATTCAAATATTCATAACTCGAAAAATAAGGTTTTGATTTTTGAACAGGTCAATTGTTCAGCTCATTTCACATAAAAGAAAGTCGGGAAATTTGCCCGTTGACAGGAAAAATTTCGATAAAAATCCTCCCAAAAAAATTCACTCATAGCCAACTTTCATTCATTCAAAAATTCATAGCTGAAAAAGTACAAAAGATACGGTTCTGAATTTTGTACAGGTGAATCAGAAAATTTTTAAAAACTTACCTGTTGTCTGTGAAAATTTTCACTTATAATTTCCCTAGAGCTCGAATTATTTCCGGAAATTTTGTCGAGTTGCGAAAGAAAATTCGCAACGAGAACAAATTTCCGGATTTTTAATTCGAGCTCGCGGGAGATTTGGCAAGAAAATTTCATGTAAAAACTATTTGAGAAGATTTAATAGTAGCGGCTGGATGTAGCTCCCATGCACCAGTTGGGTTGGGATTGTTAGGGAGAGTGGGGACGGCAACACTGTAATCATATGGGAGCTACATCCAGATGCAAAGCCAGGGAGATTTCCACTTATTAATCTTTCAGTCACGTGATTATGAGCAGGGTGATTTCCGATAAAATTAGGTCGTTGCCATAGCAACATAATAAAATGCAAGCCTATGATTGGTTAGAATTGACTGGTAGGAAATTTTCGAGAAAAATCCTCCCAAAAAAAAAATTTAATCGATTCAAATATTCATAACTCGAAAAATAAGGTTGTGATTTTTGAACAGGTCAATAATTCTTCAGCTCATTTCACATAAGAGAAAGTCGGGAAATTTGCCCGTTGACAGGAAAAATTTCGATAAAAATCCTCCCAAAAAAATTCACTCATAGCCAACTTTCATTCATTCAAAAATTCATAGCTGAAAAAGTACAAAAGATACGGTTCTGAATTTTGGACCGGTGAATCAGAAAATTTTTAAAAACTTACCTGTTGACTGTGAAAAATTTCGAGAAAAATCCTCAATAAAAAAAATCACTCATAGCCAAAATTAATCGATTCAAATATTCATAACTCGAAAAATACGAAAGATACGGTTTTGATTTCTGTACAGGTGAATTCTTCAGTGAATTTTCCATAAGGGAAAGTCGGAAAACTTGCCTGTTGACCGGTAAAATTTCGAGAAAAATCCTCAAAAAAAAAAAAACACTCATAACCAAAATTCATCGAATGAAATACTCATAACTCGAAAAACACAAAAGATACGTTTTTGTTTTTTGCGCAGTTTCAATTGACTTTAAAAACACTCTACTTTTCCCAGATGACGCAGCCAAAGAAGCCTTAACAGACATGCCACCAAGAGCAGAATACGAACTAGACGCTGTAACTCTCCACAATCAAGCTCTAGTGAATTTCGACCAAAACCCCACAGAGGGTTTCGAAAAACTGCAGTTTTTGCTGCAACAAAATCCATTTCCTCCCGAAACCTTTGCCAATTTATTGCTGCTCTATTGTCAGCATGATTGCTACGACTTGGCTGCGGACATTCTGGCTGAAAATGCGCATTTGACGTACAAGTATCTAACTCCGGTAAGTCAATTTTTGTATGCGATGAATATAATGGTGTTTTCTAGTATCTTTACGACTTTCTAGATGGGGTTATAACGCAGCAAACGTCCCCTAGTGAGGCTTATCAGAAGTTTGATGAACTGGCGAGCAGACATACGGAACAACTTAGAAAGTTGGCAAAACAAGTGCAGGAGCACCGCAATAGGGGTGATATAGAAATTGTGAAGAAAGCTATTATGGAGTATGAAGAATGTCTGGAAAGGTTCATTAGATTTATTTTTAAATTCATTGACTTAAATGCTATACAGGGTGACCCAGTGTTGCCTGGCAATATTTAAAATTTAAATTCTAATAATTAACTGAAAACTTGCTTCTAATATCAAGTTTTGGTTAAAGGTAAATGACTTTTTAAATTACGAGTCGAGATGTTTATGGACGAGGCGACGAAGGAGCCGAGTCTGGAATTTCTAGACGAGTAGTTTAATGATATTCAACGGCTGTGTATCGTAAATTGTTTTGTTTCATACTGTGATATTTTTTTTTAATTGGATTAAAGTGCTTTCTTGTCAAACCAAACACTTAGAGTGGCAGTCCACCTCACATTCTTACCATGAGATGGCGCCAGCCAAACCATGTCACCGCTTCGGTAATAGATAGGTTAATTATTATGTTACCATCATCATGAGATGGCGCCAGCAAAACCATGCTGCCAATGCAATTTCACAGTCTTTGATGATGCAAGATGTCATTTTTGGAGTAGTCAGGTAATTTTTTTTTACAGTCTCTAATGATGTAAAGTTTCATTTACCGGACTGGTTTTGAGTCCGGTAATTGATATTTTACGGTACAGTAACAGTATGTGATACAATAATTTTCGGTTTGAGTTACGATGTTGGAGTTTTTGGTTTGAGAGGTAGTTATTCAGATTTGGTTTCTTAGTTCTTTGTTTTTTTTGGTTCTTTGGTTCTCTCGGATTCTTTCGAGTTCCTTCAGGTTGTTTTGGGTTATTTGGTTCTTCCGACTTCTTGAGGGTTTTTTTGATATCTTCGAGGACTTTCGGGTTCTATCGTGTTATTTCGAGTTGTTTAAGGTTATTTGGTTCTGTCGGGAGTTTTCGGGTTCTCTCTGGTTCTTTCGGGTTCCTTCCTTCAATCTAGCTGTCTTGGGTTGAAAAGTTTCATTTCAGATATGACCACATGAAGCACACAAGTTTTCTTCGTTGTTGTTGTGATTCATGTGTTTCTTTGTGGTTTTTTGTTATTGTTTGTGGTTCTTGGTGGTTTTTGTGTTTTTCGTGGTTCTTTGTTATCATTTCAAATTCGAATTTTCATTGTCCCGAATAAAATGGGCACAAATTAATATGTATGGATATTCTCTACAATGAATTCGAATACAGTATAACCTCGATAATCCGGATGAAAAATCCGGATTAACGAAGGCGATTTCCTTTATTTTCTTTAATTAGATGTGTGTGGCTTATCTCTTGAGATTTGCTTAATGCTTTTTGATGTCCGATATTGTAGAAATCCCTACTTCATATTAGATAACTAACTTTGTGCCGCTATCACCCCGTTATAGCCTGTTTAATATATCCAACTTATCAAATCAATCAAAAAATACTTTATTTATCATTTACCGGACCCGAAACCAGTCCGGTAAATGAAACTTTACATCATTAGAGACTGTAAAAAAAAATTACTTGACTACTCGAAAAATGACATTTTGCATCATCAAAGACTGTGAAATTGCTGCATTGGTAGCATGGTTTGGCTGGCGCCATCTCATGATTTTGCTTGATAACTTGACAGAGAATGTTGGTGATTTATAATTAACCTATCTATTACCCAAGTGGACACATGGTTTGGCTGGCGCCATCTCATGGTAAGAATGGTATAGTTTGACAAGAAAGCACTTTAAACCGATTAATTTTTTTTATCACAGTATGAAACAGAACAATGTACGATACACAGCTAGCCTTTAAATGTCATCAAACTACTCGTCTAGAAATTCCAGACTCGGCTCCTTCGTCGCCTCGTCCATAAACATCTCGACTCGTAATTTAAAAAGTCATTTACCGCCTTAGTAACGTAAATAAATTGATTTCTAAAAAAAAATCTAAAATCACACAGCGCGTTAAAACAAGTTCAAATAAATAAAGAATTAAATATCAGAGCTAGGTACAAACATTAAAAATTATGACGTAAACAAGATCCAAACACGCTATTTAGGAACCATAAAACTCTGCCAGTGTATAATATGCTTCTTCCAATCGCAGGTCCTTTATACGCTTTTTGAAAATGTCCGTTGATTTGGACCGCCTGATATGAATAGGATGCTGTTCAATATCTTTTTTCCCTAGTAAAAGACTGATCTTATATACTCTCTAGACAAAGTTTACTTATATACAATAAGTTCACTTTTTGTCGGCTTTTTTGAAAAACCCGAATCACAAGCGGCCGCGCGTCAAAGCATGCCATTCAAAGAAGCCCGCCCAGCGAAAATTGTTCAAAGAATAAATTAAAATGTAAAAATAAAATTTAGACTAGCACTCATATCAACAGGAATGGCACCAGAAACTTGAAACGCGGCAGTTGTAATCAGTGGGAAATAAGATATCACTCGACCCCTCTTTCTATTCAAGATTTCAGGGTTGTAATTCACCCTGTCTTAGGGGTTACAGATAAGGGTGGGTTGATAGGCTTTTTTTTGCTCCCCTTCGTTTTATAAAATCTGTTTTGAGCGTTTTTTGTTCCCAAGATATGGAAATTTCAAGTTTTAAAATTGTCACCTGAATTTTCAATATTGCCGGATAAAACTGGGTCACCCTGTATACTAATTGTTTGATTGGCTGAAGGTACATTCCTGTTTTAATGGCCCAAGCCAAGATCTACTGGGATTTGGAAAATTATCCGCAAGTGGAAAAAATCTTCAGAAAAAGTGCCGAATTCTGCAATGAACATGACATATGGCGTCTCAATGTTGCGCATGTTTTATTTATGCAAGAAAACAAGTTCAAAGAGGCCGCTGGCTTTTATGAACCTCTCGTTAAAAAAAGCTACTCTGAGGTGAAATTTTTTAATATCAAAACCTTGCTTTATATAACAAGTTTGCAGATTTTGAACGTCAATGCCATAGTTTTGGCGAATTTATGTGTATCGTACATTATGACGTCCCAGAATGAGGAGGCAGAGGAGTTGATGAGGAAAATAGAGAAGGAGGAGGATCAGATGGCGTTTGAGGAGCCGGATAAGAAGTATTTTCATCATTGCATCATTAACCTTGTTATTGGGTATGGAGTACAGCTTTAAGAATGGGACGCTGTCCCATTCTTAACCTTTCACGTTCAACTATGATAATCTTTCCAAACAGCACCCTCTACTGCTCCAAGGGCAACTACGAGTTTGGCATATCAAGAGTAATGAAGAGTTTGGAACCGTACGGTAAAAAGTTGGGCACGGACACGTGGTTTTACACCAAACGGTGTTTTTTGAGTTTGATTGAGAACCTGGCCAAGCATATGATTGTGTTGAAGGATTCGGTTTTACAAGAGTGTGTAGTGTTTTTGGAGGCTTGCGAAGGTAATTTTTTAAGTTTCTCATGCGCACTAGGTATAAATATTAATTATTAGTTCATGGAAAAACTGTAAGAACTGTCGCCTATGCCACCATATCTGAGGAAAACGAGTCTGCCAATGGAAAAGAAACCGTCAGCTATGAAGCGCGCAAACTAAAATATTTATTAGTAAAACTGCAAGATTATTAAATAAAAAGTTTGTCCATGACTTCAATGCTATATATTACTAAAAATCTACATTTATAGATTTATTCATCCTTTTTGGGCACATACTCCAATACGATGGCCGCCTTGGGGGTTACAGGAATGGCAGTGGCGTCCTTTTTAGCCCTGAAAACCCATTAAATCAATTTCATGGTAGCAATAACAACCACGAAATAAATTACCCAACGTCTCTGAATGAGGTTTCATTATAGTTGCTGCTATAATAACGAATTGTAACCTCCTGCAGATTATTGAGAGGCGGAATTTCAGAGGGGATGTTGGCAATTGCGTTGTTGTCAGTTGGATTAACTGCTACGAGAAGTCCTGGACTTCCTGGAGTTGTTCTGGATTGAATAATAATTGGGGGTTTTTGAAAAAGTAGCACAGTATACGTGATAGAAGTGATTACTTTAACTAGCAGTGACGTCAGCGTCAGGCAACCCGAGACAAAATAACATAAAGATGTCGAGTTTGACAAAACATGACAGGATGCGACTTGGCAACACTGACTACCGTGCGTCTGGCGTTGTTATTTCAACTGTCACCTACGTCATGCGCGAAAGGAACGAAATTGTGACTTTTGAAAAATATACCGTTGTAAATGTATCGAGGATCGCACCATCTTTCTTATGTATCTGAAAGTTCAGCTTGCGCAAAAAATAACAGATGACGCCTAATGTTGGCTTGACCTCAGTAATAGTACTGGGTGTTTAACTATCGATGAAACTCACCAGGATTATAAGAAGATATGAATTTGAATTGGAGCGTCGTTTTCAAAATTTCCAAAACGCCTAACAGTTTATAATAGTTATTTACCTAACAAGTGCGGAAATTGGTACTTTTCCGCACGCGACAGCAGTTGCAAGCCGTTAAGGGCGGAAAAGACATTTTCCGCAAGAGTTAGGTAAAATGTTTTTCCAACGAGTGGTTTTGACCATCTTATTTATAAAAAAAAAAGAAGTTTTTGATACGCAAAGATACCTCAAAATGCCACATAAGGTAGAATAGTAACATAAATTATTTAATTAGTCCTAAACATGTTCATTCTTGACATTCAGCACTAGTGCGGAAAAGTTACTTTTCCGCACGATTTTTTTATGGACGGAAAAATAATGAAAATTTGATAAAATTTGAATTCTTGGATCCAGCATCAGTTATCAAAGAAGTACGTAATTTTAAAACTTCGATCCATTTCTCAGTTTACCTGTTCTGGCGATTATTTCTAAAAAATTGTTAAGTATGCTTTTTTCACATTCGAATGTTTTTGTCCATCTTATTTGAAGTAACAAAAATCATTTAATTAGTCATAAATATCTTCATTTTTAATAATACAAACATCATTCGGAAAAGTACAACTTTCAAAACGAAAAATCGTGCGGAAAAGTAACTTTTCCGCACGCTCGTAGGAAAAGATACATGTGGCGTGAGTACGACCATTGAATTGTTTTTTTTTAATCAAAAGTTCCTTCTCCAAGTTAGCTTCTACGTTTTTTCTCTCCGTTGAGTCGTTGGGAAAATTCAATTATTTATTTTTATATGTATTTTCCTTTTAAATTGTATTTAGTTGTTTTTTTATTTGATAGATAGATCAACATATTATGTAGGTACTTTATTTCTATGACAAAAAAATTATTGAGAACGTATTCCTTCCTAACTTTTCATCATTTTTCTCTGTTTTTTTATACTGGAGATTTTCTTTCTTGTTTCATAATTCTCATAATTTTTTATTTGATTCTTGTCGTGACTCTTTTTAAAAGTCATTTCCAAAATTAAAAATTTATCGGGAAAGAACAAGAGATTAAGAGACATCATACAAAGAAGTAAAAAAAAAACTCAAATATAAAAAACAGTTTAAAAGTACCAAAGAGATTATTATTATAGCTAGTAAAGGATAAATTACGAAATAAACCTTAGCAGCAAATGAAATAAAAAATAACAAAACAAATGATTATTGCGAACTGAATAACATTAAAAATCGAAAAAAAGTGAACAAATTTCCTCTAAATTTAAGACAATTGATCAAAACTATCATCCTGAAAAATTAGTCTTTTGGCAAAAAAAAGTAAAAATACAAAGGAGAAAGAAGTGGGAAAAATACTCATAACAAAAACTGGGAATAATAATGTTCAATAGAGTATGGGTTACTTAAAATTGACAAATCAAAAATAAATTGAAAGATAAAACTATGCACTGAAATAAAGAAAAAAGTAAAAATTTATGTAAAAGACGAACTAAAGCAAACACTTATAAACATTACATTTTTCTGAAAACCATTTTTTTGGACGGGTATTATTATAATTAAAAGTTTTTTGAAGATATTCGTTGATGAAGATTTCAAATATTAATAAAGCATTGTAAAAACACAAAATAAATTCTACTGAATTTTGAAAACTGTCAATCTTCAAAAATTGGTGGAATTTTGAATACTATGTATGTGAAGTTTCAAGAAAATCTTATGAATTTCAAGAAATCGGCTGAATTTAAAGAAAAATGGCTGATTCTTGAAAACGATCAACTTTCAAAAATCGGTACAATTCCACAAAAAAGGTTGGGGTTCAAGAGAACGGCTTGATTTAAAAAAAATCGGCGGATTATAAAAATTGACTACTTATTAAAAACGGTCAAAAATCAGCTAAATTTCAAGAAAATTGGCTGAATTTATAGAACTCGAATAAAGGAGCAGTTGTCAGGACAAAAAATCGGATCATTGTCAAATATCGGCTGAGTTTTTAAAACAGCCAATTTTCAAAAAATCGACCCAATTTCAAAAGAAGCTAATTAAAAAAAATCAACTGAATCTCAAACAATCGACTGAATTTTGAAAACAGTCAAAATATAAATCGGTGAAATTTTAAATGTGTTTGTAAATCAACTAACTTTCAAGAAAACTGTCTGAATTTCAAAAAAAAAAAAGGAACCATAGTCAGAAAACATAGAAAAATTAGATCAATGTCAAAAATTTTGAAAACAGACAAATTTCAAAAATCGGCCTCTCCCAAAAAAAATTGGCTTGAGTTCAAGAATGCTAGATGATTTTTCAAAATCGGTTAGATAACAATTGTTGCTATTAAGGAATGAATCAATTCGAAATTGCCAATAAATCACAAATTCAATAATGACATGGACGGACAATTTTGTTTATAATCTTTACAATTTTTGAGTTAACTGGATGATTTTTAGGCCAAACTCCACAAAAAACATTGAGCTTCAACTGAGAATTATCGCAAATAAATTCATGAGCCTCTATATGAAGGAATAGAGCCTCTAAGTTCAAAAAACATAGATTATCAGAGTGCGCATGCTTTCGCTGACAACTTATCCACTTTTTGAATTATCAGGATGATTTTTGCGGTAAACTCCTCAAAAAACTTTGAACTCAATCTGACAATTATTGGAAATAAAACCAAAACCCTCTGAATAGAGAAATAGAGCCTCAAAGTTCAACAATCACAGATTGTGAGTATTTGCTGCCAACTTTTTTACTTTTGGAATTAGGAAGATTTTTGCGGTGAACTCCTCAAAAAACCCTGAACTTAATGTGACAATCATTGCAAATGAATCTTTACGAAGGAATAGAGCCTCAAATTTCAAAAAATCACAGATTATAAGTGTGCGCATGCCTTCTAACCCGTCGATCCTCGTTCGAATCTCACACATAAAAAAATAATCACACCGCAAAGTATTCACTTCAAATACATATCCAGTTACCTACCTTTGTCTATAAAGTCCAGGCAAGCACAAACAAAAACCCACATTAACACAACCCAAAACCCATCAAAACTCACCTGATAAACGCCAAAATCGTATTATTCCTCAGCCCATAAACGCCACAAGTCCCCCGCATAATACTCGGCCCTTGTCGCAATTCCACCAGCTCCTCGGGCACCACATCCGACCCATTAACCAATGGAGCCCCCGGCAGCAAGTACGTAACAATGTCCATTACATCCTTGGGCAAAAATTCACTTTTTGCCTGCCAAAGGGGCCAGTCAATGTTGTCAATGTGCAAAGTATAGTTCAAACTGGCCACAGTTTCATTAACCGACAACACCGGCTTGGAAAAAATATGACTTTGCAAGGGCATATCAACTACCAAACGCCTGTTGAGTTTGTACGAGTCCACTCGGCCTAGTTCTTCGGCAACCATTAAAGTGCCATCTATGGTTTTGTTACGAATTAGAGATCTGAAGGAGTTGAGCAAGGTTGCCAACTCTGGCTGGTCTTGGGTGCGCGAGTGTTTGTAGAAGTTGTAGCTTGATAGAGTTACTCCTATGGCCAAGGGGTTGGGGTCTTCGTCACGGAACTGATCATCAACGAGCAGGAACCCTGCGTTTTTAAGCCTGAATCCTGATATATTGTAGGCGATAAAACCTTCAAGGACTTTGTTAAATTCGTTGATTACTGATTGGTTGCGAAAGTTCAAGTGCGGCTTGGAGAAAGGCGAGTAGTAGTACTCCCGTCTTACACCTGAGTACTTCCATGAGGAGTCATTGGAGGGACTGATCCACTTATTAGGGGGAGACATGGAGGTGTCGCTACCCTGCACCACGCCACTCTTCCAGATGTAATAGCCATCATACTCTGGGTCCTTCAACTCCGACCTGCTAAACCAATAGCTCGAAACACTAGGTTCTAGTTCCAGTACTACTTTCCCGTTCTTCACCAGCTGTTGTACTACTTCCAATTCATCTCTTCTGTTCTCCAAGGGTTCATACGCGTCGCCAGTCCAAGGTACTATAATTCCTTGGATGTTTTTGTCCACTGTTGTGGGTTTTAGGTTAATCTGAGCTAGGGGCCCTTGTTGGTACCAAGTGCGCGGCGGCGGAGGGTTGCACTTTGGCGCTGCGTATATAATCAAAATGGCGCCGACTAACATGGCGGCCCACAGGAGCCAGAAGGTGATGAACAAGAACCAGCGGAGGCGCACCCAAAAAGGGTCGTTGGCGTATTTTAGAAGTTCCTCCTTGGTGAGTCCCACGTAGGAATTGTTCTCCGCAATGTCCAATTTAGCGTCCCCATTCTGGGGGCTTTTAGCGTCGTTATCGTACACCATCACGTCGGGTGTCTTTTCTTGTTTGGGCAGCATTTTCTCGTCGGCTCCGTCGATGTCTTCGGGACTGGCTTTCACCTTGACCAACGATTTGGGCCGTGATAGTGCTTCGTCTGAGAATGAACCGGTTTTGACAAATTACGTACGATTTTACCTGTGTGTTGCTGCAGACTAAACTAATATAGGCATTTTATTGTTCAATGAATGACAAATATTTACTATTGTTCCATAATGGTTGTTTGTTTAGATTATCAGCACAATTTCTGCAGTATTGCCATAACTGTGCTCTGATTAGTAGAATTGCATTGTATTGTAATGTAAAGTCTGCTGATAATTTTAATGGTTATAAGCATGATTAGAACGTCTTTGTTAAGTCATATTGTAAATAGGTATAAAATTCATGAAGGAATTTTATTATATAAAAATAAATGTTATAGAGTCAATGAGCTTTTTAAGATTCAAAAACTATGTTCAGTGTTCAGTTTTTCTGGATTGGCTCGCTGGGACGCACTATTTTCGAGAAAATGCATTTGAAAATGATATCACAGAATAAGCGAATTAATTCAAATGACTTTTTTCAAAAAAGTCATGATTCAATAGGTCCCTTGCATGTGTTTCAATTTCCACCTGAAAACCTTTTAAAAACTTTCTAAAATGTAAGAATATTTTTTCCTAATAAAATCTTCGAATTACTGTAAAATTGTTAAATTAAACTTCACCCGGAACATTTAAATTTCACGTGACATGGAAACACTATGCTATTGGTCCTAAGCCGGTGACGTCAAACCGGACTTGGATCCGTTGTCTACAACAGTTATCAGCTGGCGTGAATAAGTGAGTATTTTATTGGTTTAAATGGTTTGTGTATCATGATCTTTCTTATATTGTTATCCTACTAACCTTTTAGCTTCAACTCTCCAATGTTGAGCACATGTAAAGAAATCATTTTTGCCAAAAAATCACCACAACATCAATAAATTCATCAAAGGCGATTCTTCAATTTTGCCTTTACAAAACCTTCGGACATTATCGATAATAATTTTCTTATAATACTGTTTGAAAAATTATAATATTGAAAAAACACAAAAAAATCAAGAAAATGTATTGAAATTCTAAAAAGTTGCGTGTAAGTGACAGCCCACATAAAATTTCTAGGTTAAATGTCATGTCTAGGCAGGGACGGATTTTAATCGAGGTTGGGCAACAATGTTGCCGTTTCTCTATTTGTAGTGTCGGCTTGGATGGCATAGGATTGAGATTTCAATTTTATCAATATGGTATAGGATTGTTAAGGTGAGTGGAGGAGGTTGTTTGTCTATTTTGATATTTCAATTTTTGAGTCTTGTATCTCATCGGAAACCAGAATCATCACATAAAATAGCTTAGTTTCATGATTTGATTTTGTTATTAATCATAAATCTAAGATGGATAATAACTATAATAATTATTGTGCAGTGTGCTGTGTGTCAAAAGTCAAAACACATTTTCAACTAAAGGGAGCCTGGTGTACATGGTCAATTTATCTTGTCCACGTTTTAAACCTGTCTGGCTCGTCATATCTAATGTCCTATCGAAGCGAAGAACCAAAGAATATGTTGTATGGGAAGTTTTTATTTTGATATCGAAACCAATGATATACAGGGATTTAAAAAAGTTATTCACCTAACAGACTTTTTTTTCAAATGGAAAGGAGACTCGAGTGATACCTCATTTTAGAGGACTTTACATCCTCATTAAACCCTGAAAGTTTGGAGTCGCTGTTTCGTTCCAATTTTTCAATTTTGGGCCAGTATTATTTTCCAAAATGACACTCAATTGACGTTTTGACATTCTCAGCTGTCACTACTGTGTTGAGCGTGCTCAAATATTTTGTTTTGTTAGTTGAATCATCAAGGACACCAAGCACTAATCACATGAATATTTATAATTTTCGTTTCAATTAAAGTTGAACAACATTTCAATCCCCAATATATGAGAACGGCCATTTTTCAACCAGTAGTGAAAGATGAGAATGTTGCATTGTTATCACTTATCACTTGAAACGCCGATATCTGGGAAACAATGAATAATTAAGGCATAATAATACCTTTAATGGAGAATTTTTTTTTTTTTTTTTATTGACTTGACTGAATTTTACACCCAATATCAATTTTGTCAAATGAATAAGATATAGATTTTCCATTACTTGTAACCAATAATGTGTGAACCACGCACATCAAATTTTTTCATTTCGATTTTGACGACCGCTTCAAATTAAAGTTGAGTTTTATTTTTTTATGAAAAGCAGAAAAAAAAGAGTTTCTTTATTTAAAAGAAAAACAGACTTAAGAGCAGGGTATTTTATTATATAAAATTCATAGTTTCAAGTCATTTTCACATTAATAGTTGAATAATCTAAATTCTAACTACAAAAAGGAAAAAATATTGTGCAGCATCGTACACGTGGCAGAAGTGGAACTTCTTTCCTCACTATTCAATTTTCTTTCAAATTTTTTGATCAAATCCCAAGTAGAACCTACATGCCTAATTTCAACAAAATCCTTTGGAAAATAAAAAAACTGCGTAAACATAACCTTACAATATTTTTTTTTTATTTTTTTTTATCAAATCGCAAATAGAACCTACATACCTAATTTGAATAAAATCCTTTGGAAAATAACAAAACTATGCAAACATTACCTATGTAACTTCCTATGTATTTTTTTTACAATTCCTTAATTAGATCCCAAATAGAACCTGCATACCTGATTTGAATAAAATTCTTTGGAAACTAACAAAACTATGTAAACATAAACTCACTAAGTTATTTTCTTTTCAATTTTTTGATCAAATCCCAAATGGAGCCTACATACCTAATTTGGACAAAATCTTTTGGAAAATAACAAAACCTTGCAAACATAACCTAACTACCTATGTATTTTTTTTTAATTCCTTAATCAGATAATAATAATGTGTGAACCACGCACATCAAATTTTTTCATTTCGATTTTGACGACCGCTTCAAATTAAAGTTGAGTTTTATTTTTTTATGAAAAGAAGAAAAAAAAAGAGTTTCTTTATTTAAAAGAAAAACAGACTTAAGAGCAGGGTATTTTATTATATAAAATTCATAGTTTCAAGTCATTTTCACATTAATAGTTGAATAATCTAAATTCCAACTTCAAAAAGGAAAAAATATTGTGCAGCATCGTACACGTGGCAGAAGTGAAACTTCTTTCCTCACTATTCAATTTTCTTTCAAATTTTTTGATCAAATTCCAAATAGAACCTACATACCTAATTTCAACAAAATCCTTTGGAAAATAAAAAAACTTCGTAAACATAACCTTACAATATATTTTTTTTATTTTTTTTTATCAAATCGCTAATAGAACCTACATACCTAATTTGAATAAAATCCTTTGGAAAATAACAAAACTATGCAAACATAACCTATGTAACTTCCTATGTATTTTTTTTACAATTCCTTAATTAGATCCCAAATAGAACCTACATACCCGATTTGAATAAAATTCTTTGGAAAATAACAAAACTATGTAAACATAACCTCACTAAGTTATTTTCTTTTCAATTTTTCAATCAAATCCCAAATGGAGCCTACATACCTAATTTGGACAAAATCTTTAGGAAAATAACAAAACCTTGCAAACATAACCTAACTACCTATGTATTTTTTTTTAATTCCTTAATCAGATCCCAAATGGAATCTACATACCTAATTTGAACAAAATCCTCTGGAAAATAACAAAACTATGCAAACATAACCTGACTATGTAATTTTTGTAAACATTTTTTGATCAAATCCCAAATAGAACCTACATACCCAAAATAAACAAAATCCTTTGGAAAATAGCAAAACTATGTAAACATAACCTCACAGTTATTTTTTCTAAAATTTCTAGATCAAATTCAAAACTAGAACCTACATACCTAATTTGAACAAAATCCTTTAAAAAATAACAAAACTATGCTCTCTTTAACGAAATCTGAAAGCGTTACCGTTACATCGTTACATTTGCGTTACATTTTTTGCAGTTCACTCCCCATTGCCGATATCAGATCACCGCCAATGAAGTTTCGCTTCAAAAATAGATGCAAAGACAAGATAAAACGAAAAAAAAAGTTCGCGTAAACAAATTGAGTTAATTTTCTTTTTATTCAATTATTGATTTCAATAATTAAAAAATCATTGTTTAATATACATTTTTTCCTCTCATTTCTCTAAAAAAGGCTGGCGTTCTATGGCTGATAACCAGCTTTCCCTTTGTTTATCTTCGTTTGGTAGGTTTTTCTAGGAGTAAAAGTTGTATTTTCACAATCTGGCACGATACAATAATGATAAACCATTATAAAACTCGACTCAAAATCATACACAAACCACATACCAATAATAATAACCAGTTTCCAAGAGAAACATAATAAACAAAAACTGTACAAGGAAAAATCCGGCCCTGGAGGACACGCCAAAAGTCAGCAATCCGCTGATGAAAAAACCTTCCACTCTAAATCAGAACGCAACTTAGGCCGATTGCGTCACTCGCCTTTATCGCGGGTATTTGGCCACTTTGAACTTTAGTTATCTATTGCGACGTTAAAATTTTTCGTATGCAAAAAAAAATTTGTAGGGATACTTTTCAAGTCTAACTGATCATTTTGATGCAATAAAAAAAATACGTGCAAGGGGCCTATTCATTTTCTTTTCTAATTGATCAAAATTACATCAATAACTTCAAATTAATTCAAATAAAATATCCTTTATTAAGGCAACATGGCAACATAGCATAAATACTAAAGAACATCCGTCCGGACGTAAGATGTCGTCGTGCTTTGAATTCGGGGAATCACCGAAACGAAATCAATACTGATAAAAGCTCAATTTTGGCTTGGCTTTAGTTTGTTGAGATTCTTTATGATTATTGCGTTGCGAAGAACTACTAAAAATCTACAATTATAGGATTTGGGGCATAATTTCCTTGAACCCGTCCCTGTATATCCCATTCATGAAGGTTATACAATACTTTGGATAGACTGTTAAAGTTTAGCAACTGTACCAGATTTTATTCATGTATATATCTTGAAAGGTTTTGGAGATTTCTACAAAAAACCATCATCAGGTCTTCACTTTCAACACCCTGTATTTCGAAAACGAAGGCTTTGCATATTTATATGAACTTTTATGTTTATTTTTTGCCCTGAATAAGTATCTGAAGTATTGTCATTTCCTCCTTAATCAACTTGTATTGATGTCAAGCTTAAAATTAATTAAAAACAGAGAAGAAAAAAAAACATTATGAACACTCAAACAACCACTGAAAATAAACAATGCAACTACTAAAGTTGAAGAAGAAATAAATAACAACGGATTTCTTAGTCAAACTAATTATTTAAAAAAAATAGAACAAATAAATTTTGAAGTTCCAAAAAAAGATTCACTATAAAAATTTGAAAATGAACAATGCAGCAACAAGAATAATAAAAAAAAACTGGTTCAAAAGTTGGAGCTAAAAAATTAAATCGATGGGTACCCCTTTGGGGCTCTATATCTCCGTTAGAGGGCTTTTTAATAATGCTAAATTCAAAGTTGATCTTAGTTTTGTGATAACTGATCGAGGACGCTAAATCTAAATACAGGGTACATCCAAGATCAGTATATAACAGGTTGCCTCACTTTTACGGTCATGACGACATCTATGTCCAGTGTTGCCAGATGATCCCTATCAAAATCAGCAGAGCAGATACCCATAGCCCAAATCAGTGGATCTCCTGTTGAAACAGTAGTTCTGGCAACCTTGCGACTGACACATACACGATACGATGCACACCGATGCAATCGAATTGTTTTTTTTTATTTTATTTTTTGTTCTTGTTTTCTTATTATAGTGTCTTCTATTGTGTGGCACTATGCAATGTACAGGGTGTCCCATTTTGGGTACTTTTGCGAGGTAAGATAAGATTTGTCTTTTCTTTACCTTTTCAAAAATATATAAGAGTATGCACTTTGAAAAAAAAAAATTTTTAGCCTATAACTTTTTGACCTGACCCCGTATACTAATTCCGAAGGCAGAATCGAGTTCCACGGGAAAAGTATATAACTTTCGATTTTGCCTTCGGAATTTGTATACGGGGTCAGGTCAAAAAGTTATAGGCTAAAAATATTTTTTTTTCAAAGTGCATACTCTTATATATTTTTGAAAAGGTAAAGAAAAGACAAATCTTATGGACTATAGATATACAGGGTGTTCCATTTAAAAAAATAAAGTTGGGTCCGATAACTTTTTGACCTGACCCTGTATACTAATTCCGAAGGCAGAATCGAGTTCTACGGGAAAAGTTATATAAGAAACAGTTTTCACATTTTCCATAACTTATCTGATAGTTTAGATACGAGGGGTACCTTAAAATGCAACATTTTCAGTTAAGCCCTATATCTTGAAAACGAAAAGGGCTATGAAAATTTTGTTAACGGCATCTTCAGTTTCACGAAAAAGTAGCACACTGTCGCGAAAACCGCAACTTTCTATCTATAAGAATAACGGAGATACCCCGCAAAAGTACCCAAAATGGGACACCCTGTACTTTTTTCTATGTCACCCTGTATATTCAGCATTTTCAAATTAGTAGGATTCCAAAGTTTCAAAATGTTTCGTAAATGATTGGAAAAATTCATCCTTAGGGGTCTACTGAACTTTCGTCCACTAATTATGTGACACCTTGTATATCCCATTTGATTCACAAGTTCGCGCGAAAATTGACTTCAAAGTTTTGCCAAATTTTAGTCGTGCATCAATAATTTTTAAGCGGACTGTAATAATTAATTAGTGTACAGGATATCCCATGATATTATTGGTTATTTTATATGTCCTCAGTGACATATCACCCTGTATAATTGGCAGCCATTCTTACCAACTGGACTGATATATTATAGTTGTGTGTGTAGGCATGAATTTCTATGCACCTGTATTTTTTTTCACAACTTGGAATAAATGCGTTTTTTGCAAAGAAAAATTTAATTGTATAGAAGATCACTCTGATATTTGGCTTAGATTATCAGATTCAGGACAGAATGACAGGAAAAATAGGGTTAGGTTGACCTCCAGTTTCTGAACAATAAGATTATATCTATTTGATATGGATAAACAACCATCTCGGTTATTCAACGATATTATGTCACTTTATCGGATCCATAAAGTTATCGAATAGACATTTTTCTGAAAAATTGGCAGACATTTCCTGTCATTTTGTCATGAACTTGATAATCTAAGCCAAACATCAGAGTGATTCTCGGAACTGTTTTGTTATAATGTATTATGTGTAGTTTTGTTGTGAATTTGATGGATTATTGAACATCCAAGACGATGGAGGGTGTTCAATAAAAAATACGATCGCAGGTGGCTGTGGTTTTCTTTATGTATCTTGAACGTAGGTCGTGGCTAAGTTCGTATGGTTTGATGGCAACTGTCACAATTGTCACTGAATGTCATTATTTTTCGTGAATTTGGTTTAGTTCTTGATAAAAATAATATAAAATCCACAAAAAACATTCAAAAATGTCACTCTACAAGCGTTATCTCGGTGAAATCTTTTACGGTTTTTCGAATGTGGCTTGCCCTTCAACTCTCCTCTGTTTTGAACTCAAAATTAATAAAATGGAACGTGAATTGACACATTTTATCACAAAAGATGTTGAACATGCCCACCCTCTTCTTAAATACATTTTAATAGTATATTATTCAACGAGCGGGAAATGGTGAATATTACTCACGAGGATGAAGTTTGCGAGTAGCGTGATCATCTGAGTGAGTAATATCCATTTCCCGCGAGTGGAATACTATACTTTTTCTATGATTATTCAATAATTGAAGCGAACTTTGCAATATTTAATTTCATTTGGACGGCAATTTTTGACAACTACTTTACTTAAAGTGAGGTTAGGTTGTCAACACAATGTGGCAATGACTATAAAACAAGTATGGACGGTCAAATGGGCTGTTTCAAAATAATGTTTTTGAAGGTTGACATTTTGTCGAATGTTCTGATTGGCTACAAAACAGTGGATTAATGAGATTAGATCATTTCATTGGTTTACATTAACCAATAGAAGGTGGATGTATAATATATCTATTATATTGAATAGTCATAGAAAAAACTGTTTTTCTTACATAATTTGACACATTTTGAAGCATTTGAGGATTGTGAAGTAAGCAAAAATACCTCGACAATAGTTGTTAAGTTCTGAAAACAGCTTATAATAACTCTAAAACACAAAACTTCTCAAAAAGTCGACAACAATACAAAAGTAAGGTTAGAAAGTGGATTTGGTTGTTGTCATGTGATAATGTTTGCAATGTTAGCCAAGTAGCCAAGACATACGTCCTAATCCTAAGTTTGTCAGTCAGAGAAAATAATGTTTAATGTGAATTTGTTCATTACATAAAAAGCACTAAACAAACAATGAAAGCCGGCTCTATAACCATTCTTGCAAGCTGTTATGATCTGTTTTTGATTGATTTGAATCAATATCGTGAAACAATTGACAAAATGTATTAAAATCATTACATACCTTCCATATCTTGTTCAGGGATAGCCTTATAAGTCGCTTTGACCACTTCAGGACTGGTCTTTCCGTTGCCGGAAATCTCCAATTTCGTCTCCATTATCCAATTAACCTATACAGGGTCAGTTTCACAATATAACTTCTGAATTAAACAAAAATTTCAATTGGAATAGAAAAATGTGTAATCTATACACGGGTGTGTGGAATTGAAATCGATATCTTCAAGGACTTTTCTTTTACTTTTGAGTGAGGATGATGCAATGGTAACCTGATTATAAATACAGATTGATAACTCAACAACTGATTAAGGATTGGGAACTTATTGATAAATAATTGCTTTTATGGTAAACGTTTGATAAGCTGATAATAAAATTGAGAATACAATAACAATTCCCGCCATGCAACTTAATTCACTTCTGTTGGCAACATTGATGCGGTTTTTGACAGATAAATCTGAAATTATACTTCTTTTCCTGTCAACGTTTATGAATAAACGTTATCGAATGTGGCAACGATGAAGGAGGCTGGAGGGTTGATATGGTTTTTTTGCTTTTTTTTATGAAAGAAAAGTTTAATCCCTTTGTGCTATTAGCCTAGTTTATACCGACAACTTGGTCCGCGGACCAAGTACCAAATTCGGACTATATCCAAACCAAATATTTGGTTCCGATGGTGTAAACAGTTGCGGACTAAGCTGGTCCTCTCTTGGTTCGGTACTCGCCAGCAAGTGTACCGAACTAAATTTGGTTCGATCTGGATCAAAATTTTGAGGTTATGTTGATTGTTATTATTGTGAATTGTCTTGGTTCTGAGTTTCTAAGGCAATCTGAGCGTACTTACTCATGTTTTTTTTGGTTACGAATTGTGTTGATGAATAATTTCGACTTGTTTTTGACATTTGACGAATTGCGGGCGTACACATTTAGTTCACGCGTTGCAAGACGGTGTAAACGGGCATGAAGCAAGCATTGGTCCTACCGTACTATCCCCACCACCTTGGTCCTGTCGGACCGAACTAAACGAGTTATCGATGTAAACTAGGCTATTACTTCATGGCTAAATAACTAAATTGCGAATTTTCCATAGAGAGGTTCTTATATTTGCTTTAAACGTCGAACTGAAAACGTCAGCGATTAAGCATATTATGTTGTTTTGACGCGGTTCATCCTTATTGTTTGGATAGTACACCCAGTGTCCAGTAATAGTAGCCTAGTTTATACCGACAACTTGGTCCGCGGACCAATTACCAAATTCGGACTATATCCGAACCAAATATTTGGTTCGAATGGTGTAAACAGGTGCGGACTTGGATCGGTACTCGCCAGCAAGTGTACCGAAACCGAACTAAATTTGGTTCGATCTGGATCAAAATTATGAGGTTATGTTGATTGTTATTATTGTGAATTGTGTTGGTTCTGAGTTTCTAAGGCAATCTGAGCGTACTTACTCATGTTTTTTTTGGTTACGAATTGTGTTGATGAATAATTTCGACTTGTTTTTGACATTTGCGGGTACTCATTTAGTTCACGCGTTGCCAGACGGTGTAAACGGGCGAGAAGCAAGCATTGGTCCTACCGTACTATCCCCACCCACTTGGTCCTATTGGACCGAACTAAACGAGTTATCGATGTAAACTAGGCTAATACATTTTGTATCAAGGGCGGAAAGTAGATGATTTTGATGAGGATATAAGTAGCAGCACGAGCGAAGCGACGGCAGATATTAGCCGAGCCAAAATCATCTTTCGTCCGTGGTGCAAACAGTGCTTTTTGTACAACCAGTTTGTAATCATTTCAAAAAGAATAATTATTATGAAAATCATAAATAAATAATCGATTCACTGCACTACACTGCTGACAAGTCAGACAACTGACAACTGTCAATCATGGTTACAATAGGTGTGTTCCCGTATTCTTTTGTGGTGCGGATTCATCGTCACCCAGATTGTCACGTGATTGGTCCCTTTTGGTATGCTAGACTGTCACGTGGTTATTAGATTCAGGGGCGTTGGGATTCAAGAAACCGTTGCTAAGCGACCTACTTTTGCGCCCGCTGGCGAATGTTCTTTTAGGCCCGGCTGCCAAAATTAGCGACTTTCCGCCTGCTTTGCATGCATCGAAAAGTGGACTTTACGTGTAGGATGTACAAAAAACTGTTTTTGTATTTGAAGTGATTCTTAAACATGGCTAAGGTGTGCAGTAGGGCTTCCAAAACGGGTGATTTGTCAAATGACATCATGAACAAGCTTATGGCTCGTTTACATTGAATTTCACTACGAAGTGGAAGTTACAGATTTCCGCTTGCCAAATGTTAATCATATGATACTACATTGTATTTGGCATAAGCGTAACATCGAAGACAAATTCAATGTGGATGTTAACATGATGTTTCCCGTTTGCCAAGCTCAAATTTGACAGTTCCACTTCTAAGTGAAATACAATAAGTGTTTTCATATGGTTTGTATGGAGTATGCTATCATGAGACCATTCCAGTCTGGTCTGTCAGTAACGTCACTTTCAGCCAATTGGCAAGCTGCAAGTGACGTTAATGACAGACCAAACTGGAATGGTACGTCTCATGATACCATACTTCATACAAGATCGCAGTATACGAGAGGTTGCCTAACTTCGCCTAAGGTAAGAGACGGAGGGATGAAAAATATGACGTCATCTTTGTCGAGTGTCTGCAGTAGACTGAATTCGATTGCACCGGTCTGCATCGTATATCGTGTCATGTGTCATTCGCAAGGCGTTTTATCAGAAGATCCACTGATTCCGCCCATGGATTTCTGTTCTACTGATTTTGATAGGCATCATCTGGCAACACTGGACATATATGACGTCATGACCGTAAAAGTGAGGCAACCCTGTTATATACTGAATCCTGTCATTCGATTGCATCGGTATGGACGGTATGCATCGTATCGTGTCATTCGCAAGGTTGCCAGAAGTACTATTTTAATAGGAGATCTACTGATTTTGTCCATGAGGTAAATTTAAACCTCACATATTATAACGATCGAAGCCAAGACGTTGGTTGAGGTTGCCAAATTGTGTCCATTTTTATTGCTAAAGACGTTTTCGCACTTTACTGACATTGCACAGACCAAATTATTCAATTATGGTAAATCAAGAAACAATTTTTGAATTTCAATTTATTCAAATTATTAATTTCATATGAATGAGTTTTGAATAATTGATGTTCATTTAAACATGATCGTAAATGTGAAGCTCGATGAATATTATATTGCCGAGTACTTATGCCAAGATAAGATTTTTGACAGGAAGTTCAAGAAAATTGTGCGTGACTAGGATAATTAGTCGATAAGAATTAGATAGTAGTAGATGAAATAAAATTATTATGTATACTGGGGAGTCTTGAGAAATGGGCCTAGCTCTAAGGATATATGTGATCACAAAACAATACTACAAATTTGTATATATATATATATATATATGGATAATAACAAATATCGTGGGTTTTCATGGCCTATATATACTGCAAAATTTTTATTGCGAATTTTGAAAATTGGAAATAACGGCGTGGTCTATCATTAGACTATAGTATTATATTTTTGAAAAGCCCGTGAAAAGACAAATTAGTTTCTTTATAAATATATAGGGTGTCCCATTCAAAAAAGCATTGGTCAATATTTTGAAAACGATAATATCTTACGCCACTAGATTTTACGCAAAAAGTTCTATCAGAACCCGTTTTCACATTTCCGATAAGTTACCAAATAGCTCAGCTACGAGGGGTGTTCAAAATTGATCGCCTCGTAGATCAAAAACAGAAAGACCTATGCCATTTTTGTTTATGGCATCTCTCGTTACACAAAAAAGTGGCTCAGATTCGTCAAAATTCCAGAAGGTTCTATCTTCAATAATAACAGAGATAACACCCTGTGCAATATAAACTTCAATTTATTGGAAATTCCACTAGATCTACTATGTTGCGATATTTCGAATGTTTCTGAAACCTTTTTGAAATGTTCTTTTAATTTAAAATGATTTTTAGAAAAACCCTGATGGCAACAAAAATATAAAAAATATATTTTTTAGGTAATAATATATGATTTTGGGGAAAATGTCGACAGTGCCTATTCAACAACAGATATTATCAGTTATTATAACAATTATCAAATTTTAAAATAATAATAATAACGTTTAAAAGTTGTTCAGATAAGGTGAATGCGCTATTGTGTTAAATTTTAATTCACATACACGTGAAAAAAAGGTTTTATTTATCAAGAATTTTTATAGGAATCGGAAAAATACAATAACTGACGCAGGGGGGGGGGGCATGATGATTAATTAATTAATCAATTAGCAAGTAGGTATCCAAATTGTGACACTGGACACTTAACTTGAAAATAATGGATTATGCTTGATTATACCACCGAACAAGTAACAATAAGAAGGCTCACTCTTCACTCTATTGTGTAGCAGCATCAAGAGACCGCCCGAGCCATTCGGGAGCACATCGTTTTTGGAGCACAGAACATACGTGCCGGATATTTGAAAATCGCAAGTTAACAGCGCTACTTATAGTAAAGTGATAACGTCGGTCGTTGAACAGACTGGCATTCTCGGACCGGGTGGACGGGGTATGGTGTTGGGAACTTTGGCACTCCTCGGGTCGTTTTCGCGCGCTTGGCAGAGTGATCCTTCTTATTGTTATTGGTTCGGTGATTATACGTTATGGCTTTGACTAGTTATCAATATTTTGTTTCATTAGTGATATTTTATGGCTTCAGAGCCACAAAATTTTATAAACTGAGTAAAAAATGATGAAACTTTGTATTCGCGGGTGATTTCAAAGTAAACTAATGATCAGAAAGGTATGGTGTTTTTTGAAAGCTAAAGATGTTATCTTTAAGATGGAAATATAATATATAGGGTGTCCCATTTGAAAAAAATGTGTACAGGTCGTGTTTGCAAAACTTGACAACCCTGTATAATAACAAATAATTTTATTGAAAGTGTATGTGTTTATTGTGTTCAATGATAAGTATTGTTTTACGGGTCAGTTGGTTTTTCGACTCTTTTTTCCATTTCGCTTAAAAAATAGCCCAACTATGAGTCCTTTTTCAACTCTCATCGCCTTCCATTCCTTTATTATTAGTCTTTGACCCAACAAACCTCATATCAAAATGATCGTACGAGATACGCGAGAAATAATTAGAATTCTTATGTGTTCCATTTAAAATAAAAAACTGGGACACCCTGTACTATATGACTATATTTTCAAAACATAGTCTTTTTGACTAACTATAACATAGGTACAAAAAAAATTATTCATTTTCCTCACAATTTTTCCACAATCGTCTACCCCATCTTGGTTGCACCACCCTGTATGTATGTATATCCTCAACTTAACTTTCGAGACGCAGAGTCCCAAAGTTTTTAACAAACAATCTCTTCTTTATAATAATTATATACAGGGTGTGTTATATAATCATAGGTACGGACCTATTTTCGTAAGACTGTGATAAAATAACGAAAATACCTTATTGAGTAAAAATATCCAAAATTTTATGTTCCAATTTTGTAACAATGCAACCAACACCAAATTGTTTCAATTCCTGGTATTAAATAATCTCAGCAATTTGGCTCCAGGCTATGTAATTTAAACAAAAAAAAAAGGATGGTTGAGTTTGTTGAACTCCACCGCTTGTTTAAGTAGCTTGAAAAAATTTGAACCCAAAATTCCAAGCCTACCAGTGTTCCCCAATCCTACCTATAAATAATTAAAAGTCCCATTACAACGCATCTTAATTAGCATAAACCCATCACTAATACTACCCACGTTTCAGTCCTGTTGACCTTTATTTTCCTTTCTAGCCTTTATGGTTTATTTGCCAAGCAGAAAGCGAGCGCGTCGGATCTCGCTTTCAGTTTTGTGAATGAATTTCGTTTTTGAGGTGAGGTTTGTTGTTTTTATCAATTATTATTGTATGCATTTGTTGTTATATAACTTTTGTTTGGTTTCACATAGTGTTCTTGATTATCTGATTTGTTGTTTAGTTTTTACTTTTATTTTTTTAATTGGTTTATTTTTGAATCAAAACTTTTGGTCATGTCATGGTATTGCGCATATTAAGTATTATTGATAATAGATAGTGCATGGGGATTAATGAATGTGCTATTGTTGAACAATGGTACGGATTATGAAATAAGTTTGTATTGTCATGGGTTTGCAATTCATTCAATAGGTCATGTGATGGTTAACATACTTATTTTCGGATTCCCCTGTATTCATCAGTTTCTGTTTATAATGATGAGAACATTAAAAGTTTATTATGTCAATGAATCTTTTTTGTTCATTAATTATTCAATAAGAACGCGTTTTTATATATATATCAACATAGACCGACAAGGAAAATGTATGCAGGTAGGTGATAAATTATTGAAAAATGTGGAATTTATATGGGTTTTCCACTTAATAAAAATTTGTTACATTGTCAGTGTAATGAATAGTCATATTAAGCTGTGGAGAAGTGGAGATGCATACTCGGAGTTTATTTATGTACAGGGTGTCTATTTAAGAATGGCAAGGTGCCATATGCAGATCTAAGAAAATAGGCATCCCAGAGACTTGCGGAAAAAAATTACTGGGTAATATGGATTAGAGAAAATGCTGGAAATATATCAGTCCCCAAGATAGCCACAAGTGTTACGGTGATATAAAAACACAAAATTAGTGTTTTTTCGTGATTTTTGAATAGAAACAAATATAAATGAGTACAGCTATGGATTCATTGAGAAATTTCCCTAAAATTTGTTTTTTTTGATTTTTTTACAACGCAAGAATGCTCATAACTTTGAAACAACCCAACCGATTGACGCGATCTTGGTCTCATTTTGAAGAGGAGGTTCTCTTTCACAATTTTGAGATTTCAAATGATTCCGATCAAAACAGACGATTGTATTCAGTATAATATGCGGACGACGGATATTTTCTGAATTAACTTAAAATTTTCAAATGCAAAGGTATACTGAAAATTGTTCGTCTGAATTCTCGACAAAATTTCGCACAACTTTCATGTATTACACTTGTTTCTAGATTTCGAAATAAAAAAGCTACCTATATACGCTTTGCTGTAATTTAATGTAAAATAGTAGTACTTTTCAAGATGCCCTCGTAAAGAAGACATCAACAAAGGTTTGCGTTACGTAGTAACCACCCAGTAACTGTTTTATTTCAAACAAATTATATCCTAAATAGTAGGACTTTTAGGCATTAAATAATTACAAATTAGCTTATTTATTTCGAGAGCTAGAATAAAGTGTGATGCATGGAAGATGTGCGAAATTTAGTCGACAATCCAGACAAACTATTTTCACTATGCCTTTGTATTTAAAAATTTCGAGTAAATTCGAAAAATGTTCGTCGTCCGCATATTATATTGAATAAAAACGTCTCTTCTGATCAAAATCATTTGAAATCCCAAAATTGTGGGAGAGGAGAACCTCAAAATAATTGTTGTCATTAAATACGTGAAGCAATAAGCAATATTGGCTATAAAATAGTTATTTACCTAACAAGTGCGGAAAGTGGTACTTTTCCGCAAGAGACGGCAGTTGCACGAACGACGCGGAGCGGAGTTCGGGCAAGCCGTTAAGGGCGGAAAAGTCATTTTCCGCAAGAGTTAGGTACAATGTTTTTCCTACGAGTGGTTTTGTCCATCTTATTTATAAAAAAAAAGATGATTTTGATACGCAAAGATTTTCTAATAATTCCTCAAAATGCCACATAAGGTAGAATATAACATAAATCACTTAATTAGTCCTGAACATGTTTATTTTTGACAATACAAAAATCGTGAAGAAAAGTAACTTTTCAGCACTAGTGCGGAAAAGTACAACTTTCAAAACGAAAAATCGTGCGGAAAAGTAACTTTTCCGCACGCTCGTAGGAAAATATATTATTATAGAATCTTGAAAGCACAATATTTCCAGATTCTCATCAATACAAAGGTTTTTGTGTTTCCTCATAACTTGTCTTGCACAGTATATAAATTCAACACATCCATTTCAAATCCATAAACCGTTTATTCTAATTATACGTTGAGTTAAATATGCCCGGCTTTGTTTATTATTCATAGGAATGGAGTTGGGACTGAAATCGGATAAGGTCTTGAATAACAAACATTGATCGTTTTATGAGCGGGAAGACCTATTTGAGAGATGTTATTTTCATCAATTTTGATCTAGAATCCATCAGTGCTAAAACTCTACGTGTAATATTGTCCAGCTTACATAAAATTATCAAAATTCATGGCACTAAATAACTTTCTTGAGAATTCACTCGCTGAAAAAAAGGCAACATTGCAGGAAGTAGAAGAAAAATATCAAACATAAAGCTAAAATAGCAAAAACCGTTCTGTATACAGGGTGTTTGATAATTGAAGGCCGTTACTTACGGATGATAATCCTTTAATGATTTCAAGACAAAAAGTTCATATGGACATAAGTCCGCAAGAGCCTAGATTTTAAGATACAGGGTGTTGAAATTAAAAAAAAAAAAATATCATTTTACCTACTTTGATACTATTCCTGATGTTTTGAAATTTGGTACACGTCTTCTATGCATGGGAATGTTATAGAGGGCGCCACTGCGATTTAACAGTATTGGAAGACACAGCAGGGTGTCAATGCAAATTGAGTAGATTTGATTTTTTTTTGCGCCAGACGAAAAAAAATCAGGAGAACAAATTGGCTCAGAAATAAATAGAGATTTCAAAAATAATTCTTATTTTGAAAGAGAGCAGTGTCGTACATGTTTTTTCTCCAAAAATATTGAGTTCAAAACTTGTACGGACGCCACTGGTAAAAATAATAAAACTGTTTGTACAGGGTGATTCATTTTCAGTGTCAGGGTGCCAGTTCTCGTAAACTATTCATCGTAGAGGCTTGCGGCAAAAATTTTTAGTACTAAAACGGCCAAGAGAAAAACCTGGAAAATATTTTCAAGTTTCTGAAATGGTCGCTAGGGGGCGTAACAACCAACACCAAGTAGAAACATATGATTTTTATGGAATTTTGTCCAATCAAAATATATCGATGAGCTCATTTTCGGATTTACTGACTATTTACCAACACTTTTTGTCCAAAACGTTTTTTTCTATCTATCATGATAGAGTGGTGGGGGAAGTTCAATTGTTTTATTAAACAAACGGAGATTTCTCCCGTTTCGCTTGACCGATTTAAACAAGCTTGGGCTCATATGAAAGAGCATGATCTGCACTTCAAGAAAATTTTTTGGTTTTGAATGTTTGACCTTCGCCGTCGCCGCTAGATGGCGTTAACTGAAATGGTAGCATGTTTTTAAGTTTTTTTCCAAAAAAATCAAATGTAATGGTATATTTATTTTCATATATTTTAAAAGGGGATACATTTTCCTATAAAAAAAAACAAAAAAATTTATGATTTTTTTTTTGTTTTTTTTTTATTTTTTTTTTTTTATTTTTTTAATAGGAAAATGTATCTCCTTTTGAAATATATAAAAATAAATATACCATTACATTTGATTTTTTTGGAAAAAACTCAAAAACATGCTATCATTTCAGTTAACGCCATCTAGCGGCGACGGCGAAGGTCAAAAATTCAAAACCAAAAAAGTTTTTTGAAGTGCAGATCATGCTCTTTCATATGAGCCCAAGCTCGTTCAAATCGGTCAAGCGAAACGGGAGAAATCGCCGTTTTTTTAATAAAACAATTGAACTTCCCCCACCACTTTATTATTATAGATAGAAAAAAAAGTTTTGGACAAAAAGTGTAGGTAAATAGTCAGTAAATCTGAACATGAGCTCATCGATATATTTTCATTGGACAAAATTCCATAAAAATCATATTTTTCTACTTGGTGTTGGTTGTTACGCCTCCTAGCGACCATTTCAGAAAGTTGAAAATATTTTCCAGGTTTTTCTCTTGGCCGTTTTAGCGATAAAATTTTTTGCCGCAAGCCTCTACGATGAATAGTTTACGAGAACTGGCACCCTGACTCTGAAAATGAATCACCCTGTACACCAAAAAATGCATATACAGTGTGTCTGCTTAAGTTGGCCACATATGGGAAACTTTTTTATTATTAATTTTAGGAAAAAAAGTTATTCTTTATAAAAAGTTCTGCATGTTCCAAAACCTAAAATGCAACCATCAGATATTACATTTTTTCATTTGAATTAATGCATTGATTTAAATGTCCAATAATTAAAATAAGAGATTACTGTTTAATATTAATTTATTTATAAAATTTAATAAATTTAAAAAAGAAAAAAACAATCATTTTAATGGTAGTGTTTATTTTTCTTTATAACAATTTTCGATATTGTCAAATTTTACTCTTGAGTGAAATTCATATTTTTTGACAAACCTCGTATACGACTGAAAAAATGTGATATCTGATGGTTGCATTTTAGGTTTTGGAACATGCTGAACTTTTTATAAAGAATAACTTTTTTTCCTAAAATTAATAATAAAAAAGTTTCCCATATGTGGCCAACTTAAGCAGACACACTGTATTGATACATTGAAGATGTTTACCAAAGTTCATAAAGATATCTGGAATAGCATCAAAATAATTACAAAAAAATCATTTTTTTTTTTAAATTTCAACACTCTGTATCTTGAAAATTAGGCTCTTGTCCACATGAACTTTTTGTCTCTTGAGTATATCAGCATTCAATTAATAAACACCCTGTATAATTACCGATCGACATGCTATAGCAAAATAAATATTGTTCCTATTCTCAAGTAATATAAATCGTTTACTTATTGGCAACACCGCGTCCGCTGATTGAATACAACTGTTATGTTAAATAAAAATGGGAACTTTAGAATCATTTTAAGCAAAAAAACTGATGAAAGAAGAACATGGTTTGTGGTCATGTAGCTGTTTTACCCGCCTTCGCCCACGGTCTTTTGCAATCTGTTTTTATTTGTTGACTGTGTTGTTGACACCATAAAGGGTAATCAGACATCTTTCGCAGTGGGTGTTACATCAGACAAATACACTCCAACAACGGAAAATTGAAAAACAACGTTTTAGGTTTTTTGGGATTTTCACTGTTGAGCCGATCTCCTACAAGGTAACTTGTACAATATTCGGATTTAACAGCCCTAAAAAACGTAAAACCGAAGAAAATCTTCCGCAACTGTTGCAAAAAGACCAATTATTTTGAGGTTAATTCGTCTGTTATCCTTTCCACCACCGTTTTGCAGAGCCACCCTGTATATAAAATCAATTAACCATATACATTGCGTCAAAGAAATAAGATAAACCCAATTTATTTTTTGTTTAGTTTTTTATACTAAAACTACATCATATTTAAATTTCCTATACAGACATCATCTCCACAATTTCAACTAAGGGAGTTATACAGGGTGGCCCAACGAAAAGGTCCCACCCTTATTTATGACTTTCCTGGTATATTTTGGGAAAAACGCTCGGACACGTCAATTTTTATTTTTAGGGGGACGTCTTTTCGTGAATGACTGTATAATACAGGGTGCGTTCAGGGTGGAAAAAATACAGGCCACCCTGTATTGCTTTCCTCATTGCCGCAGTTTTACCGAAAAAACAAACTGGACTGAATACCGGGAGGAGCTGGAGGCGGGGTCGAGCGGGATCAAGGAACGTATGCGTAACAGATTTGATGTTGAGGTGGTAGCAGAACAACTACAAAACGCTAAAACGCTATAATTTACTCATACCATCAAAGCTGTCCGCTAATCCGGCGTTCTTCATGCAAGGACACAACCTGGTGGAACGAGAAACTTGACAAGATGAAGGGGGAAACACGCAGACTCTTCAATGTGGCCAAGAAAACCGGTGAATGGGGTGAATACCACCATACTCTGACGAAATACAACAAAGAAGTAAGGGAAGCTAAGAGGAACTCCTGGAGGAAGTTTTGCACTGAGGTCGAAAAAACCTCGGAAGGCGCACGCCTCCAGAGAATCCTAGCTAAAGACCCCCTTCCACCAATGGGAACACTAAAGAAGCCAAATGGGGAATACACGAAAAATGGCGAAGAAACCATTGAGACACTACTCAGGGCACACTTTCCAGACTCGACCATAATCGACTCGCAACAGGGAACCAACTCCCTATCTCCTGAGATCCTCCGGATGAGAGGATCAAGAGATGATTGGGTCATAGCCCGACAGATTGTGACACCCAATAGAATCGAATGGGCCATAAACTCATTCGAACCATACAAAGCACCTGGATGCGATGGGATAATACCGGCACACCTGCAGCAGGGCGAAGCCCAACTCATATCGATGCTTTGCCAACTATTCAGAGCAAGCCTGGCAACGGGACACATACCCATGATATGGAAACTCTCACGAGTGGTCTTTATACCGAAACCCGGGAAAGATAGCTCTCAGCCCAAGGCATTCAGACCAACAAATCTCTCGTCGTTTCTACTCAAAACGATGGAGAAAGTGATTGAAAGGCACATTAGGAAGACCTCCCTAATAGAGAGGCCACTACACAAAAACCAAAACGCCTATCAACCTGGTAAATCATGTGAAACTGCTCTGCATGAACTTGTTCATAAAATAGAGCAACCACTGAACAACCAAGGAGTTGCCCTAGCTGCATTCCTTGATATAGAAGGAGCATTTGATCACACCTCCTTCGATTCAATGACCACCGCAATCAAGCGGCGTGGAATTAAAGACACAGTTTGTAGGTGGATAAGAAACATGCTGAAAGGTAGGAGAATTCAAGCAACTATGCTTGACAAAACTGTAACTATAGAGGCAGCTAAAGGCTGCCCCCAGGGTGGAGTCTTGTCCCCTCTCCTCTGGAACCTAGTCGCAGATGAACTACTGGTAGAGTTAAACAGCAAAGGTTTCTACGCCCAAGGCTATGCCGATGACGTAGCAATACTTATCACTGGCAAACACACCAAGACAATATCAGAACTGATGCAGACAGCTCTGACAATCGTAGAAGATTGGTGCAGGAAGGTGAACCTGAAGGTCAATCATGTAGCGGGAGCCATGAAAACCACTCCAACACTTGCCATGGAGGCCATGCTTAACCTACCTTTAGATATCTATATCAAAATGGAAGCAAGAATGGGAGCATATAGACTTAGCAACACGGGGAACTGGAGCCATTCAAACTCCCAAGGACACACTAAGATAACCAGCACAGTCACGAACCACTTAGTAACAATGAGGAGTGATATCATGTTGAAAAATATCAACTTTAGCACGTCTCCTAAGACCAAGCTAATATGGGAAGAGGAAACGGTGAAACAACTCCGGATGACTAATGGGGCAATATGGTACACAGACGGCTCCAAAACAAGCCGGGGAACTGGTGCCGGAATCGTAGGTGAAAATCCAAAGTGGGAAACATGTGAACCACTCGGGATGTACGCTACAGTTTTCCAGGCAGAATTACATGCAATAAACGTATGCGTGCTAGAGAATCTCAGGAGAGGCTACAGAGGAAGGAAAATCCTTATCCTTAGTGACAGCCAAGCTGCAATCAAAACCATCTCCTGTCGGGAAACCAAATCCAAACAAGTCATGGACTGTCAGCAAAACCTTGTCACACTGGGAGTATCTAACGATGTTACTCTTGGATGGATACCAGGACACTCAGGGATAGCTGGGAACGAGCGGGCGGATCTACTAGCACGCAAAGCTGCAAACACACCACTTCTGGGTCCAGAACCTGCAATTGGTATTACAAAATCCTCTGTGAGAGGTTGGCTGAACTGTTGGTCCAAAAAACAACAGAAAGCTAGATGGTGCCAATCACCAGGTCTGAAACACAGTAAATTAATGATGGCAGACGAGATCGAATCATCATTTTCTGGAAGCCTACTGCAACTCAGCAGGAAGCAGCTTAGGAAAGTGACAGGTATATTAACTGGACACTGCACTCCAAGGAAACACATGCATATCATGGGTCTTTTCAACGAGGATCCCATATGTAGGCTGTGCAACGAGGAGGAGGAAACAGCCTCCCACATTGTATTCGAATGTGAAGCGCTGGCGTACTGGAGAAGAGATAATGGGGAATTCACAACCACTCCTCGAAGGACGGACAGGGAAACAGTAGAACGAGTCATAAACCTTATTCGGGCAATAAAGCTCTTCGACTGAGAGACAGGCACAGAGAAGATACAATAAGCCCAACTAGAGGCTGCGGTGTCGGGGCCAACAGCCCGAAACTCGTAGCGCCTGTACTTCAGTAATCAGTAATCAGTACCCGAAAAATTAATTCTGGATTCTTCAATGACACAGTTTTCGTTTCTTTAATGTCACAGTTTCCCTCGGGGAATTAATACTGTTTTTTTTACTGTCACAGTTTTACCCGAGGAAATATTACAGGGAAATCCGGAATAATCTGATTATTTATTGGAAAGCTATAAATATGTTTGCAACCGGCAACCGCGCTAGCTTCAAGCGCTCTGATTGGCTACGGATGACTGTCAAACGTCCCATGGCAACCGCTTTGGTCATAGGCGTACGCGAAGAAATTATTGACCCGATTTGTTTTTGTGTATCAATTTTTCAAGTATTTATTTGTTGATTTTATTTTTTTTTCATCAACCGTACATCCCAAAGCCTAAAACAAGTACAAAATGTATATTTTTCGAACATTGCATGACCGAAACCAACTAAAATACATTTTTGGGTCATAAACTCCGCTTTGCGTCCCATTCCGTTCAATTAATTCTGTTCCGACAGATGGGAAATGGGCGTAAAAGCATTCGAGGAAAATTAAATACAGCCAGTTAAATTTATTTTGTAATTTAAGTCCGACAAATTTAACAATGGTGTTTGTGGTCACGCATAAGATGAGACTTTTTGGGTTTGTAACCCAACCGACTGGTTGATAATTTTATTAACCTTTTGAACGTGCACTTGTTTATCTTGCGCTAATGTATTTATGTTTCTGTTTCACTTTTGTGTCTATAAATAAAGTATGTTCTCATGTATTGCGTTTTCGTTCCATTTAAATTGAACCATTACATTAGTCAAGGCTTTTATCTATTAATAATTGATTTTATTACACTTGCGGAAAAAATTGGGTTGGATTGATTATTGAACGGCATGCGGTGTATTAATTGGGGTATTTTGGGTCATGGTTCAAGGAACCGTTGAGTATTTACATTTCAAAATGTCTGGCAGTGTATCAACATTAAAGGTGTTGTTAAATGTATACGAGGGACGGTGACTTGTTTACAGTTGACTTAAATTCATGCCTAACACACACACTGCTCACGGGATTGCCAAAACTCGCAATAATGGCTATTATTTCCTCGCTTCGTAACTATTTTCGGGAATAATAGCTAATATATTATTATTGACTTGTTCGTCGTATAATCAATACTATTAATCTGGGGCCAATAACCCTCATATTCTTTCTTTATAGAAAAATGTTCACATCAACTCCTCGCATTGACTTTAAAAAATTTAAAAAAATCTGATTAGCTGTCATGTTAAAACAGTTTGAGATTTTGGCTTGACATTTTCTTCACAGAAAAATGTTTTTTAACCCAAACTGCAAACTCACCTAAACTAACCGACTTGACCAAAACGAAGCCAACTTTCCCTTAAATTCTCTTCAAGTAATTTTCTCTTTTGTAACTTTCCTTAAAGTAACTTCCCCTTAATCTTCCCCCAAGTAGTATCGCCTTAAGTAACTTTCCCACATTTCCTCTCAAATAACTTCCTCTTGAAACACCCTCAAGTATTCTCCCCTATCAGAAAATTCCTTGTAATTTTTCCCTCAATGTAATTTTTTTCTAAATCAATTTCCTCGTGTAATTTCTCCTTTATTAATTTCCCCTCTATCAATTTCCCCTCAAGTAGTTCTACCTTTGATTAATTTTCTTTAATTTCCACTTATGATTTTTTTTCAGGCTAGTTGGGGTTAGTTTTGGTTAAAATGGGTTAATTTGTATCAAGTTGTGTTGGAGGAATTGAAGAAAATTTCTTCATAAGTCACTGCTGGGAATTGAAAACATATTTCCTACTTTATAAATACTCACCCCTTAAGTGACTCTGCCCTAAAATAAAACCCAATTTCCCATGAATGACTGCCAAAATTGAAAATGAATTTTTCCTTAAGCTGAACTGGATTGCATGGAATTGAGAAGAAATTTCCTTTTAAGTAACATCTCCTTGAGTAACGGATTGGAATTCAAAACAATTTTTCCACAAATTTCCCCTTTAGTTACTTTCCCTTGAGTAACTTCTTCTTAAGTGACCCACGGAATGGAAAGCAAAATTCCCATTGAAAGACATCTTAGAAGTGACTTCCTGGAATCGAAAACAAATTTTCTGCTTAGTAAGTTCCCCTTAAAGCACTTGCCTGTAATAAAAAAAATAACAAATGATTGATGCCTGATATTGAAAACAAGTTTTCCCTCAAATGACTGCCTGGAATTGAAAACAATTTTTCCCTTGAGTAACTTCCCCTTGAGTTAGACTTCTTCTTAAGTGACTGCGAGGAATTTTGAACAAATTTCCCCTCAAATGATTGTCTGGATTTGAAAGCAAATGTCCCATTGAATGACTTCTTAAGTGACATCCGGGAATCAAACAGAAATTTCCTTTTAAGTAGGTAACTTTCCCTCAAGCACTTTCCTGGAGTCAAAAACAAATTTCTCCTTAAATAACTTCCCCTTGAGTGACTGCTTGGAATTGAAAACAAATTTACGTTTAAATGTTTTTCCCTAAAGTGACTGCCAGGAATTGTAAACAAAATTCCACTTAAGTATCTTCCCTCTGTAACTTACCCTTGAGTAACTTCTTAAGGGACTGCCAGGAATTGAAAACAAATTTTCCCTTGAATGACTGCCTGGAATTGAAAGCAAATTTCCCATCAAGTGACTTTTTCTTAAGTGGCTTCCTGGAATCAAAAATAAATTTTCTCTCAAGTA
Organism: Orchestes rusci; assembly: GCA_958502075.1. Taxonomy (NCBI): domain Eukaryota; kingdom Metazoa; phylum Arthropoda; class Insecta; order Coleoptera; family Curculionidae; genus Orchestes; species Orchestes rusci. The sequence continues at coordinate 36,038,157 of OY293307.1, forward strand.
TCTTCCCCTTGAGCACAAGCCTCGAATCAAAAACCAATTTCTCCTTAAATGGCTTCCCCTTGAGTAACTGCCAGGAAATGAATGCAAACTTCCCCTTAAATGATTGCCTGGAATTGAAAATAAACTTCCCCTCAAGTGACTGCCAGGAATTGATAACAGATTTTCCCTTAAATGACTGCCTGGAATGAAATGGAAATTTCCCCTCGAGTAACTTCCCCTTGAGAAACTTCTTAAGTGACTACCAGGAATTGAAAAAAAAATCCCTTAAATGACTGCATTGAATTGAATGCAAATTTCCCCTAAGGTAACTTCCCCTTGAGAAACTTCTTAAGTGACTACCAGGAATTGAAAAAAAAAACCCTTAAATGACTGCCTGGAATTGAAAACAAATTTCCCCTTAAGTAACTTTCCCTTGAGTAACTTCTTAAGTTACTGCCAGGAATTGAAAACAAATTTTCCCTTGAATTCGACTGCCTGGAATTGAAAGCAAATTTCCCATCAAGTGACTTTTTCTTAAGTGGCTTCCTAGAATCAAACATAAATTTTCTCTCAAGTCCCTTGAGCACAAGCCTCGAATCAAAAACAAATTTCTCCTTAAATGGCTTCCCCTTGAGTAACTGCCAGGAAATGAATGCAAACTTCCCCTTAAATGATTGCCTGGAATTGAAAATAAACTTCCCCTCAAGTGACTGCTTGGAATTGAAAACAAATTTACCCTTAAATGTTTTTCCTCAAAGTGACTGCCAGGAATTGAAAACAAATTCTTCCTTAGATGACTTCCTCTGCCAGGAATTGAAAACAAATTTTTCCTTAAATGACTGCCTGGAACTGAATGGAAATTTCCCCTTAAGTAACTTCCCCTTGAGTAACCTCTTGAGTGACTGCCAGGAATTGACAACAAATTTTTCCTTAAATAACTGCCTACCATTGAAAACAAATTTCCCCTTAAGTAACTTCCCCTTGAGTAACTTCTTAAGTGACTGCCAGGAATTGATAACAGATTTTCCCTTAAATAACTGCCTGGAATGAAATGGAAATTTCCCCTTGAGTAACTTCCCCTTGAGAAACTTCTTAAGTGACTACCAGGAATTGAAAAAAAAAATCCCTTAAACGACTGCCTGGAATTGAAAACAAATTTTCCCTCAAGTAACATTCCCTTGAGTAACTTCGTAAGTGACTTCCAGGAATTGAAAAAAAAAAATCCCTTAAATGACTGCATTGAATTGAATGCAAATTTCCCCTAAGGTAACTTCCCCTTGAGTAACTTCTTAAGTGACTGCCAGGAATTGACAACAAATTTCCCCTAAATGACTGCCTGGTATTGAATACAAATTTCCCCTAAGGTAACTTTCCCTTGAGTAACTTCTTAAGTGACTGCCAGGAGTTGAAAACAAATCCCCTTGAGTGACTGTCAGGAATTGAGAACAAAATTCCCCTTAAGTAACTTCTTCTGGATTTACCCTCAAGTAACTTCCGTTAATTTTCTTTCAAGTAATTTCCCCTCAAGTAACTTTTCCTTAATCTCCCTTCAAGTAACTTCTTTTTAATTTCCCATCAATTGGTACGACTCTGTGTGGAAAAACGTATTTTTTTTTGTTATTATTTGTCACTTTTCATTATTTTTTTTTGGGGAGAGGGAACCTGTCCTAGGGGGTAAAAATACGACCAAAATGTGTCCCCAAAAAACCAAATATTACATCTCCGAGCAATTTTTACCTTTGAGAAACCCTGCTTGGGAAGTTTCTCGTGCCCCACCCGGTACAGAATGTAAAAATGGTTGAAAGAAACATAAAGTTTTGTATAGATTTGAAATATTGTGCTTGAAAGATTTTATATTCTTATAATAGGCAATATTGCTTGAACACATCAACAGAAAACCTATAAATTTAATGACAACAATAAAGTTAAATTACAAGAGTACTGCTATTTATTTATTTTTATGCAACTTTATTTATTCAAACAAGATTTTAGAATAGTTACTGACAAATAAAGTTGTTTATTGAAAATCTCATTAACTAATGGAATTTTGCGATGTTTTAAAAATAATCATAAGTCTAATATAAATGGGAAAAATGAAAATGTAATATGTACCTACCTAATTGAAAAATATAATAATTATAGAAAAAACAAGTATTAAACAAATAACAAAAAAAACATAAATTAACTAACAAAAACGTTAATAAAGTATGAATTAAATAGTTACGTCAATAAGGATATAAATTTTCATCAAAATCCTCAAAAAAATATTTCCTCATATTAATCAAAACCCAAATCTAGATTATTCCAAGCATGAAACTTATCTCAAAAACACCTTTTCAGATCTCCAGTAAAACAGTACCCGCATTGTCAACATAACTGCTGATAAAGCAGTACTACAATGTCATCGTAATCTCAGTGTATTTTCAGCCGGCTTGTGTAATGCAGTGAAACAACAGTGCGTACTGCGTGGTGAAAATGTGGCGTTTTTTGGTGATTTTCGAAATTGTTTCACAATGCGAATCGGTGAGTTTGACGTATTTTTTGAAAAGGGACGGAACGCGAGTGCATCCGAGTTGCTTAGCGGAGGGTTTGGAACGGTACGCGGCTTTGGGATGGATTTATCCGATGCTGGAAGATGGAGTTGTGGCTAATACAAGTGAGTTGCATATATTTTTTATTGCTGGATGTAAAAATTTATGAAAAATAAGGAGACGCGTGTTTTTTATTTTTCTTGTTGGTCGACAATTGACGGAGATTCAACGCTATAGAGTATATCTATATATATAACGAACTTAAAAGTTGAATATCTTTTGGAAAAATTTCATTTGAACGAAATTAATAAATACGTATCGTTTTTTTTTGTGATTTTCTACAGTTTGCCATAAAAAAATCGATTCAATTCTTCATGCAAAAAACAAAATCCTTATGATTTCAAGAGTGTCAAACTGTTTTTGGCAAGATTTCCAAAAAAATGTTGTAGCATAATTTCCTGGTTGAAGCCATGATTTTATTGATCTGTGCCAGACAAATAACGTCATCTTTATTCTCAAATCCACACATGTTTACCACGGTAAATTTAGCATCAGCGTTTTTTTGCCGAGATCGTTTCTGTTGATTGATGTTGTAAGTATGGGATTCCTATTTAAAATTTGACAATTTGATTAAGAAAAATAAAAATAATAAGATGGCGGCTGGGCGCCATTTTGAAACATTTTTTTAAATGGAATAATGGGGGATCATGTGACACCTCATTTTGAAGATCCTGATGATTACTCTATAATCCTTGAATATTGAGTCGATATCTTTGAGTACTACAAAATGGCGGTACATTTAATTACTACATTGATACATACACTTTTTGAAAAAATTCGTCAAGTTCAATTTCAAAGATGCTTTTTTGACATTTTTGTCATTTATTCCTAACCCAAACTTTATGTCAAGAATATTTCCAGCATCTTTTGAATTGAATTTGACAATTTTTTTTTTAAGTGTTTGTATCAATGTAGTAATTAAATGTACCGTCATTTTGTGGTACTTAAAGATATCGACTCAATATTCAAGGGTTATAAAGTACTCATCAGGATCTTTAAAATGAGGTGTCACACGACCCCCCTTTCCATTTAAAAAAATGTTTCAAAATGACGCCCAGCCGCCATCTTGAATACTAGAAGTACGTCATGCAGTAACATCAAAAAGTGGTATTTAGACAGCAATTAAAGTATGCCAAGTTTCAAAATTTTTGGTGCACACATTAAATAAAAAGGGGGGGACCTTATAGAGCCGCACTATATATTTTTTCGTCTGATGAATCCAAATCTGAGATTTGCTATCTTGCCAGGTGTGTCACAACAAAAGTTGCAGAAAACATAAAAAATTTGGACACTTTTGTCAGTTTTTCAAGGATAACCCGAGAACCAAGCGTTCCCAGCAAACACAAGAACATTAATATTGATGTAAAACTTATGTAACACAAGTTACCAGTTACGTCGATTTGACATAATAACAAGGTAACCAGAAAGTAAACTTCAAACCACGACTGCATTGTCATACCTCCAGTGCATGCATGTAAATTTTATATCACATTTATGTTAACATTTTTATTGTTGTCGTTGTCGATTTTCTAATGTCACATCACAATATAAAATTTACATAATATTGACATGAATCGCTCATGTAATAGTGACATCTATTTGTTTATATAAAATTTATGTACTTCGATGTACACCTAGATGTTACATCACGTATTTTATATAACATTTACGTAATAATGATAGATCCAAAGATTACATAATTTTTTTCACTTAAATGTTACATAATTACACACAAACTATTGTGGGTGTCATAATTACTTTAAATTTACATAAATGTTGATAAAAATAAAAATCCGGTTATTAAAACGACAATTTAAACTTAAACCCCATTGTCGCATCACCCTGTATTTAGGTATCGATGATTTTTTGATCAAAACACTCATTCAAGGATTAAATTAACATCTTTATTGTAAATTGAAACGTGCAAGTATCAAATTAACAAATTAACAAATAAAAGTAACCAAGACAGGATTTTTTTTTTTTTTTTTTTTTTTAATGTGTACAGGGTGGTTTTTTGTGATGCTGATTGAGATTTCGTTGTCAATTTTTTTCTTGAAAATGCTCTAATATCACTTTCTGAAATTTGTCTTCCGTTGAACCCCCACAATTAGAAAAACATGGTACATTTTTTTAAAACTATTTTTTCTTCTTATTAATTGAGAGTCAGAACAAGTAACAAAACCACGTCAATTTCATAATTGCAAAATAATAAAAAAAACAAATCAAAAACCGTCAGGTAAATTAGTTTTAACCAATTTCAACACCCTGTATCTCGAAAATGGTGTATTTTGGAGGGTAAGTTGATAAAAACTTTTTTCATATTTGTCCTGCGCATATACTATTAAACACCCTGTATATCTATTCACATCAAAACATTAATCAACATTCTTATCAACAGTTATCACTATGTAATTATTTACAAAGTACTAAATGCCCTATTTACAAAATGAGTGCAGCGATATAAATCAATAAATCCCTCAAATCAAGCATCTGTGATCATTTTATATAGTATATAAATAAAATATAGTTGACAATAATTAAAACTAATGAATTATCTTCCTTTTACAAGAAATTCGGACAGTTATAAGACATTAAGGGGAAGGTTGCCAATATTGAACCACTACCTAAATTGGACCACCGTACATTTCCCCGAAACTTAACAAGTCTTAAATCATCTGTCAACACTGTACCATACCTTAAGTCAGGAGCCTCTTCGGTTGGGGTGGGTGAAGGTATGGTACATTGTTGCCAGATGATTTGGGACTTGTTAAGTTTCGGGGAAATGTACGGTGGTCCAATTTAGGTAGTGGTTCAATATTGGCAATGGCAACCATCCCCTATTAGTCATTTATTTTGAAAACGAGGCATGCATCTTCAAAAATTCTCATCTACATCCACTCAGCTTGATTAACTTCACTATGTATTCAACAATTAGATTGATTTATCACAAAATAAACATATTTTTATTATTATACGCACTGTCATTTGACTTTCTAATTAGCTCTAATTAGGAACAATTGAGCGCATGTGTCTTGTTGAGGAATTGTATTATTGAGACGTTAAAATTGATAATTTTTTTCCAGCGACCAAATACATTCCATCGCTGCAAAATGACTATAATTGCAAATTTTCGAAAAACGACCCTTGTAATGTAAAATGGAGTGGACGGGACTGGAAACTGGATGAAACTTCTACGAGGACGCGGCAGTTTTTTGATGATAATAGATGGGAAGGTGAGAATTTGATAACTTTTGTTCATTGACGATTTTTTGGAAACAAATAAAAACTTCGATATTTTTGTAGTTTTTCAATTTTTTTTTATGTTCGTTTTTCTGTTTTTGATACATTTTTTTTCTCGTTTCCTCTACATATATTCACCATAAGTGTTTTTGATTTTTCCAGTGGACTCGTTACACGCTTTATTTATTTATTTATTCATTCTTCTCATAGACTTTTACAAGTTTCGATTAATTTTGTATCAAGCTTTTCTTTAAAGTGAGTTTTGCGGAGATTTTTTTTACTCTTATGGAACTGTATATATACTACAATAATTTCATTTTTTATCACATATTTCTTCACTATATTTTTAATCTTCGTTGTTTCTAAAATGTTTTCTGATTTTTTTTTGATTATTTTTAGTGAGGTTTTTCCGTTATTATCGCAATATTTGGAATATTTGCAGTTTTCAATTTTCAAGGGACGTCATCATTTTGATGGAATTTTTATCAAGATTTTCTTGTTGTATTGCGGTTGTTCCACTTTTTGGATTGTTTTTGGGTGAATTTATTTTGTTTTGCGGCGATTTTTTATTTTATTGCATATTACTGTATACGTCCCCCTGTAATTATCTTGTTTGTTAATCATTTATTTATTTTTATTTTTAGGAATATTAATTATTTTTCACTTGTTCCTGATTTTTTAGTGGACTTGAATCTATCAAGTCCAAATTTTGTTTTTATTTTGATTTTTTTTTCAACTTTTCCCATTGTGAAGTGAATCTTTCCTTCTTTTGTCTTCAAATCCAATTGTTATATCTATGATTTATTAATTAGTATTCAGGAAATGTTTTTTATTTAATCTTGTGATTTATCAACTTTTAATTTTAATTCTAATTTCAAAATCTACTTTTGTATGCTTTTTTTCAAATTGGAGAATTCAGTGTTTTTCTATTTAGCCAATTTTTTTAAATCAATTTTTTTAATGAATATTTTATTTCTCTGTTTGATTTTTTTTTGCTATAAATAAAAAGTTTGTTTTGTTTGAATAAAGACATTTGCCATTGTTGGTCTTTCTTTTAATCTATCAACAATCTAGACGATTATTTTTTAAAAATTTCTAGAAAAAAAGTCGATTTAACACCATTTCTATTGTTGGTAATTGAGCTACAAATTATTTTATACCTCTTTAACGGTAACAGATGGAGGAAATCTGACTACATCATGTGATTCTGCAGGAAATTTTCCATAAAAAATTACATTTTTCACAAATTATAATTAATTATTCAGTCACCAGAGAAAGTCTTTTCCAGACCTTCCAACAATCTACACATCCAACTCCACCAACTTCGAAAAACGCTTCCACCTGGAAGACTCCAAGACCAGCTCGTTCTCAGTACGAGGTTCTGGAATCATCGAAATTCTCCTCTCCAACGCCTGGAACCCCTACAACTACCCCAGCTACTATTTCCAAATCCGTGGACGTCAAATTATTTTCAAAAAACTCACCAAATATGACGATCTGGAACGCGAGGACCAGAACCCTGATATAGTACCTACAATTGTAACATATTTATACAAATATATACCTATTATAGTAAAAGTTGTTTCCAGACTGCTGCTGATATAGTTGCCCATGACGAGTGGCGCAGCTTTGAAGTTAGCTTCATGGATAATGGCACTATAACGTTTGTGGATAAGAACAACAATAGACTTTTGGTTGATTATTTGGATAAGGAACCATTGCGTCCTATGTACTTGATCATGCGCACTACCGAGCCCAGTTTGTGGAAGGTTATGGAAAGTGAGTTCTGGATATGATTGAGATTCATTAATCCATCCAGGTTCTTTCATGTTCACCACCACGGCCCAGATATCCAGACTGGGGCCTCAAATTGAGACCACCTACAAGGACCTTTGTGTTTCCGTGTTGGTTTCCAGTTGTAGCAACTGTCAGATGTCATTTTTCTACTTGAATGGTACCATAAGGAGCTTGTTAAAGGTGGTACCTCCCACTGTAAGTTACACCATCAAAGTCCCAAGGTTTAATCGCAAGTATTCCAGAACGACAAATGGATTGAGCTAAAGCTAAAACAAGAGAACATCAAGCTGGATAGATTCAATATTTTTGTCCAAACTGAGTTCCTCAATAAATCAGACTCCAGTGGAGGATGGTGGGCCATTGATAACGTCAGAGTGTGCAATGAAAACGAGGTCAAAGTTACGTTTCTCAACTTGACGCAATCGTTTGCCATCGACGACGACACCGTCTCCAAAGGCATCTCCTGTCAACTGATCAACAATCCAAAGTACCGCCCTCTGCCCACAGAGTACGACCAAATCGAAGGTACTAACTACAGAATAGTTATCTACTAATCAAATAGACAACACTTTTGCAGAGTTTCCACCTGTCGAGGTAACCACGAACGATACCTCCGTCAGCTTGAAGTGGCCAGAAGAGGACCCAGACCATTATCTGACGTACTTTCTGTATTACCAAGCAAGAGAGGATTGCAAGGAGGGAGGACGGAGGAGGATGAGTGGAGGTTTTTTGACTACAAAACAAAGTTCTGTTGTCATTGAGGGACTTGTACCTTATACGACTTATAATGTGACGTTGTCGAGTGTTTTACACGAGAAGGACAAAGTGGTTGAGGTTAAAACGTTGGAGACAGAGGAGCCAACCTTGGATGAAATCCCCATAAACTTGTACATTTTTCCTCGGGATACTGCCGTTAATGTTTCCTGGGATGAGCCGAATTGTAACAAGAAATCTGGGAGGCTTATTTATAACATCATGATCACCAGTGATGAAGGGTTTGAGAAAATACTGGAAGGACAAGTTGGAAATTCCCATTTGATCAAAGGGCTACAGCCTTATACTAAGCATAAGATTATGGTTGTCACTGCAAGAAACAATAGGAACTTGCAACGGGGAGTTTTCAGCCAGAATGTCAGTAGTGAGTTTGTAACACTAGCAGGAGGTGAGTTTTTTTTCATTATTTTTGACTTGACTTGGTAACGAAAACAAGAGCGGTTTATATCAATCAAATAAAGTTGGCACAATATGGCAACATCAACGTCCTGGCTTGGTGCCTTGCCTCGTTGACGTTTTCAGGGCGGCGTTGTCAAACACACGTTTCTGGAGTTAAAAGAAACATCAAAGACTTATCCAAAATATCAAAACCCTTTATTTAAAATGAATTTGTTTTATATTTTGGCTTACACTGTATATAATAGTTATCGAACAGATCCTATATACTATAAATAATGCAACGAACAATGTTTTATCTTCAAACCCAACTAATTTAATATCATCATTCCAAACAGCACACTACTATATAGATAATAAAACTTCAGCTTACATCACTCACCTTCACCATTCCTCCACACAACAGCCGCCATTTCGCACAAACCGACGCCGAAAATCGTTTTTTTCACGTTTATATCGATTTTAGACGTTTCCGTCCCGTTACAAAATATTTCAAAATGAAAGTTTTCACCTATAGAACACTTTGTAGGTTTTTAAGGACAACGAACATAATCTAGGAGGTTTATTCGCCATGTTTTACTGTCTTGTTAGTACCTACTCTTTTCACTAAAACTCTAATACGGACCATCAGCTCTTCCAAATTTTGATGTTTTTCAATCGATACTTTTGAAGCGCATGTCCACTACAACTATCATACTTGTCATTTCCAGTGGCTCCACCCGTGGAAAACCTCGAACTCTACTTAATAAGCCCCACCAAAGCCAGTCTACGGTACGACCTGCCCCAAAACTCCCCTGGCAAACCCAGGGAGATACAGATAACCCGCTGCAACGTTTTATCAGTGAGGAAGTGCAAAAGCATCATAGGCCGTATAACCCCTTGTGTGATTTGGCCCAATAAAATGTGCGCAGACATGGATTATCTGATACCTGGTCAAAACTATACATTTAAAGTTAGTTTGAAAAACGCCCAGACAAGTATGTTTGGCAAAGAGGTTATGGTTGCGGGGGAGAGTGTGGAACAACCTCCAAGCCCCCCGCAGAATGTCACGTACCAAGTTGTGGATTGTCAACAGAGTACTGACTATTGTAATTTGAACATTAGCTGGTTGCACCCTGATAACCCCAAAGGGTCTATTACAGCGTTTAATATATTACTAAACAGTACCTACTTTAACTCGTCCTATTCAGAAGAGGACCAGTCCATGCATGAGGTGTACAAAGTTATAAACGACTCGTACTTACCAAGGTATACGTACCAAGTCAATTATGTACCTTATAGCAAAGAGTACCATTTGTACCTACAATCAGCTAATATGGAGTATAAAAGCCCCTTCGTCACTACTTTGGTTAAAACAGCAGACCTGGGTGACCACATCGACCAAAAACCAGTGCGCCTTGGCAATGGGGATAAAGCCATAGTGTTCAAACTCCCTCCCTTGGATAAACGTCTGGACCACTACCAGGTGACCATTGGAGTGCAAGATTTCAACCAATCCGTACCATTGTACAGGGATTCGATTAAAAATCCCAAATTGGCTGACAATGTGTGTCATCCCTTTGGACTACTGTGGACGTCGCAAGTGTTGAAGGTTTCCAGCAATGAAACCAAAACAGTGACTGTTAGGGGGCTGGATGACAAGAGAGATATAAAACCGAATACAAAGTATTGTATTATTTTTGTTATAACGAACACGTACAGGGGTGGGGAGCACGATGTGGTTTATTATGAGAAGTTGACCACTGCGAGTACAGAGACCAATGGGGTGGAAGGGAAGGGGTCTAGTCATTTATGGATGTTGTTGTTGTTGCTGTTGCTGGTGCCGATGGCATTTGGAGTCTATTGGTAAGTCAAGTTTTGTTATGTTCACGTCCATTTATTTCATTTAATCATTCATTCTTTATTGGGTTCTGTAGAGATTGCACACTGGATTGTGGTAAGTTTTCACCAGTATCGCCTTAATACCGTTTGAATTGATAATTCTTACTTTAATTTTCATTTTTATGTTTAACTTCATGTCGTATCTTCAATGTTTCAATGAAAGAATGTCTGTATCTTCAATCATTCGAGCAACTTTACTTACGGTTACTTCCTTCCATCACAATCTGGCAACGTAGTCTTCATTCTACGTCATGTATGACGTGCAGCGGAAATGGTTTGGCGTTTACTGTACCTTGAGTAAACCTACCTGTGAGGAGATAAAAAAAATCCTGGAACAGTTTCTTTGTACTTCATGAACTTTTATCCCCCTCTTTTGATGCCTATAAAGCTCTTGAAATCTGCTTTTCAATACGTACCATTGAATCATGAAAAAGCAGTTTTTGGGTGTCTCTGGGGTATCTTAGAGGTGTCTTCAACGTGTTTTTGGTGTTTCTGAGGTGTTTCCGAGGGGTCTTCGAGGTGTCCGTGATGTTGTTTCATCATTATTTTTTTCAAGTGTCTTGAAATAGGTATGTAGGGGTGCAGGGAAGGGGGTGGAAGTCAATAAAGTAGTCTCGCCTCCACAGATAGTTCATTTGTCAACATGTAGCTATAACATATTCAAAATAGTCCAAGAAAACTGAAGTGAAATTATTATTGTGTTTTTTTTTATCTTCAATGTGATGGCAATGTTATTATTATTTTTTCATCAAAAAAGTATATTATCTTCAATCAATGAACTGAAATATCACAAATTTTGGATTTTAGTATGTACAAAGTAAAATATTTTATTCCAATAATACCGGACTGATATGCAATGCTAAGACTTGTGCGTATCGGTTTGGAAATCTTCTTCTATAGTACATAAATTTAGTTCTCCCAACCCTACCAGAAATAGTTCAAATGATTTTTGTTATCTCTTCGCAAGTTAACGCTTTAATTGATATGACTGATTTCTCTATTGTCTCAACTTTTAGAGTTCTTCTTTGAAATGTGAAAGTTTCTCCAATCATTGCTTCCATAACTGTTTTTTTTTATTTCAGCTATGCTATTATATTTTATAGTTTCTTATCAATTTTTTCAGGTATATTAAAAAACGAAACTCCAGATCTGACCTATCCAATCCGGACCACCACTACGAAACAGTGCCATTTAAAGACCAAAAAGACTACGCCAACAATAGAACGTACGATCACCTAATTCAGAAATAGTACTTATATTCGTCTGATGTCTTATCTGTGATATACATTCTTAATTTTGGAGTATATTAAAGCACTAACAATTAACAAAGTAGAATAGATATTTGGACTTGTTACCAAGAATGCAGCTTTTTGACCATTTTAAGACGTTTTAACTTTAGTGTTTTACATACAGGGTGCTATTGAATTAGTGTCCTTACTTTAAGACTTCAATAACAATTCTGCCGAATTATATAATAATAGTTATTATAGCTTTCACCTTATCTACGTTATTTGAATTGATAATTAAATTGTGTTTGATTATTTTGTTCGATTTTATTTATTCCATTTCCAAATACGATTACAGTATACAGGGTAGAGACTTTAACTGGAATGAATACGCTAGCGGAGTTAAATACATTTTCAAGCAATATGAAAAAGGGTAAGCTAGAACCACCCTTAAGTTTTTTCAAATGCAACCCTACGGCTTGTGACCCTCATTGAAAAGCTGGTGGAAAGAGGAATCCAGCAGCCTGTTTGCAGAATCGCAGTCTGTGGTAGGTTTCTTCTCTTACATTTTGCAACATTTCCGGTGTGATTTTCCTGATTTCCTCTCTTATCCTTTCCTTCAAGTCTTCTATGTTGTTAGGTTTTTGAATATAAAAGAGAAGAGATCATCAGGAAAATCACGAATGGTACAGCATGTAAGGGAAGAAACCTACTACAGATTGGGATGCTGCCAGAAGTAGTTGAACTTAAAAAATTATATTTTTATTTTATTTAACTCTCAATCTTACTTTGATGAGTACGCTGGATTCATTTTTCCACCAGCTATTCAGTGTCGGATCATCAGCCGTAGGGTTGCATTTGACAAAAAACTTAAGGGTAGTTTTAGCTCATTCTAAATCAAATCAAATCAAATCAAATCAAATATGCTTTATTGCCACAGAAAAATTTAAATAGATTTTATGGACAAAGCAAATACAAATGCAAAATGCTAAAGTATAAAAACAATACAAAACATGATAATAGTATACATTACGAGAACAATTACGTTAACAACAGAACAAACTAGTACAAATATATTTACCCAATATTTTGTCAAATTTAAATTTATTTGGAAATTGCTCATGGACAACAATATAAACATCGGCACACTTCCAGTTATGTTATGATGACAAGTCAGTAAAACAATAACATAGCAAAATCAACAATTATTGTAGAACAATAATTCTGCGGTGTAAAGAATCGAACAAGGAACCAACGATTTCTCACGTTTTTTTTCGCTTCCCATTCAAAAAATAAACATCAGGTGGGGTGAGCGAAATCGGTGAACTCGAAATTTAATTTATAAATCTGAAGTCATCTTGTTTTAGCACTGCCTGCAGCATGTAATTATTTCTGACTTAAATATCAAACAAGGAACTTGGGGTTGTTTATATTATTTCAACCAAAATAGACAGTCGAGGTGCGCGACTTCAGTTCAATTTGAACTTGACTTTGACCCTACTAGCTCGCTTGCAATAAAGGACTATATTTTTCATATTGCTTGTATAATGTAGGTAACTATTTTAAACGATGTGTCTCGCAAATCAAGCTCCGGTTCCAGTTAAAGTCTCCACCCCGTATAATACAGTGATACAACAGACGGATAAACTTGGCAACTATGTCATATATCAATCCTCGTTACGTCCACGTCCAACCCTAGTAACTCCCCAAAATAGAAAAATAAACACGTTCTCTAACTTGACTTAACCTCACTCTCCGTATTCAACTATATACTGAGGGTTTTTGTCGATTTTTCATTATTTTCTCCAATTTAACAACTAAATTAAATCCCATAGTGTTCAACATGGGACGGAGAAAGCCTGGTTTTCGAAAAAACCACTTTTTCAGCCACCAACATCGAAATAAAGTGTGTATTTGATAATGTGAAAGTGATTTTGGAAATTTTGTGTTTCAGGACGAAAATGTGCCACAGAAGGACGAAAGGAAGCCCTATGAGAGTATTATAAGGGAGAATGAAAAGTTTGTGGAATATTATAGGACTCAAAATGTGTGTAAACCGGAAGAATTCGACAATTTTATCGCCACAATGAAAACTGATCTTCCCTCTACGTTTCGCATAACTGGATCGAAAGGAGTGGCGAAAAAGATGCTGGAATTGGTTGAGGGAGAGCTGATTAAGGAGTGTGTTAATCAGGAGTGTGGAGAAAAGGCTCCTAGCATGTTTCCATTGCCATGGTAAGTGGGCTTCTACTTTTCCTACAATCCGGCAACGCTGGAACAGATGCGTGACAGTTGATTTTTTTTATTTGAAAAAACGATAATTTTTAGTTTTTTTCTCACATATCTCATGAATCGTCAATCTTAGCGAAAAAGTGGAAAAAAAACTAAATTTAACGATTTTAAAATTCTCCTAACTGTAACAAAAAAAAAACGATAATTTTTAGTTTTTATCAAATATCGCAAAAACGGTCAATCGTAGTGAAAAAGTGAAAAGAACAAAATTTATAGATTTTAAAATTTATTATTAAGAAAATCGTTTATCGTGCTGTATTAAGATTTTGTGTTGCATTTATTATGCCAAAAGTCCTTGGTTTGTGGAGCTTATTTATCTGATTGTAAAGGTCTTATGTTATGCTTGTGTCAAGTTAGGTTATGGTTCGGTAAAGTAGCGATACACCCCCTACAGGTACCCCGACAAACTAGCCTGGCAGCTGGAACTAACGCGCAAAGACATCCGTCGCGTTGAAGCCTACTACAAACTACACAACTTTCTTATTCACGAAACCGAGCATGGTACCATTTCCCGTCAGGAAACGGTCAGCATGATTCCGCCTTTAGTCTTAGATGTGCAGCCGCACCATAAAATCCTTGACATGTGCGCAGCACCCGGATCCAAAACTGCGCAGCTTTTGGAGTTGTTGCATAAAAACGACGAGGCCATACCTTCAGGTTATGTTGTGGCTAATGATGTGGATAATAAAAGATGTTATATGCTGGTGCATCAGGCCAAAAGGCTGAATTCACCGTGTGTAGCGGTTATTAATCATGATAGTGCGATGTTGCCGAATATGGTGGAGACGTTGGAGGATGGGTCCACTCAGCCTGTAAGTTTGGGTCAATAGTCTTGGACCCTCTGATATTTTATAATTCATGTTATTTCAATCGATTAATCAATGTCAAACGGTATTTTACAATTTGACATCTTCTCCAACTTGAGAAAAGTGGTCGTTCTCCCATGAGAACCGAACGATATTGTAAACAGTGGGTTTAAATTGTGTTAAAAATGACTACAGTTACATTGGAATTGTGAGACTCTGTCTCTTCATTGGATATTCATCAGAAATTGATACTATGTTACACAGCTTGGCAACGGTGTAGTTGATGTGATCTTGCCTGAGCTACATTTAATTTCACTTTCACTGGAAGTGACAGATTTCCGCTTGTCAAATAGGAATCATAATATGCTACCATTCACATTGAATTTGGCGTAAAAGTGACTTTGAATACAAGTTCAATGAAGATGATACCTGTTTGCCAAGCGGAAATCTGTCACTTCCACTTCGAATTATGAAATTGAATGTGAACCTTACATTTCGTAGTCTGGCCAATTTGGACCAGAATATAGCCCATGTTTCATATATTTCGGCAAAAATATCACAAAATCAAAAACTAAACAGACATTGATAATGACGACTTTCAATCGGCATTTGTGAGTGGTTCTTGCTTGATTTTGGTGCAAATTACTGTGTTTATCGGACATTTTCGAAGGATTTGAGCTGAATACTGGTATTAAAAAAAAACTGATCATATATACAAACGGACTATCAAATTTATAAAAGTATAAACCTATAAACAAACGATTAAACGAAGACTGACTGAGCAGTCTGATTGACGCAGCTGTCTAGAGTGTCATGTCAAATTAAAACAGTGTTGCCAATAGCAGGGAATAAGGCGACAAAATAGAAAATTTTATGAACAGCGATCGGACATGCCCTTGCATTTCAAATATAAAATAAATCGATTATGATTTTGATCATACTCATATTATCCAATTTCCAGCTGCCGCCATAAACTGTTCTTTCAATATTGTTAACCATAAATAATCATTATTCTCAAGTTCTATGTTTTTAAGTGCGTTCAAATAATATATTATTCTTAAGTTTTTCGTGTCTAATCTGTGAACGCTCGTAGAAAAAATATTGTTCTTAAAACGTTCGCAAAGTGTCTCTCCCGCCCTTAAAGCATATCCGAACTCCTCTTTGCGTCGTTCGTCTAACTGCTTTTGCGTGCGGGAAAGCATCACTTTGCGAACTTGTTAGGAAAATAACTATATCCTATGATTTCAAGAACGCCCACTTTTATGATGAGATGAGCTTTTTCTACTTTGCGCATGCGCGAAATATACTACTTTGCTTGTGCAAAGTAACCTTGTCCCGCACTAGTGCGCAAAATAAATTTTTCCCGCACTCAAATGTCAAATCAAACACCTACTTACCAGTTTATTTTTTCAATACCAACTTAATTGTAAGCAAAGCACCACAATGTGCATGTTACAGTTCACTAGTAAAAATAAAAGACATAATAATTTTGTTTTACATTAAAATACTATTGGCTCCCGACAATTATGACAGATTAATTATTGCTACAACTGAGCCAAGTTTTTTTTACAAGGTTTTAGTCATTTAAGCTAAAACATATTATTACAAGTTTTTCATTTCTAATTTTGAATGCTCGTCAAAAAAATATTGTTGCCAAAACATGCGCAAAGTGTCTATCCCGCCCTTAAAGCATATCCAACTCTCTACTTTTGTGCAACGGTATACTTTATGAGATCTGGTTGATGATATGGAAGCTCTTTTGCTATTTCTTCACAAGATCCCCAAATTGATTGGAGTGCTTGCTGATCTTCTCGTTCCATCAAGACACACCAGACGGCAGCAACTTTTCCATGATCAGACACACTGGACCAATTATTATGCTTAGTTCATTTTCTGACAGGACGGTTAAGCACTATAATCTGTGCTATGATCAGCACTTATCTAACAATGAGATTTTTCATATTTTTCATATTTTTTAAAATGGTTGCCAAGTCTGGGATTTTGCGGAGATTTTCGACGGGGTAGGAAACTAGTATTCTCCTTCATCTCGGGCGCCACCCTCTGTATTAACGTGGTATAGGGCTCTGAAAAGGTATACTTAACTCTTGACTCAAACTAATCTTTAATATACAGGGTGTTTCCTAAAGATTGGTAAAAAATTTGTTGTGTGATTCCTGGGGTATTTTCATGAAAAAAAGTTCCTATAAACATTTGCCGAAAAATGCTTCCTAAGGGAGCTACGCCCCTTTAAATAGGGCACCCCGAAGACGGTTTTTCCTCAATATTTCCAAAACCTTACATACAAAAATCATGAAATTTGGTACATCATACAAACTTTTAATGCTGAATGAGAATTTGAGCTCAGAATTTCAAAATTTTAATCAGGGGCGTACCATACTGGCGGGGTTAAAGGTTAAAAGAATAGTAAGGATTTAGCTCCCTTAGGAAGGATTTTTCGGCAAATGTTTATAGGAACTTTTTTTCATGAAAATACCCCAGGAATCACACAACGAATTTTTTACCAATCTTTAGGAAACACCCTGTATAAAAATGAGTACCGATTTCTTCTGGAAGATCCATAACTTGAGAACGGCTGGAGCAATTTGAATCATTTTTTTTTTAATTGTTCCTTGAAGTCTTGGGATTGTTTTTATGGCGAGAAAAGCTGGAAAATCCCCGCAAAAAAACTGAAAACACAACTTTTCATTTGGGATGTCACATGTCACCTTTCCGTGACAAAACAAACTAATGTCAATGTCAATGAGTAAATTCAATAGGCGCGTTCAAATTTCCGCTCTAAACACTCTGAGCACGAAGAGCGTAAACTCGAACTCACCTAATGATATTGATGTCGATTCAAATCATAGACCTGAGAAATTAAAGAGACTCCAAACTCTACAGCATAGCAGTGGCGGCCATTTTCAATATCAAGACAAAAATGACATTATGAGAGAAGAGTATTTCCATTTTTTCCCATAAAGGGATGTTGTGTGCGTCTGTTAGAATATCTACCCGTAAATGCGAATTACAGACAAAGTCCAGATTCATTTTCAGAGTTTATTCTACGTCCATACAAAAATTAAAACTTAAACAGAATCAGAGGTCAGGACTGATAAAGCAACGTTGCCATAATGTTAAAATAGGTGCATTCAGTGAACGTAAACATAAAACTAAAACAGTGCGGATTCTATCCAGGCTTTTATCTTATCTAATCTATAAATTTGAATCCCGTTTTTCTTGGTCACTCCATTTGACTCCATCACTTGAGAACGGCTGAAGCAATTTAGGTGTTTTTTTTTAATGTTCTTTGAAATATGAGGAGTGATGTTATGAAAAGAAAAATTGGAAAATTTCCCTTAAGAACCCGAAAACACAACTTCCCTTTCTTTGACATAGTGAGGTTATGTTCGCATAGTTTTATTATTTGCCAATGGAATTTGTTCAAATGATTATGTAGGGTCTAATTTGGTGTTTGATCAAAAATTGACCAAGTGCGCTTGAGTTTGCTTAATTTTGTTATTTTTCAAAAGATTTTGTTCAAATTAGATTATAGAGGTTCTATTTGGGATTTGATCAAATTTTTTTTTGAAACATTACATACATAGTGAGGTTATGTTTGCATAGTGTTGTAATTTGCCAAAAGATTTTGTTCAAATAATCAAGTAGGCTCTAATTTGTGGTTTGGTCAAGAAATTTAACAAAAATTGACCAAGTGAGGTTTGTTTTCCTAATTTTTTTATTTTCCAAAGGATTTTGTTCAAATTATAGAGGTTCTATTTTGGATTTGATCATTTTTTTTTTCAAAAATGTGAGGTTATGTTTGCTTAATTTTGTTATTTTTCCAAAGATTTTGTCCAAATTAGATATGTAGGTTCTATTTGGGATTTGAAGTGTTGTAACAACGCTAGAAATATTGTCAGATACTCAACATATTATCATCCTAACTGAAAAATCTCTTATTATTTTTTATATGTTTGTTATGTCTGCGCCCCGAATAACAGAATAATTATTGAAAAATCGGAATAACTAAAAAAAAAGAAAATTGTGAATCAAATTCATTTAGCACAACATTAATTATTGATCATGAGGCAGTATGGAATTTGCCGAGTCAGCTAGTATTTAACATAATTTGTAAGAGATCCGGGGGTCCAAGACTTTTGACGTTGTGTGTACATTGAAAAATTAACGGGAAAGGTTCCAGATACAATTCGACAGAATTCTATGCGACGTGCCATGTTCCGGAGATGGAACTTTGCGGAAAAATCCTGATATTTGGATGAAATGGACACCAGCTAACGCTCTTAATCTTCATGGGTAAAACCATCGAATATTGATTGGTTATTATCAATCAATACTTTTTCTCTTAGAATACAATACAGGATTCTTAGAAGAGCCACAGAGTTGCTGACAATTGGAGGAAAAATTGTATATTCAACATGTTCAATCAATCCTATAGAAAACGAAGCTGTTATCCATAGAATGTTGTTGGAAGCCAATGGGGCTTTGGAGTTGGTTGATGCTTCTAGTTGTTTGCCTGGATTGAAATTTACACCTGGTAAGGTAAAATATGAGAAAAAAGAGTTTTATTCACGTTTGGCTGATGAGTTTGCGTTTGTTACATTTCTGTTTTGGCTAAAAGTGTGGTTATGGTAGGATTGTGATGTAAATAGTTTGCCTACATGAGAGTGATGTTTCAAGGTTGCGTCACGACACGGTTGCATATTTTTTCTATTATTCAAAAGGCATGGATCATTGGCAAGTTTCAAGCAGAAACTTGGAGTTTTATAATAATTTTGAAGAAGTAGATGAGAAATGGAGAACTACAATCAGGCCGCAAATGTTTCCGCCCAAAGAGGAGGATAAGGAAAAGTTCCACTTGGAGAGATGGTACGTAAAAATGGCAATTACCTTGAAATAAGTAATGGAGTTGCATGAGAAATTGAATCATTTTTTTTTATCGCAACCTGAAGAAAATCGATACGAAGTTATAAGTTCGGTTATACAGGGTGTCCGGAAAGTCAACGATAATACTGAAAGGTGACTCCCCACCACCTTTTCCTTCGCAATTACAAGCCAGTCACGAAAATTTCCACCCACTGAGTAAAAAAAAAAAAAATTATTTCTTATTGAATATTTTGATCTTTTAGCGGCAATATCTCGAAAACCATAGAGTTTTTACCAAGGTCATATTATGTTTTTCGGGATGCTTATGAGTTGGTCCATCACCCGTTTCAGTATTATCGTTGACTTTCCCTGTATACATATACAGGGTGTCCGGGGAAATGTGGGAGATCTCTTGGATTCAGATAGAACATTGTAAAATGAGATGACAAATTCCCGTAAACTTTTTTCTAAAAGGCCCTCTCTACGGAGATGCGGACCCCGAAAGGACGCCACTGGAAATCAATTTTTCTTGAATAACTTTTCAACCACTTAATATAATTTGATGAAAATTTGAGCATTAAAATGTACAACCCTGGTAAACTAAACAAGCTAATTATGTCTTAAGGCCAGTATTTTAAGAGGTAATGTTTACTGTTTATCATATTAAATTTTCATCAAATTATATTAAGTGGTTAAAAAGTTATTCAAGAAAAATTGATTTCCAGTGGCGTCCTTTCGGGGACCGTATCTCCGTAGAGAGGGCCTCTAGGAAAAAAGTTTACGGAAACTTGTCATCTTATTTTCTTTTCTCTTTCATCTTTTATTATTACAAGAGATCTACCACATTTTTCCTGATTTTCCCATTTTCCACTGATTTTAGCACATTTCAATGCGTTATATCCGTCAATTTTCGACTAAAAAGAAAAAGAAAAAACAGCAATAAAAAAAAATGGATACCAATTCCATATCACCAACAATGGTTGTTTTCAGCATAAGAATTCTCCCTCAACAACAAAACACAGGCGCCTTCTTTGTGGCTGTCTTCCAAAAAACCGGCCCCTTTACATCGCGCGAAAAAAAGTTCGAAACCGAAAAAAAAGCCGAGTTTGACGAGAAACTTCCGCAAAACCAGCGTAAAAGACGTCGAAAAGACGTCTATCGTGAAGACCCCTACGTCTTTTTCCAACCCGACGAGCCTGTTTGGCAGGATATAAAAAGTTTTTATCAAATTTCCCCTGACTTTGACCCTCAATGTCTTCTAACTCGATGCCAAGAAGGCAAAAAGAAGAACATCTATCTAACTTCAGCAGGAATTCGCAACTTGTTGGTTAGTAACCAGGATGTTGTCAAGTTTATCAATACAGGGGTAAAGGCGTTTGTGCGGTGCGATAATAAGAACATGAAGTGCGCCTTTAGGATTGCCAATGATGGATTGGAGAGTATTTATCCGTTTATCGGGGAGGAGAGGAAAGTGGAGATTCCGAATGTGGATTTGCAGGTGTTGCTGATGAATAATGATCCGACGAATTCGCCGCAGATTTCCACGTTGACGGCGGAAGTGCAGCAACGTGTGGAAAAATTGAGTGAGTTGTCTATACGGGAAAAAATCTAGACAACTGTGTTCATTCTCCTTCCTATAGGCCCAGGAAGCTGCATTTTGATCTATAAAGAATCACGTGATGATGGGGAACCAATGCAAATCCATATAAGCGGATGGAGGGGAACCACCTCTTTACGGTGCTACACCACTCAACATAGTACCGTGCATTTGTTGAGGTTACTTGGAGGTGATATTTCCAAATTTGGTAAGTCAAGCCTATTTCTGGACAAAAATAGAACATAGATCGACTACCCCTCCCTCATCTCTTATTGACAAAAATCGATCATTAGTCGAAAGAAAACTGCACAATGAATTGGAAAAATTTGGTTGCCTACCTTCCTTTGGGTACAACTATAAGGTTGCCAGGTACAAACAGGTGAACAGGCGTTGAAAATATACCCTCATCAGTTATTCGATTTTTTTTAAAAAAAGCTTATTTAATTCCCTATCGAACAGTATAAGGTTGCCTGATCAAAATTGTGTCCTATCCATGGAATGATTTCTTCAAATAAGTTTTGAAATAATCAAGTTATTTGGTTGAGATTTGTTATATAAGGTTGGTTTGACAAGCACACCTTTTCACCTTTCACTCATTCAAATAGTCAACGGCGGCTGATCCATGAGGTCATTTGGTCAATGCCCTCCCAAAATAATACTGAAAATAAACTGTTTAATAATCTATGATCGACTCTATTATAGGTATCACTATCAATAATAATCAATAATAAACATCGAACATCTTTCAGATCGTCCCTTGTATTGCGTCTTGCGTCACATAGGTACTTTGATCCTGCATTCCGTTACAGGCAACCAGAAATACCGGCGACGTAAATAAATGGCAACGGTGTTAAAGTTTTTGAATCATATGGACTTTATATGAAAAATGTAACACCGGTGTCGCATTATCTTTAGATGTTTTCACGCAGGACTAAAGGCTCGGTTTATTCGGGACTTTTTTCTAGTTTTTATGTTGTTGAAAGTCTGTATGACTGACTTTTATGGTGTGTATGGGTTTTGGCAAAAAGCTGAGAATCAAAAACGGCGTTATCATGGTGACAGTTTGATTTAATGTTCAATGTCTCTTGATAAAAAAAAGATAAAATGATAAAAAAAGTTAGAAAATTATAAAATTAGATTAATCATTTTTGTATAATTTTTTTCCATATTTTCTTGTTTTTTTTTTAAAAAAAACATTGAATATTGAGTCACTTCTCAAAATTACCATGCCACCTATTAGTACGAGATACAGAATATTATCGTTATTTGCCATGAGCACAAGTGGCTGTGACCGGGCGCCGTTATTTCTGGTTGCCTGTAACGGAATGCAGGATCAAAGTACCTATGTGATGCAAGACGCAATACAAGGGACGATTTAAAAGATGTTCGATGTTTATTATTGATAGGGATACGTATAATAGAGTTTCCATCATAGATTATTAAACAGTATTATTCTGGGAGGTCATTGACCACATGACCTTATGGACCAGCCACCGTTGACTATTTGAATGAGTGGAAAGGTGTGTAAGTGGCGCCTTCTACAAGGCAAAATTTGAATTTTGCGTGTCAAACCACTTAACCATTTCAAATTATTATTTCAAAAGTTATTTGAAAAAATCAAAAATTAAAATTTAACTTTGTCATTAGGCAACCATGGATGGGACACACTAACCCACTGTTCGATAAAGAATTAAATAAGCTTTCTTTTAAAAAAAAATCAATCGAATAACAGATGAGGGCATGGAGGTAGAAAGGGGTGGAGACGACATCACGTGATCACAATGGTATCACTTTCGCCATCTTACCGCGATCGTTCTGTCAAAGTGTTTGTTTACATTTGTAGAACGGTTTTTCTCAGTTCTAGGTGTGTTGTGAGGATTATTTTGTGACTTTTGTCTGTTGTTACATTTCTCAATTATCTTTTCATGTGCCCTGGAAGTTGTGAGAGTGTTTCCCTTAACCTTCGTAATACTGACTGACTGTTAGCCAGTTCGCCCCTGTCTAGGTCGCCATATTGCAGCTACTTTAAGCTCCACCTACCGATCCCATTTCGAATGTTCCTTAGTGACTTATGATTCTATCTCGATGAATGAGTGTATATTTTCAACGCCTGTTCACCTGTTTGTACCTGGCAACCTTATAGTTGTACCCAAAGGAATGTAGGCAAATTTTTTCCAATTCCTGTCGAAAAATCATTGATAACTACATTCGTTCATTTTGTCTTGTAGATGTGAGTAAATTCAAGAAACTCGACAATGAAGACACAACTCCCAAAGACGCCAGTGAGGAAAAATCAAACTAAAGTTGACAGCATTTAATAAGGAAAAAACAGTTTTATTACATTAAGTGAAGTTAATTGCAAGATAAATGACCTTACCTCTGCCCTTCTTGCCTTATTCACAGCCACTTGTATACCCTTAACCTTGATTTAAGTGACGAATAACGGAAATTGTGACGGTGTGGGACGGAATATTTACAAAATTAATCTAGCCAAATTGTGCTAATTAGGACGCAATTAAACCTGAATTTTAACTTGTTTAGTGTTGATTTTCACTCTGATATTTTTCGTGCATAAATTCGTGCCCATGAAGTGATTTTTCCAGCAAAACTCGCTGCTTTCCAGGTTTTTGTGACAGAGGGGGCAGCGAGTATGGCCTTCTGGTAGCTCTGAAACAACAGGTAAGTCTAATTATAATGTATACCTTTTATCTTACCAAAACACTCAGTCAAATGCTTATGATACTCTTCCTTATCCACAGCCTCAGTACACTGAGCACACTGCATAAACAGTTCGTTCTTTTCGCACTCCATCAGCAAATGCTCAGTCAACGTTGCCACCTCCACCACTTGACTGCAATGTAGACAGCGCACCAACATGGGACAGTGGCGCCAATAGTGGGAGTTCATCGAGTTACACAGCTGCAAGATTTCCTTTTCTGGTTGGTTGCAAAAGATGCAGTGCCTGGATTGGTCAATGATTATTGTACGCTTAATGAAGTGATAACGAACCTTTCAGAGTCAGTTTTCTGAGAGTTACTAGGACTAGATACGGCACTGGCCGAACTAGTGCTTTGTGTGTCTTTGTGTCCGTTTTGTACAATGTTGCCACCGCTCTGGCTTTTGGACAAGGGGTAGTGGTTGTCACTGTTGGTCAAGTGTTGGATGTTACCAGTACTGATGCACTTGCTTATCTCGTTTTTGGGTTCAGGAGAAAAGCAGCCGTTTTGTTGTATTACGCGGTTGCGTTCTAGCATTTCCCTTTTTCGCTATTGTAATGGACAATGTCATTCTTGGATTCTTCTATTTTGTCCCAGTTTTATACGGAAATATTTGAAATTTAGATTCTACTACATAATTGAAATGAACAACCTCACTCTTGTAGTTTTTGTATTATAAAGCACAGTATACATAAATTACAGCGAATGTAAAGTGCAGTTGGAAGTAAAAAGTGCAAAAAAATATAAAAAATTATTGATATTTTTTGTTTATTCTTATTCTATTATTCCATGCACACAGTATTCAGGCGGAATTTCAGCCTGCTTTTAGCACTCCAATTTGTTCAAAGTTAAATGTGCCGGCCCACCTCGACACTCAATGAAGAGCACCGCGGCAGGATTAATTGGGCCACCCTTGCGATCTAAGCCCACCGGCAGGACGTCTCGTAACACGCGGACGATGAACCAATGGCACGAGACACAAATTCGACTACGAGCATTTTAACCGCAACAACTTTAATATACGCTATTGGAGCTGGAATCACCGCGGCTGCTGGCACCAGACTTGCCCTCCAATTGATCCTCGTTGAAGGGTTTAGAGTTACTCATTCCGATTACGGGGCCTCGGATGAGTCCCGTATCGACACCAACTCCCCGTGCCGAGAGTGGGTAATTTGCGCGCCTGCTGCCTTCCTTGGATGTGGCAGCCGTTTCTCAGGCTCCCTCTCCGGAATCGAACCCTGATTCCCCGTTACAACCATGATAGGCGCAGAACTTACCATCGACAGTTGAAAAGGCAGACATTTGAAAGATGCGTCACCGTTTTTTTTTACGGGATTTTTTTTTTTGATATGAGAAGCAAGTTTTACAGAAACGGATAATTTCGAAAATTTGTTTAGTGCTCATTAACAACCTTTCAAAAAAATAGGACGTTTTAAAAATTACAATTTTGAGCTTACAAGCTTCTAAAAATGGACATAACCTCAATTGTTTTAGTGGTTTTTGTTTTTCAGACGACGAAACAAGAAGTAAATTAACAAAATTTGGTTCATTAAATGCAGTTTGACTGTT
The DNA here is from genome assembly GCA_958502075.1 of Orchestes rusci. Lineage (NCBI taxonomy): Eukaryota > Metazoa > Arthropoda > Insecta > Coleoptera > Curculionidae > Orchestes > Orchestes rusci. The sequence goes on from OY293307.1 coordinate 36,063,906, forward strand.
TTGAAGCTGACGAAGAGTTGAAAAAATGTTCTTACAATAAAAACTGTTAATTTTAATTAGTAGAATCTGAATTTGAAATATTGCCGGATAAAACTGGGTCACCCTGTATAACTCACCAGCATGTCAATACTATCAAACTCATGGAACAACTGTCTATACAGCAAGTTTCGCCTTGTGATGTCATCATCAGGCGGCAACTGTTTTCTGACCATGCGCGGATTGACTTTATAAACCAAAACCAGAATCCGTTCTGACACTTTGCGAACTGCCTCTGCAGGATGGTGCAAGCCGCTAGAACCAAATTCCGACAGTGTCCTGCAGGTTAAGCCGCTAAAAACAATTTTATTATTGTATTGCCACAGCCTCAATCAACTTCAAACTATAAACTAGTAACTAAGTTACCTCTGTTTATCAGTAGATATTCCATGACTCAAAATGAGTTGCTCAACCATTTCGGCTCTACTGAGCGCTAGTCTAGGATGAGTACTGCTACTAACTGGTCTACTCAAATGAACTGGAATTATATGAAGGTCTCTAAAATGAGCTAGAATGAGCTAGAACTACAAAGCGGGGTGATGAAGCAGTACCTGACAGCTTTGACGTCGGCCATAGTTAGGATGGTGTGCACGGCCATGTGGTGGATTCTGGCGCTGGTGTCGCCCGACTTTGTTAGCAGTTCGGGCAGGAGTTTGTCCACGCTGCGTGATACTTCTGCTGGTAACACCCTGTATGATAAGATGAGCACTCTATACTCTATGCGACAATGGTTTGATTGAGTCCTTCAATATGTTTTTCGTGTTAATTAATTTTATTTTCATTTGGTCAATAACTAATGGTTGTTTTCTTCAATTTTGAAAGTTAATTTAAATATTGTGTTGATCAATTTCAATGCAATTGATTGACTTTAGGATTGGGTCAAGTAATTGTTTTTTTTTTCCATTTTGATTGTTTTAATCATCTTTTAGTAATCTCAACAATTTCATCTTGATGATATTTTCTTTCTTTTTACATGTTTTAATCATTTTTAAGCAATATTTTTTCTGTTGATTTTTAAGGATCTTTAACTTTTTAGATTTTGCTGATTGATTTTTTTGTCTCACTTTCTAGTATTTAAATCGGTTTTAAGGAATTTTATTTGTTTTAGATTTCATTAATTGACTAGTTTTTATCATGTTTGAGTATTTTAATCACTTTCTACACATTTTAAGGTTTTTAGATTAGGTTAATTGACTTTTTACTCGTTTCAATGGCTTTTAAGGGTTTTGATAGTTTTGCTTATTGATTTTTTTCACTTTATTGATTTTAAGGATTTTAGATTGGCTTAACTGATGTTTTTTTATCGGAGAAACAATTATTTTGAAGGTTTTAAGGTGTTTAAATCGTTTCCAGAGAATTCTGTTTGAAATTTGTTTCCCATTTTAAATGTTTTAATCAATTTTTGAGGATCTTAACATGTTTAGATTTTGTTAGTTACTATTTTTTTCTAATTTTTTATGAGTTTTCATCACTTTTAATGATTTTTAAGATTGTAGTTTTGGTCAATTGATTATTTTTACCTATATCATTTGTTTTGAATTTTTCTCGGAGTATTTTGATATCTTCCGATAGATTTTAAGACTTAGATTATTCATAAAACAGTAAAAAAGATGAGTAGGCACTTGAATTGACAACATATAAAAATCCGAAAACGTTTAAAAAGTTATTAAACTAATATGTAGGTAATTGGAATGAGAAAAAATGTAAAACTGAGAAAAAAAAGATCAGTTTACCAAAATTGAAATCATCAAGTTATTGAAACATTGTAAAATGGAAAAATAATCAATTAGGTAAGTACGCAAAATTCGAAACTACAAAATTCCTTAGAATCGAAAGAAAAAATTGAAGAAAATCAGATGTCAAGATCTTTAAAAAATTATTAATCGATAAAACCAAAAAAAAATATCTAAATCCTTAAATTGTCTCAGAAGTGATGAAAACACTTGAAATTATTAAAAAATTGAAACCAATAAAATTCCTTGAAACACTTGAAAGTGAGACTCACAAATTAATTAACAAAATCCTAGAAATTCAAGATCCTTGAAGAATAATTGAAACAATTGAAAATAAAAAAAAGATGAATCCTTGAAATGGGAAAAAAATCAATTGATCCGAAATCCTTGAAAAATCCAAAAACTTTAAAATGTCCAAACGTTGATCAAACCACTCGAAATAAAAAAATATCAATGGAAAATAATTTAATTGAACAATGAACTAAAATTTGAAAATGAGTAAAAAAGTGGTGGTATTTTTTTTTGGGTTTCCATCAAATCAAATCTCGTTCAATACTTAATTAGATTTTTTTATCGATTTTTTGGTGTCAACTTTTAGTCATTTTGAGGTTTGTAGAATTTTTAAGGATTTCAAATGTCAATTGATTGTTTTTTTCATTTCAAATGTTTTAAGGCTTTCTTCTTTTCATTACTCTATTCACTTTAAGGTTTTTGGATTTTGTTATGTTATCTCTTTTCTTTTACCAACTGTTTCAATATTTTTTTAAGGATATTAAACTTTTTAGATGTTGTTGATTGATTTTTTTGTCTCAGTGTTCAAATAGGTGTCAAGGAATTTAATTTGTTTTGGATTTTATTAATTGCGTAGTTTTTTCTTTTGATCATTTCAATCGTTTTTGAGGGATTTTGTTTGATTTAAATTTTCCCTAATGTATTCAGTTTCCATTTCAAATGTTTTATTTGTTTTAGATTTTTTTCATTTTTTTCCAATAACAGGACATTTTTAGATTTTGTCTGTTCAATTGCTTATGTTTTTGTACCTTTCATTAATTATTTTAATCATTCAGTTTATTATTATTTTTTTATATTGAATGTTTTGATTTTGATCACTTCAAAGGAATTTTAATTGGTTTAGAGTTTTCGCAATTGACGTTTTTCCAATATAAGTTTGTGATTACTAATTTTTTCTTATTTCTATGTGTTTTAATTGCCTATTTCTTGTTTAACTTTTTCATTTTGATTCTTTTTCCATTTTAAATGTTTTAATAACTTTTTAGACATCAAGGTTTGATTTTTTTATAAAACAGTGAAAAATATAAGCACTTGAATTGACAAAATATAAAAATTCTAAAATGTCTAAAGAGTTATAAAAATCATAATTGGAATGAAAAAAAAATCTAAAACTGAGAAAAAATTATCAATAAACCAAAATAAAATCATAAGCTATTGAGACATCCAAAAATGGAAAAATAATCAATTACGGAAAATTTAGAACAAACAAGATTCCTAGGAAGAGATCAAAATACTTGAAAATAAAAAAAAATAAGCAATAATAATTAACATCAGAAAATGTTAAGATCCTTCAAAATCCATAAAACCAATGAGAAAAAACTAAAACCTTGAATTATCCAAAAGTTGATTTAAACACTTGAAATGGAAAAAAATTTAAAAAGAAAATCTAATTGCACAATGAATCAAAACTAAAAACCCGTGAATGTGTAAAAAAAAATTTAAAAAAGATTTTTGATTCTATCAATTGAAATTTCTAAGATACTTACCTACTTAAAAATCAGTAAAACACTTAAAACAAGCACTATACGATTTAAAAACCTTTGATTTTTTACACGTAAAAAAAAACAATTTATCTAATCTAAAAACCTTAAAATGCTTAATGATACTTAGAAAAAGAACTTTAAAACTAACCAAAAAATAAACTTCTTAAATTATGTATACTCAAAAATTCGAAATAAAAAGAAAATAACCCAAGACACACAAAAAGTGACTAAGACTCTCAGTATGAAAAAGTTGATCAGCTAACAAAAACTAAAAACTTTAAAATCCTAAAAAGTAACTAAAATTTTTTACATACTTGAGAAAAAAACAATTTTATTATCAGATTCAAAAACTTTAGGATCTCTAAAACACTTAAAATTAAAAAACGAACTATAAAATCCTTAAAATCATCAACAGAACAGTTTCATCATGATCATTCTGTTGATTAATTTTTTCTTGTAATTAATATTCAATACCAACCTAAAACTTACCTCCCAGGGACGAACTGCACAAAAAACATCCGAATAACCTCATTGGCCAGATTATAAACGGTGAAAACCTTATCCCTTAATGCTCTATGCAACAAAAAAACCGCAGCTCTTGCAGTTTTATTGGCAGTATGCATCTTGGTGCTGTCATAAGCCAAAAGTTCCTCTTTGAGTCGACTCAAACCTTCCTCCTTATCTGAGTAGTGTTTTGAGTAGAACTTCTCAACTAGTTCAGTACCAAAAACCAAAATGGGCAAACTAGCTTGTTTCCTTTCACGTTCTGTCAATTTTGATACGGTTTTGTAGTCAGGGTCTATTTGACATTCTCTTAGAAACTCGTTGGTTTGGGAGCTGTAAGTAATATATACAGGAAGGTAAAGGGTAATAAATTACTCACTGTCGCAGTGCAGGCAGAGGCTTGTCTTCGTACATTTCGTAGGTACTTTTAATTATAGCTCCAGCAGACTTATTTCTTCTTCTAAAGGACCCTCTGCTCATAATGGGGCTGCCGGTACAAGGACTATTTCTGGGACTTTGATGACGTGTCAGTAACGGCGAGTTTTGATTGGGCGAACTCGAGCTGCGATCTTTGATCAGAGTGGGGGAAAGGAGGCTTTTTGTTTCGGGTAGTGGATCAATACATTCGTCGTTTTTAGGGCAAACCTGTAATGTGGAAATTAGGATTTTGTGTTAGTGTGTGTTTGGTTACCCCATTGATTTCCAGCAAATCTTCAATTGCCAGCTCCGCGAAGGTGTCGGACTTGAATTGTTCCATTTGGTTTTTTTTATGTCGGGCTTTTTCGTAGTCTTCCAGCTCGATGGCGTGGCGTTTTTCCAGTTCGTATTTTCCGAGTTTTTCGCCGGCTGTGCGCAGTTTTAGCATGGCGTGTTTTAGTTTTCTTGCGTATTCGAATCGTTCATCTGGAGAAAGGGAAATAAATTTTTCTATTTGAATGGTCCAGAGGTAAAGACCACTTTATTTTATTCACCAAAACACCCTAGCCATAGATGCACCTTTATCCACTGTCTTAAGGCTACGCAAAAGGTCCTCTACTACATAAATCCAAAGGGTGGCGCCCGAGATTTGTAACCTGCTTGATATCCTGTATATGATTTTCGATTTTTTTATTTATACGGATACATACTTCAATGACCATAAATGTGTTATTTTTGTTAATAAACACTGTGATTTATCATTTGAATATGCCAAGGATAAGCACATTGTAGACATAGACATTTTTGTTGGTGTGAATTCGATCCATTACTTTTGGGACACACTGTATTCTAATGATTAGGGGATTTATTGAGTAAGTGAAATTTTATGGCAATTCACTAAAAATCGTTAATTTTTCATTGGTGATACGAATTTCCTTGAAGTTATTTTTTGGTTCTTTGGTACATTGGTTCTTTGGGTCTTTGGTACTTTGGTCCTTAGGTACTTTGTTTCTCTGATTCCTTGATACTTTTGTTCTTTGGTAATTTGGTTATTTGGTGATTTGATTGTTTGGTACTTTGATTCTTTGGTTTTTTGGTACTTTGGTTCTTTGATACTTTGTATTTTGGCACTGTAGCTCTGTGGTACTTTTTGGTACACTGGCTCTTTGGTTCTTTGGTTATTCGATAGTTTATTGGTTTTTGGGTTCTTTGGTTCTTTGCTTTCTTGATTCTTTGGTATTTTGTACTTTGGTTCTCTGGTAATTTGGTACATTGATACTTGATTGGCTCTTTGCTACTTTGGTTCCTTGCTTCTTGCATCGTTGATACTTTGATTCTTGGGTACTTTGGATCTTTGGTTGTTCGGTACTTTGGTTCTGTGGTACTTTGGCTCTTGGGTTTTTTGGTTCATTGGTACTTTGGCTCTTTGATATTTTGTACTTTGGTTTTTTGGTGATTTGGTACTTTGATACATGATTGGTTTCTTGCTTCTTGGATCGTGGGTATTGTGGTTCTTGCGTATACAGGGTTTTTCACTTAAAACTCCGCACGTCAATATCTCGGAAACGAATAGGAAAATTTGATTTTTGTAAAAAGTAGTCAATGTATGGGATCGAGTAGTCATTTTTCAAAGTTAAAAAAATTCGACGCCTACCAAGAGTAAAGCGTCGCGACGCATCGAAAATATCAATCGATTGCAGGGACTTTGAAATTACGCGCATGCAAAAGTACGAGTTATTTATAAACTTTTTTGTTATTCAGTCGAACTCATTTATTCTACTCAGTTTTGAGATATACAGTGTGTCCAAGATAACGATGTCTATCATGGGGATCTTGAAAACCGCGAGAGATACAAGGTCGGTTAAATGGAGGCAAAGTTGCGTATTTTGATGCTTAACAAAATGCCGTTTTAAAAGCCAAGAAATTCCGACTAAGTCCGAAATTATCCGAAAAAAACCGAAATTTTTCAAAATTGTTTTCATTTTTTTCTCTCACGGTTTCCAAGATCCCCGTGATAGACATCCTTATCACACTGTATATCTCAAAACTGAGTAGAATACATGAGTTCGACTGAATAACAAAAAAGTTTATAAATAACTCGTACTTTTGCATGCGCGTAATTTCAAAGTCCCTGCAATCGATTAATCTTTTCGATGCGTCGCGACGCTTAAGTCTTGGTAGGCGTCGAATTTTTTTAACTGTGAAAAATAACTACTCGACTCCATACATTGACTACTTTTTACAGAAATCAAATATTCCTATTCGTTTCCGAGAATTGACGTGCGGAGTTTTAAGTGAAAAGCCCTGTATATACTTTGGTTTACTTTGATTCTTTGGTTATTCGATACGGTACCAAAGAGCCAAAGAATCAAAAGAACCAAAGTTGAAGAGCCAATTAATCAAAGTACCAAAAAACCTATGTACGTATCGTACCAAAGAACAAAAGTACCAGAGTACCAAAAGTGTCAAAGAGCCAAACGACAAAAGAACCAAAGAAGCTTAAAACCAAAGTACCACAAAGCCAAAGTAACAAAGTACCAAAGAGCCAAAGTACCCAAGAACCAGAAAAACCAAGATCCGATGTACTGAAGAACCAAAGTACCGAAGAACCAGAGTACCAAAGAGCCAAACAACCAAAAGTACCTTATTACCAAATATCCAAAAAACCAGAGTATCAAACCACCCAAAGAGTTAAACAATCAAAGTACCTTAGTACCAGAGTACCAAAGTTCCAAAGAACCAGAGTATCAAAGTAACAGAGCACGAAAGTGCCAAAGTAACAGGGTACCAAAGAGTCAAAGTACCAATGTACCGGAGAACCAGAGTACCAGAGAACCAAAGTACCTAAGTACCAAAAAACTAGAGTACCAAAGTTACAGAGTACCAATGAGTCAAGGTACAAAAGTAACAGGGTACCAAAGAGCAGAGTACCAAAAAACCCAAGAACCAAGGTATCAAAGAACCAAAGAACCAAAGTACCAAAGAACCAAAGTACCAAAAAATCAAAGTACCCAAAAGAACAAAGGTATCAAAGAGCCAAATTCTTGTTTTTTTTTTCTCGGACATCTGTCCGAGAACTGAGAACCAATTCGCGAAACACATCCATTTCTTTTTATCCATTTGGATGCTAATGACTGGATTTCGGACACACTTGAAAGTGTGTCCGAAAACAAGTTAGATCGACTAGTTGTTGGACATTCAGATTGTTTGTATTGAAGAAGGCTGCTTTATTTAAGAAAAAACTGTACCATTGTATAATAAGGCAAATTAGCGGCACTTCTTGATTGAGGTGGGATGTGAGGTTCAAAATACACCTCAATCAACGTCACTACTTTTCAGCTATATTTTTTCGTGAGTCTAGCATTTCGAACCTTTTCTTTGACTGATATTTATGTAAAATTGAAAGAGAAGAAAACTTTTTACTTACTGATAACAGCTAGAAACTTCTTAACCTCCATATCTCTGATAATCTTGGCAATCTCTGGCGCTACGTACATATCAAAAGCCAAATCATCATAAGGAGAAATATACTCAGGATTGTTGATAATTTCGTTTAATTTTGCCAACTGGTCCTCACTTTCAATATTTAGTTTGGCATCTAGCTCGGTTCCTATTATGTTGATTGCTATTAGGCTAATCTGTACAATTGAACAATTATTGTTAATATTTTTTTTATACATTAGGTACCTGATTAAAACTATTCAAAGCGTTTTCATGATTGCTACACAAATTAAGCCTGATAAAAGAGGCTTCTATTTTAGGCACATTAGCTGACTTTAGTTCTCTACTTTTGTATTCAGTTGATTCATTGCTGATTAAATTGACATAGCCTATATAGCTCCAGTTAATGTCCTCTATGTTATCCTCGTTGCTAGAGTAAAACTCCACTCTTGAAGCTGGAATTTAAATTAATCAGTTGGTAATTACTGGATTTAACTTAACGTACAGATCATAAACTGATGCACCAAAATCTGTATTTTGTTTAAAACGCATCTTTTTTCTAACTGTAATACGATTTCTTGGGGGTATTGGCAGTTTTTTGCTGATCTCCATCCTTTGACTGTTGGACCGTGTGTGTTAAGTTCTTGATGTCGATACCTTGGATCCTCACCTACATTGGTTGATGTTATAAATTACAAAAAAAAACTTACTAGTAGCGCTTGTAACACTAAACACAATCTTCTTAGGCATTTAGGGCTTTATTTTCATGGCCCAGAAAGGGTGAAACCCATTGACGTGACAGCTCTATTGAATTTAGTTTCCCTTTCTGAAAATCGATATTGAAGGGGATGCGACGCGGCTGTTCTTTGAGCATTTCTGGATGTATACAGGGTGGAAAGGAAATTCTCGAAAAACCGCGCAAATACCACAGATAAGATTCACTTCTGGAAGCTAATTCTTGAATTTGAGGATAATGCACGTTCTCTTGATCGGTCTGTGATCGTTCGCTTAAATTTTCATTCGTTCCCCGCCCAAGAATCAGGCTCATGATTAGTACATCAAGGAAAACCATCCTATAATGATCTATTTGACTAATTGGGTTTCCTGTTTATCCAGACTTGGAGCATTTGGTTTTGTTAGGTAAGGTGAAGGATATTTTAAGCGTTACAACACTTCCGACCGATTTTCCGGATATCTCGATGTTGACTGTTAGAGGCCCTGTATGCTTTTGCTTGATTCCAGGGAGGACCCAGAAATTATCTAATATGATCAAAGGAGCGGTATTTATTTTTCATATAGGCAGACGACCTTCAAAAAAGAGGGGCAAGGTTGAAAAATTGGCGCCCAACATAATGGGGGGAGCCAATCACCCACTTTAAGCTTCCATGTAAGTATACAGGACACGCCCATTTACTTGAATCTACACGCCCTTCCAGTCCCCATCAGTACAAGGGCCTTTCAATATGGGCGTGTCCATTTTCTTATGAAGATCTACCTTATTTTTGTTTTTGTTCATGAGCGCTCGTGGGAGGGAAAAAGTGGCGAAGAGCAGAAAAAAGCTCATTTTGACTGCTCTCCACCTCTTCATGAGCGTTGACAGAGTAACATCTTGTATAATGGGCGTATCCCATTCAAACAAAAAATCTTTTCTACAGCACTAATTATGCCTGGTTCACATTCAATTTGTTTTCGAAGTGGAACTGTCAAATTTCCGCTTTGCATTCACAATGAATTTGGCGTAACATGATTCCCGTTTGCCAAGCGGAATTTGACAGTTCCAATTCGGAAAAAAATTGATGTAAATCTTACATTATGGATATTATTGGGTGGTTTTAGAACGATTAATGTCTAATCAAGTAGGTAGGAGGAGTTTATTTTTGGACAACACATGGGCGGCGCTAATACTCAACTTTCCGATGTTCGAACCAGTAAAAATGTTGAGGTTTATTTTCGGGTAGTCTTAATGGATTTAAATTAAATTATATTGTCAAAGAGGCGGTTCTTATTCATCTAGCTATACTCTCAACTCATTAGGGCGGTGCCAATTCACCAACAAATTTTATAAGGAGATCAGTTAAAGGGCGGAAATAAATAAATCAGTGGGCGGTGCTTATTTCAATACCATTGAAATAAGTGGATTCAAATTCAACTTACAATCAGTACATGCATTAGTAGGAGGAGTCAATTTGAAAGGGTGGAGCCAAGAAACGATGACTTGAAAAATATAACTAGGATTTTGACAACAATGTGTGGTATTGTTGCTCGAAATGGATAGTTGATAACGGGGCGGAGCTTATTCAAAGTGGACGTGTCTTTAAGACCACCAAAAATGTAACAATCGATATTTTGATACCTCTCACTGAGCGAAGCTATTTGAATGGCCGGATACTCTAATCGAGTTCAAGTTGCTCGAAGTAGATAGGCGGAGTTTATTCAAAGTGGGCGTGTCTAAATCTGTATAAGACTGTGTATACGGGTTTGCCCCGGAAAATGTGGACAATAGCGTATACCCAGTCTAACAGGTATATCCGAGAGATTGCCCACTTTCTCGGGACACCCTGTATACAATGGAGGTGAGATCTGTATTTTTCATCAATGAGTTTGAATAGGTTTTTCTTAGCTTACTACCAACAGGGTGTGTAAAACAAAGATAGGTGTCCGTTCACCCGCCCAACAATAAGTGGCACGTCCAACAGATTGGATAGACAAAACGCAGATTTCATTGTATGATCGAAAACGGGGCGGAGGGCGGAGCCATATTACCTTCCCGAGAAAGAGAGAGTCATCTCAGTCGATACGCCAGACGGAGATAGATAATCTATTCTGTGACGTAGTGGATGTTGATTGGCGCTCTTTATTCGGTGATTACTACATTAGTAGAGGTCGTAGGTTGATTTTTCAAGCACCAATGGTATCAGTACTCACTCATCCTTATATTTTTCATATATTTACAAAAAATGTACAAATTGTCCATTGGATCGAGCACGCACACTATTCAATCTGTCGTATTTGAGGATGTTGAGGTCAAGTTGAACAACAATGACCAGACCAAAAAACCAGAAACTCAACTGCGTGCGATTATCTTCAACCGTCGAATCAACCTGAGTTGTTGATCAACTGATCGCAGTGGCGTGCAATTCTGGGTTGGGTAAAGTAGTCAAAAATATAATAAAAAGCTGAAAATCATCCACGTGTTAAGAAATGTCAAAATCATTGTCATTGTTGAATGTCATTCATTAATTAAGTTCAAGTTGTATCTGAATCTATAGAATATTCAATACAGAGGGTTTTTAAAACAAACACCAATTCACACAATATCAAGTTTATTGGGAAACATGGCACAGAAACTACATTTTTTTATAAATCAAATCAATGCGACGGTCTTTTTTCAAGAACTCATCCACGACAATATCATAAAAATTGCTATCTCTTTTCAAGTCTTGCAAAAGTTCTTTTTCAATAGATATAATAGCTAAGCTACTCGATCTCTCTTGTCCCTGAGTGTTGCGTAAGTAGGTATGAATTCGTTTTAAACCGGAAAAAGAACGTTCTGCTGAAGCGCTACTAGCTGGTATCGTCACAACTAGTCTTGCCAATCTAACAACTTGTGGAAACACGTGGCACATACTGTTCTTTTCGCAAAACTTTATTATTTCGTAGGAATTGAGACCAGCAAATTCCGATGAAGAATATACACAAATCAATTCATTTTTCAATCTGTCAAAGTCAAATTTTTCGTTGTATTTTGTTTTCAGCTCCGAAAAAATATCTTCAGGAAAATTTGCCTTGAATTCCAAAAAAGAATCTTTATCCAATAGACGAAAGAAATTCAAGTGGTGGATGTCGCTATACCGATCGGAAATTTCTGTTTTGATATTATCCAATATTTTTTGAAATATTCGCTTATAATGTACTTTCACATCATCAATATTCCTCTTCCTTTTTGGATCGCCGCAGTCTGTCACAGTTTTTTCATAAATTGTGTCAAAATCGTTGTAAAAATCATTGATAAATATATTGAATCCGTCAATTTTTTTCAAACAATATCCAATATTGCCAATTTTCGACTCTATTATATTAAAAAGTATATCAGTCTGTATAAATATTGCATTGAAAATCGCTAAAAAATAATTAAACTCGAAATCCTTCAAGGCAAAGTCGTACATTCTGGCTGCTGACAGAGTCTCTCCATCCCAGTTGGCTTCATTCTCGCAAATGTCATCAAAAACTTTTAGCAGGTTTTTGTGTTCACTAAAAACCACATTTATGGTACATTTTCTTGAGCAAAGTTTATCATACAAATCGGATATTTTAGTACTCGTATGGAAAAATGATGCCAGATTTTTAACGGTTGAAAAAAAGTGTCTAGTCTCCACAATAGATGTTTGACAAGACTTTGACAGCACTAAGTTCAAGGTATGCACGTTACACCAAACATACAACGCATCAGGACATGTTTCACGTACTTTTTTTTGGACACCATTCGATGCTCCATTATGAGTTTGTGCAATTAATTTTGTGCAACATCTGTAGTTTGTTAAAAACCCAATAATAATGTTCGCTAATTCTTCAGCATTACGATTGGAGCTTACATCGACAAAGTCGATGAAACGGTCGACGACTTCGTTAGACTGGTCAAAATATCTCATAATGACGCAAAGTTCTGGGGTCTCATCAATCATCACAGCAACGAAGTCAGTTTGTTGTATTTCCAAATGAATTCTTTTTTTAATCACAGCTGCTATACTATTGATCAAATTATTCTGTATTCGCTTTGATAGTCCACTGAACTCGGAGGTTTTGTTTTCGTCATGTAAATGATTGCTCAAGATGCCGTCGTAATTTGCAAGTAGTTTAATGCACTCTATGAAGTTTCCACGATTTGCTGATTCAATACGCTCTTGTTTCGCCAAGTAACATGTGATATCAATAAGCCTACGCATCACATTTCGATTTCTGTCTACTTTTGCATTATGCCTTTCGATTTCTTCTCGAAATTGACGTGGAAAACTACTTTCTTTCCGTACTTGTCCAAAACTGTGTAGAGCAAGAGCAGCATTCAGATGATGTGTGGATTGATCATGCTTCTTTGCAGCGTTGGAGAAATTATTTAGATCTGTATAACCAGTCATTGTCCACACATTTTTGTCTTTTGAGAATAACAAACATGGCCAACAGTACATTCTGTCATCATGTACACAACCACACAGCCATTTATAAGTGTCGTAAAATTTGATGTTGAAATACCTTGTGGTTTTCTTGGATTCCTGGATCAATTCTAGGAATGGAGTAGGTCGGCCCAGTTCAACCACTTTCTGTTTCTCGTCGAATTTTAAAGTTTGAAACGGTGTTGATTTCAAAATCCGGATACAGTTGTTATTATGGTCACTCACACATTCACACGATACCGACTCACTCATTGTATTGTCTCCAAACTTTATCCTGATATAAACACTCCATGAGCAACTGACAAAGATGATATAATTATTGTGAAAGTTTTTACTATTTTCTATTCATGTAATTTGAAACAATTATTTTTCATAAGCGATAATATCGATCACGATCACCTCACCTAACACCTAACCTTTTTAGTGTTTATGTTTGTCAAGTAAATGCAGTGAATGCACCGTCTTGAACCGGTCGGGACAACTCGGACGAGGATCGAGAATATCGAGGTTTGCATGCCAAAAGCAGTGCTTCATAGCTCCATGAAACTGGTATTAACCTTAACCAGCTCGGTGCCGATTGTGGAATGACCGATAGAACGGTCAAATCCAGAGTAGTAAACGATCACGTATACAAGAGGGATAAGTTCCACCGTTTCGGCGTTTCACTTAGTCAGAAATATTTATCACCGGTTCGAGTAAGATCGGCTGTGTGAATCTTTGGATATCCTCTTTGTCCGAACCGAAATGTCGTATTGGTGCATCAGAGTGATATGGACTGAGAGAGCTAGATATATGACCAGTATGATGAAATGATTTTCTCTTATTTTTCCATTCATAAAACAATTCCCAAGCAAGGTTGCCATGTTGTCAATGTTTATTTATAGTACAATGATAAACATGATTTTATTAGAATAAAGCTTATCGACATGATCTTGTTATTTAATTATATTATCTATGATTTTGACGAGGGTATAAGTAGCAGCACGAGCGAAGCGAGGGCAGATATTAGCCGAGTCAAAATCATCTTTCGTCCGTGGTGCAAACAGTGCTTTTTGTACAACCAGTTTGTAATAATTTGAAAAAGAATAATTATGAAAATAAATAATCGATACACTGCACTACACTGCTGACAAGTCAGACAACTGACAAGTTTAATAACAACTGTCAATCATGGTTACAATAGGTGTGTTTCCCGTATTCTTTTGTGGTGCAGATTCTTTGTCACCGAGATTGTCACGTGATAAGTTCCTTTTAGTATGCTGGGCTGTCACGTGGTTATTAGATTCAGAGGCGTTGAGATCCAAGGAACCGTTTTTAAGCGACCTACATTTGCGCCCGCGGGCGCGAAAGTACTTTTAGGCCCGGCTGCCAAAATTAGCGACTTTCCGCCTGCTTTGCATGCATTGAAAAGTGGACTTCACGTGTGGGTTGTACAAAAAATTTCTTATTCTATACAGTGTTGGAAGGAGAACCCCAAATTGAAAATACTTCCTGTACAGGTTGTTCTCGTATGGGGCATAGAGGAATCAGACTCAGGTTGGATGACGGGAGAGATAAAAATAATCAAAGAGAGCAACAAAAGAAAACATTCCATCAGTAGTTACGTCAAAAACATGGCAGGAATATCACGAATGAACAAAAGAGAGAGAGCGGAAAATTAAATTGAAAGAAGAGAAAAAAGCAGCAATAGATCGAGAGATAATACACATCAATCAAAAAAGAGGGGAACAAGGATGATTTTACATCAGATTCAGAAACGTCTGATTTCTGGAAGTCTGTTAGCAGCAGCAATGGAATGGAAGGTATTCAAGGTTAAGGGGATTCATCCGCTTGAAAAAGCACTACTGGCAAAATAATGTTTTCGTGATGAAAACAGACAGTGTATGATCATCACGCCGGCAAACAAACTAAGTAAAATAACGCCTCAAAAGAGATGAGTATAGATTTTGTTCGAAGACGGTGGCAACTTATTGTGAATTACATGAGATTTTGTGGAAGGTATTACTGATTTCTGTTTAATTATATCGAACGGAGATTGCCAGAAATGATCTCTGTTTGTGTGTCACATGTTTATACATTGAGGGGAGAGAGGAATTCTTGCGACAATTCTTGCGAGTTTGCCAAACTGCAAATGTAATAAGTAGCTACCTTGTATTCAAGGTATTTTTATTCTAATTAAAAATACTCTATACTCTATGAGTGCATCTCCGGTAGTTACCAATTATATAATATGTACATTTTTAGATCACTAGTGATAATAAAACATTCTCAATGAGACCCATATTTTTCCATGAACCTTAGTTTATGTAGACACGATGCAACGAAATACATCTGGCAACACGACACAAATGCCTATTTGAGATCAACCAATAGCCTATAGTTTACACCGACAACTTGGTCCGCGGACCAAGTACTAAATTCGAACTATATCAGAACCAAATATTTGGTTCGAATGGTGTAAACAGTTGCGGACTAAGCTGGTCCGCTCTTGGTTCGGTACTTGCCAGCAGGTGTACCGAACTAAATTTGGCTCGATCTGGATCGAAATTTTGAGGTTATGTTGATTGTTATTATTGTGAAGTGTGTTGGTTCTGAGTTTCTAAGGCAATCTGAGCGTACTTACTTATGTTTTTTTTTATTACGAATTGTGTTGATAAATAATTTCGACTTGTTTTTGACATTTGACGAATTGCGCACGTACTCATTTAGTTCACGCGTTGCCAGACTGTGTAAACGGGCGAGAAGCAAGCATTGGTCCTACCGTACTATCCCCACCCACTTGGTCCTATCGGACCGAACTAAACGAGTTATCGGTGTAAACTAGGCTAATCACAGCTGATAATCATTTTAACCATTCATAGCCTGTAGCTCCCTTGGAACACTGTTGTCGGCTTGTTCAAAATTCAATATTTTTGAAGGCCGAACAGCTGATTTATGTGAACAAAACTCATCAATAATCAGTTAATTATAACTGTCCTATAACACCAACGATATTGAAACAAATAAAACATTAAAACATATCCTCGTTAATAAACTGGTTAATCCCTTTTGATAAAAAGTGAAAATTCTGAGTGCTTTCTATTTGCAACAAGGCAACGTTGAACGAATTCAACGGGCGAGATGTAAATAATAACATATTTATTATAGTGACAAGTAATTTGCACGGAATCTATGGTGTACACTATCGATTTTTTTTGAATTAACGAATTATACGTCCCTCACAAGAGGGCGGAATATGTATATTTTTCGTATTTTTTGCCCATTGAGATAGCGTTTTTGGTTTTTGTTACCGTTTTTTGCAAAAATAGATATTAGCCTAGTTTACACCGATAACTCGTTTAGTTCGGTCCGATAGGACCAAGTGGGTGGGGATAGTACGGTAAGACCAATGCTTGCTTCTCGCTCGTTTACACCGTCTTGCAACGCGTGAACTAAATGAGTACTCGCGCAATTCGTCAAATGTCGAAATCATTTATCAACACAATTCGTAACCAAAAAAAACATAAAAGTAAGTACGCTTAGATTTCCTTACCCCCATATGCACCGTAGAAATCTAATCCGGATGAAGACTTCATCGCGATTATTTTCTATTAGGTGGTATGGAAGATAATCGCGATAAAGACTTCATCCGGATAAGATTTCTACGGTGCATATGGGGGTTAGAAACTCAGAACCAACCAACATAACCCCATAATTTTGACCCAGATCGAACCAAATCTAGTTCGTTACACCTGCTGGCGAATACCAAACCAAGAGCGGACCAGCTTAGTCCGCGGACCAAGATGTCGGTGTAAACTAGGCTATTGGGTTGCCTAGTTTGATATCTTACCTACCTAATAAAACTTGAATTGTTCCAAAAGGTGATGTAGTGAAAATAGCTTCACTAAACTAGTAAAGATATTCTATCCTGAAAAACAGACAAACATTTCACAAAAAAAGCCACACTGAGTGTTGTAGTGTAGAAAAGAGTGCACTAGTGGAACATAACAGACACACCTCTTTTGTGTGGCTTTGTTCGTGTGTGGGCAGTTTTAGCTGTGTTCAGTGTGTATAATTGGCCCTCACAAAATAAGCGAGTGGATTACGGAACGTGCCACACACATTGTTGTTGACAAATCACAGCAGAACCTGAAAATCTTCAAACCAAGTGTAAAATCAAATCTCCCGCCTTATGTTTTGAATTTTAAACATAAACAAAGGTTGGCCAACCTGTTCATCCGCCATTTTGTCTTGACCAGTGCGCTTCGGTCATTATCCCTTCTCCAAAGTCTACAGTAGTTTAATTTTCGATTTCTTGGATTTTATCAATAATTGCTGTTTATAGTAAAGAAACACGAAACAATGAGTGCTACTACTGCTTTGGAAATTGCCGCAGAAGAAACCACACAAGAAAACGGTCCCCAAAATGTCATGAAGTTGGAGGTAAGACATTTGCCTATTTTTGACTGTTTTACAAGATTTTCAATATTCTACTTGATATATTAAATAGGCCACGTGAAACGTAAAACATTGCTATTATCCTATTTACATAATTATTTAAAATATCCTTCAACTCAATACTACCAATTCTCGCCAGATTAAGCTTTAATCCTCGGTTGGCCACCATGATTGCCGCTAATTTTGACAGCATGACAGCTGACGTTCACTACAAACGACATTTGACATTTGCCGTCTTGTGTTTTTGATTTGAATAGTTTTGTCAGTTTTGTGTTTAGGCAATTTCGGCAACTTTTCGTCAATTTGTCACATTTATTCCATATTTTGTGTGGTTTTCTTGCAAGAAAATCACACGGAAAATGAGTGTTGCGTCTACGGCCACTGTGGTTGAAGAAACAGTTGAGGAAAATGGGCCTCAACTCGTTGGAAAGTTGGAGGTAAGAAAGTCGGTTTTGTATGAGGTTTTTGTGAAAGAAAGTGGTTAAAACAATGATATGGACGCTTGTTATTTTTTTTAACATTTGATTATTGTTCAAGTTCAAATAAACTACTCAACAAAAAAAAACGGTACACCCGACATTTTCGCCCAAAATTTTAACGAATCGATTAAAAAATATGCAGTTTGCACCACGATGGAGAGCATTTCTTTGAGGTTTATGCGGATGGTTCAAAAAATTAATTTTCTTGAAAACTTCTTCTATACAGGGCGGTAAAAAAAATACTGTAAATTTTCTTTTTCTTTACTGTCCCCCCATTGTTACGTCCATACCTTTTTGTTTTTGGATTTTTGTTGATATCTTTTGTTTTTGAAATATCGACTTTTTTTCAAAATTATGACATAGAGCTTTTGAATGGCTGTTCTGCTAATCCTAAGTTTACAACTGACAATTTTATGGCATAGATCTATTGTTTAGCTGTTTTTCCGATGACTTATTGGATACTCAGCAATATTTCGAGTATACAGGGTGTGCCAAAGAATTTTGATCATAAGTAAAGCACTTTTAAGTTATTTCATAGGTCAAGTCAGGATTTTTGACTCTTTTCACTGCTTTTTCTTATTTTGATTTCTAGTTTTTTCAAAGTGTTTCAGTCATTTTATATGGATTTTATACACATTTAAAGCAACCTTTTTAATCAGTAGGCTTTTTCATTTTGGTTAAAAAGTAATATGAACTCAATACATTCTCAAACACTCTGTAGGTATCAATTATCTGTAATACAGTATACATTATTGTTGTTTTAGGAAATTTAAAACTATGACCTGTAGAAAAAAGTTTCGCTAGGGCGGTTTTTCAGGTTTATTTCTAAAAAGTTCTTAACAGTCATGCGTGTGGTGATACCATCTGTCATTCAGATAATTTTAGGTTTTTTCTGTTTTTCTTTTCTCTTTGATTATCCATACTTATAAAAGGAGTTTCCTTCAAATAAATATTCGGTTTTTTTCCAAAAATCTTCGGAAGTATCCGGACTTTTTTAAATTTCAAAAGGGTGTTTTCTTTGCCTCAATTAAACCGACCTCGTATCTCTTCTAGTTTCCAAGATCCCAATGATGCTGCTCGAATTTGGGACACCCTGTACATATGTTATCTCAAACTGTCTTTCGCTATATTAATTTTATATTTCCACTGGGAGATATATTTTGTCAAATAAAAATAATAAGTAATTTATTCAGTAGTGAAAAATATACATAATAATAACTAATACAAAAATCGAGAACTTCAGTAAACAATGGATAAGGATTATACAGGGTGAGACATTTAACTTGAGACACCGAGTTACTTCAAAAACTATGTACTATGTACAACGAACATATTTTTTTTTGACCTTCAAGTTTATTTCAAGGTCAACATGATTTTTTTGAAAGGAAAGGTATATTTTTAAGTGCAGAATTTTATCCTTTATAAAAAAAGTAGTAATTTTTATTTAAAACTTTTTTTCATTCTTTTTCAAAATATTGAACTAAATTTTATTTTAACTGTCAAAGCATTTTTTTTTAAACATAGTTTTTAAATAACTCCATGTCTCATGTTAAATGCCTCACCCTGTATAATACCCATTAAACTATTCTATAATATTCTTCGGCTATGGAAATAGTAAAGGTGGGGGGGGCAAAGCCCGGCGAGTAGGCCTAGTGGCCCTTTTCGCCATCCCCGCTTGGCCAACCCAACTTCTCTTGTCGTGAATAGGAGCAGACCATCTCAGCTCAGGTACCCCAACTCTTCCCTGGAGATGGTGGCTGTTACTAGGACCTTCCTTCTCGAGCGACCCCACCTGTCGCAAACTCCCAGCAGGTGGTAGGAGATTTCCTCCGCCCTTTTCAGTGGGGGCATAGGGGTGATTCGCTTATTCCTAACAAATTCAGGTGCTGTTGAGCCTGCAATGACCTGTCAGAATGCCAACGATGGTGCTTCCTGCTCTTGTTCAGCAATTGGGTCGTCTTGGCCTGTGACGTTCTGATATCGTTTCTTTGGCAGATCCCCGTTTGGCCAGCTGGTCCGCTTGCCGGTGATCCTCGCGTTCCCCGGAACCCATACTAGCTTGACCCTCTTGTTCTCACCCAGCACTTGCAGCGCATCCCTACACTCTTGGACCAGCGGGCAGCTTATCCTTGGTTTGGTGATTGCTTCAAGTGCCGCTTGACTGTCGGAGTAGATAACAATGTTATTCCCCAATCCTCTTTTTACCTCGTCTCTAGGATAGCGAATATTTCCGTCTGGAAGACTGTTGCAAGTCCTCCAAGGGGGAAAGCTTCGCCAGTGTTTCTGTCAGCACTGAAAACTTTGGCTTCAGTCAAACCCGTGCGATCAGCCTCGGAGCCATCTGTGAACCAGACTTGAGTGTTGACAGGCGCCTCCATCGGTTTGGTCAGCCACTCTTCTCTCATCGGTACGTGCACCTCAAAGATCCTTCGGAGTCTGACCATCCGTGGGTGTCAACCCGGCCGATAGAAGCGGTAACTTGCACCGCACCAGTGATGATATTCTGGTGTGGCCAACTTCCATTCCCATGTTCCTCCATGTCTTTTGGGCAACCATCCTACTATATCGCTTCCCTCTTCGACCAGAGTCCTAGCTCTGGCAGTCCGAGGAGGATGTTCAGTGCTGCTCCAGGAGTTGTCCTCATTGCGCCTGTTGTACCCGAACAAACCATCTTTGCAGATCCTCGGCCTGATGACAGCCTGGTAGAGCCAATGCATGGAATTAGATGGCTAATGAATTAATTATTATCTAATAAATTCAATCAATGGTTAGATAATCAACCATCCGACCTCATTTAATATTATTGAGCTTAAAGAACCGAAGAAGATTAGAGATCATTATCTATTATTACCTTTCTTCTGGCAAATTAACATTTTATAATTGACAAGGGAGATCCATCATTCCGTCACATTTATTGTGTGTGCGTGTTTGTAATTATCAATGATGTATACCGTCAAACACAATCCAGCTAACGCATCCGTCTACAATACAACAATCCCTGTCAAACGATAATTTATCATGATTGTGAAACATGTTACCGGAAATTTTCCGCATCAACTGTCTTTCAATAATAATAAAGCTCAACTTCCCCAACCGTTATTAAACTTTCATAGTAAGAAGTCGATAAAATCATGATCCAATAGAAAACAAGATTATAATCACTTGTCGAGCAAATTTCGAACAGCATGACGTCATATGGAGCCAAAAGTTGATAATGTATAACAGTGCACGTACGTTGAATAGATGGAATAGAGGGTGCGGCAAGGAAACTTGCTGATTTGAACGGTCAATAAAAGAAAAAGTATTTTACATATGGATCTAATTCTTTTTTTATCGTAATGTACACACCCTGAATTTTTGTTCCAAGTGTTTGTGTTGTTTTTTTTGGTGAGGGCTAATGATACAAACAAATCGCCCAAATGAATGGTGTCCATTTAATTCTTCACAGGGCAACGGAATAACAGCAGGCGACATAAAAAAACTGCAAGAACTCGGCTTTAACACCATCGAATCCATAGCGTATGCCCCGAAAAAACACCTGCTCGCCATCAAAGGCATATCCGAACAAAAAGCCGAGAAAATACTCGCCGAAGCGTCCAAATACGTGCCCATGGGCTTCACATCGGCCACGGACATTTTTCAACGTCGCGCCGACTTAATAACCATCACAACCGGCTCTAGAGAGCTGGACCGTCTTCTTGGCGGCGGCATTGAAACGGGCAGCATCACGGAAATGTTCGGCGAATTCCGTACTGGCAAAACTCAATTATGTCACATGTTAGCTGTCACTTGTCAGCTACCCGCCGAAGTAGGGGGCGCTGAAGGCAAATGCTTGTACATCGATACGGAGGGGACTTTCCGACCGGAACGATTGCTGAGTGCTGCGGAAAGGTTCAAAATGGAACCGCAGAAGGTTTTGGATAATGTAGCCTTTGCAAGGGCTTATAATACTGATCATCAAACGCAGTTGTTGATTCAGGCTAGTGCGATGATGGCTGAGTCCAGGTGAGTTTTTCCTAGTTTAAGTTTTTCACAAATGCTGGTTTTATCTAGATACGCCCTTTTGATAGTAGACAGCGCCATGGCTCTGTACAGAACTGATTATTCGGGCAGGGGCGAGTTGTCAGCGCGCCAAATGCATTTGGCCAGATTCCTCAGAATGCTGATGAGATTAGCTGATGAGGTAAATCAGGGAAAATGGAAATTTAAGTTCATATAGGGTGTCCCCATTTAATAAGCTGTTTTTGGTGAAACATAAAATCTCTTATTTGCGATGCCCTGAATATTTTTCAAGGGGTTATGGCGGAGTTTTGGTGTATTTTCGTTGAAGCTAATTCTATAACCCACAATTTGACGTTCGAATCAACCCTCGATCATCATTTTGTAAGAAGTTACGGTAAAAAATGTCTGGAAAGTTGCTTTTGTTGAAACTTAAAATCTTTTCTTTGCGACCCCCTGTATATTTTCAAAGGAGTTATGGAGGAGATGGGTATATTTTTGTTAAAGTTGATTCCTTTACTCACAATTTGACGTTTGAAGCAACCCTCTATCATCATTTTTAACAAAGTTACGGTAAAAAATGTCTGGGAAGTTGCTTTTGTTTGAACTTGAAATCTTTACTTTTGGGCGCCCTGTATATTTTCAAAGGGGTTATGGAGGAGATGGGTATATTTTTCTTAAAGTTGATTCCTTTACTCACAATTTGACGTTTGAAGCAACCCTCTATCATCATTTTTAACAAAGTTACGGTAAAAAATGTCTGGGAAGTTGCTTTTGTTTGAACTTGAAATCTTTACTTTTGGGCGCCCTGTATATTTTCAAAGGGGTTATGGAGGAGATGGGTATATTTTTGTTGAAGTTGATTCTTTTACTCACAATTTGACGTTTGAAGCAACCCTCTATCATCATTTTTAACAAAGTTACGGTAAAAAATGTCTGGGAAGTTGCTTTTGTTTGAACTTGAAATCTTTACTTTTGGGCGCCCTGTATATTTTCAAAGGAGTTATGGAGGAGATGGGTATATTTTTGTTGAAGTTGATTCTTTTACTCACAATTTGACGTTTGAAGCAACCCTCTATCATCATTTTTAACAAAGTTACGGTAAAAAATGTCTGGGAAGTTGCTTTTGTTTGAACTTGAAATCTTTACTTTTGGGCGCCCTGTATATTTTCAAAGGAGTTATGGAGGAGATGGGTATATTTTTGTTGAAGTTGATTCTTTTACTCACAATTTGACGTTTGAAGCAACCCTCTTTCATCATTTTTATCAAAGTTACGGTAAAAAATGTCTGGGAAGTTGCTTTTGTTTGAACTTGAAATCTTTACTTTTGGGCGCCCTGTATATTTTCAAAGGGGTTATGGAGGAGATGTGTATATTTTTGTTGAAGTTGATTCTTTTACTCACAATTTGACGTTTGAAGCAACCCTCTATCATCATTTTTAACAAAGTTACGGTAAAAAATGTCTGGGAAGTTGCTTTTGTTTGAACTTGAAATCTTTACTTTTGGGCGCCCTGTATATTTTCAAAGGAGTTATGGAGGAGATGGGTATATTTTTGTTGAAGTTGATTCTTTCACTCACAATTTGACGTTTGAAGCAACCCTCTATCATCATTTTTAACAAAGTTACGGTAAAAAATGTCTGGGAAGTTGCTTTTGTTTGAACTTGAAATCTTCACTTTTGGGCGCCCTGTATATTTTCAAAGGGGTTATGGAGGAGTTTGGGTATATTTTTGTTGAAGTTGATTCTATTACTCACAATTTGACGTTTGAATCAACCCTGTATCATCATTTTTAAGGAAGTTACGGTGGAAAATGTCTGAGACGTTGTTTTTGTTGAAACTTAAAATGTTTACTTTGCGACCCCCTGTATATTTTGAAAGGGGTTATGGAGGAGATGGGTATATTTTTGTTGAAGTTGATTCTTTTACTCACAATTTGACGTTTGAAGCAACTCTCGTATATTTTTGTTGAAGTTGATTCTTTCACTCACAATTTGACGTTTGAATCAACCCTGTATCATCATTTTTAAGGAAGTTATGGTGGAAAATGTCTGAGACGTTGTTTTTTGTTGAAACTTAAAATGTTTACTTTGCGACCCCCTGTATATTTTCAAAGGAGTTATGGAGGAGATTGGTATATTTTTGTTGAAGTTGATTCTTTCACTCACAATTTGACGTTTGAATCAACCCTGTATCATCATTTTTAAGGAAGTTACGGTGGAAAATGTCTGAGACGTTGTTTTTGTTGAAACTTAAAATGTTTACTTTGCGACCCCCTGTATATTTTCAAAGGGGTTATGGAGGAGATGGGTATATTTTTGTTGAAGTTGATTCTTTTACTCACAATTTGACGTTTGAAGCAACCCTCTATCATCATTTTTAACAAAGTTACGGTAAAAAATGTCTGGGAAGTTGCTTTTGTTTGAACTTGAAATCTTTACTTTTGGGCGCCCTGTATATTTTCAAAGGAGTTATGGAGGAGATGGGTATATTTTTGTTGAAGTTGATTCTTTTACTCACAATTTGATGTTTGAATCAACCCTGTATCATCATTTTTAAGGAAGTTACGGTGGAAAATGTCTGAGACGTTGTTTTTGTTGATACTTAAAATGTTTACTTTGCGACCCCCTGTATATTTTCAAAGGAGTTATGGAGGAGTTTGGGTATATTTTTGTTGAAGTTGATTCTTTTACTCACAATTTGATGTTTGAATCAACCCTGTATCATCATTTTTAAGGAAGTTACGGTGGAAAATGTCTGAGACGTTGTTTTTGTTGATACTTAAAATGTTTACTTTGCGACCCCCTGTATATTTTCAAAGGAGTTATGGAGGAGATGGGTATATTTTTGTTGAAGTTGATTCTTTTACTCACAATTTGACGTTTGAAGCAACCCTCTATCATCATTTTTAAGGAAGTTACGGTAAAAAATGTCTGGGAAGTTGCTTTTGTTTGAACTTGAAATCTTTACTTTTGGGCGCCCTGTATATTTTCAAAGGAGTTATGGAGGAGATGGGTATATTTTTGTTGAAGTTGATTCTTTTACTCACAATTTGATGTTTGAATCAACCCTGTATCATCATTTTTAAGGAAGTTACGGTGGAAAATGTCTGAGACGTTGTTTTTGTTGATACTTAAAATGTTTACTTTGCGACCCCCTGTATATTTTCAAAGGAGTTATGGAGGAGATGGGTATATTTTTGTTGAAGTTGATTCTTTTACTCACAATTTGACGTTTGAAGCAACCCTCTATCATCATTTTTAACAAAGTTACGGTAAAAAATGTCTGGGAAGTTGCTTTTGTTTGAACTTGAAATCTTTACTTTTGGGCGCCCTGTATATTTTCAAAGGAGTTATGGAGGAGATGGGTATATTTTTGTTGAAGTTGATTCTTTTACTCACAATTTGATGTTTGAATCAACCCTGTATCATCATTTTTAAGGAAGTTACGGTGGAAAATGTCTGAGACGTTGTTTTTGTTGATACTTAAAATGTTTACTTTGCGACCCCCTGTATATTTTCAAAGGAGTTATGGAGGAGATGGGTATATTTTTGTTGAAGTTGATTCTTTTACTCACAATTTGACGTTTGAAGCAACCCTCTATCATCATTTTTAACAAAGTTACGGTAAAAAATGTCTGGGAAGTTGCTTTTGTTTGAACTTGAAATCTTTACTTTTGGGCGCCCTGTATATTTTCAAAGGAGTTATGGAGGAGATGGGTATATTTTTGTTGAAGTTGATTCTTTTACTCACAATTTGATGTTTGAATCAACCCTGTATCATCATTTTTAAGGAAGTTACGGTGGAAAATGTCTGAGACGTTGTTTTTGTTGATACTTAAAATGTTTACTTTGCGACCCCCTGTATATTTTCAAAGGAGTTATGGAGGAGTTTGGGTATATTTTTGTTGAAGTTGATTCTTTTACTCACAATTTGATGTTTGAATCAACCCTGTATCATCATTTTTAAGGAAGTTACGGTGGAAAATGTCTGAGACGTTGTTTTTGTTGATACTTAAAATGTTTACTTTGCGACCCCCTGTATATTTTCAAAGGAGTTATGGAGGAGATGGGTATATTTTTGTTGAAGTTGATTCTTTTACTCACAATTTGACGTTTGAAGCAACCCTCTATCATCATTTTTAACAAAGTTACGGTAAAAAATGTCTGGGAAGTTGCTTTTGTTTGAACTTGAAATCTTCACTTTTGGGCGCCCTGTATATTTTCAAAGGGGTTATGGAGGAGTTTGGGTATATTTTTGTTGAAGTTGATTCTATTACTCACAATTTGACGTTTGAATCAACCCTGTATCATCATTTTTAAGGAAGTTACGGTGGAAAATGTCTGAGACGTTGTTTTTGTTGAAACTTAAAATCTTTACTTTGCGACCCCCTGTATATTTTCAAAGGAGTTATGGGGGAGATGGGTATATTTTTGTTGAAGTCACAATTTGACGTTTGAAACAACCCTCTATCATCTTTTTTAAGGAAGTTACGGGAATAAATGTCGGGGAAGTTGTTTTTGTTGAAACTTAAAATTTTTGCTTTGCGACGCCCTGTATATTTACAAATGACTCATGGAGGAGTTTTGGTATATTCTCCTTACAAAAGACTCTATTACTCACAAACAGAAAACAACTCCACTTATAAAATCAGATTCAATAAAACATTCACAATAAGAATAAGCCTAATGAAAAGTGAAAAAATATTTCAATAGATAAGAAGAAATTAAAAACAATTGAATTGTGTCTTTAAAAAAAACTTTAGATATTATATATATATATATATATAAGTGAAAAAGCTTTTCTCCAGGTGAAAAAACTAAAAATAGGTGAAACGAGCAAGAAAATGGAGACTTAAAATTAAAAAAGCAACTCAAACACTTTTCTGAAGTGAAAACATAAAAAATATGAGATTTGTCAAAAAAAAATTTTTTTTGAAATTGAGGGGGCCAAATTTGAAGCTATGTTAATAAATTCGATCTTCGAAAAAATGTATCAACAATCCTGAATAAACTAGATCGAACTTTGTTACAAATGACGCAGGATTCATTCAATTTGATCAATCAGTTTAAAAGTTAAATTTAAATATTTAATTATTTAGGAATCGTGAAAAATTTCCAATCTTCAAAGATAAAAAATCACAAAAATTCATGAGAAAATTTGTTTTCATTTTTAAATATTTTATTGTATTTTTTTCAAATTTTTCCAGTGAGTGTATCACCGACAATTGCTTTGAAATCATTTTTTGACTTTTTTTAATTTTTGCAACATTCACCATTTTTTTGATTTATGCCTGTGGAGAATTGAATAATTTTTAACACGTTTTTTCGTTGATTTTGTTCTATTTTGTTTCCGTTTTTGATACATTTGTGAATTTTTAATAAATTGTTTTTGTTTCCTAAAACTATAACATTTTTATTTAGCTCTTTTACAGTTTCTAAATACGAACCTACTTTATTGAACTATTGTATCACCCACAGCCGATAATTTTTGTTTTCTTTTTAAAAATTTCTATTATTTGATATTTTTGCGGTTAATTTTTCGATTATTTTGAACACGTTTTCAAAGTTCAATGATGCGTATAATTTTTAATTGTAAACAAATTGTTCTCCACTTTTTTAATTATTCAATTTTATTTTCAACTGGCATATTTATACCAAAGTAGTCTATTTTGCACTATTTTGATAAATACAAACACACAGTTTTATTTCGATTTGGGACACCCTATGATGTTTTAGTGAAACTACAATTGTTCAAAATTATTTCAAATAGTTCGGAGTCGCAGTAGTAATCACAAATCAAGTAGTAGCTCAAGTTGACGGTGCAGCCATGTTCAATGCTGACCCTAAAAAGCCAATTGGTGGTAATATCATGGCTCATTCCAGCACTACCAGATTATATTTGAGAAAAGGTAAGTCCTAATCACCAAATCGAACCTCATTATCCTACTTTTCGTCAGGTCGCGGAGAAACCCGTATGTGCAAAATTTACGATTCTCCTTGTCTTCCTGAAAACGAGGCAATGTTTGCCATCAAGCCAGACGGTATTGGCGACGTCGAGGAATAATTTAATTAAACTTAAACGAGCCTTATTTTTGTGTTAAGTTGTTATTGAAGATTACGGAATACGTTTTTACAAATTCAATATTGTTCATAAGTAGACTATGTGTTTCTCGTTAGAAATAAGTTTTTGTAATAAAGAGTTTATTTTGTAAAAATCAAAATTAGTTCATTTTTGTTCTTGTGCGGCCTAAGGGAGCGAAATTGGGTACTTTATTGATGCATCAACAGATTAAAAGAACGAGAAAAGGTAAGTACCGAAAGGACTTGAATAATTGCAGGTGAAGTTTTCAACAATAAAACAATGAAAAACACAGCTTTATGAAGCTGAACATCCTCCGACTGAAGAAAGTAGAAATTTTGGACGAGACAATTTATTGATAGAGATGTGACAGAGAGATTCGGAAATTAGATCTTAATAACCTCATCAGGACCAAATTGATTATCCTCTATGATAAAATGAAAACACAATTGTGAATTTGGAGGACTCTTAGAGCTATAACGACGAACTGTGCTGCACTGGTTGAACCGTGTCTTCCTCTACGAGTCTGAAATGTTACATCTTACCTACAAATGATTGTTGGGTTGGGTTGTTATCATGTTTGTGCTGAAAAAAGGGAAGCCCGCGTCACTGGAGTTGCTATTAAACCTTATCCTCTCTCCGTTTGGGGTTTATTCTTAGAAATAATAGACCACGCAGAGATGGAGGAAAAGTCATAAACATAAAATTCAACTTAAAGTACCTACTATCAATAAATATAGATTATTAACTCAAACAAGTCGCCTAAGGTCGAAGTGTTATGCTTATTCTAGCCGTTCAATGTTCGAAGATCGAACCATCAACAACAGGAGTGTAACTGGGTTTGAATTGAGACAAAAGAGAAGATTCACTTCAATTAAATATAGACAAAATAACAAATAATCACTAGAAAAATAATTTGTCAGAAAACAGAAGTTAACCAACAATTAAAAATAGCTGCATGAAGTTAAGTTCTAGCAGAGATGACGATGCCCAGATGGTTACTTCAAGATGTAGCTCTCCAGCAAGCGTATGCAACTCAAATTATCTGAAGAGAGTCTATAAACCTATAAAAGTTTATCTTCAAATTACCACAAAACCAGCCAAACAATGCGGTTATTGGGTTAGGATTGACTAATAAGGTCTTAAATCCTCTAGAAGAGTTCGTAGAAAATAAATTCACCAGCCTAGGATAGGCCTTGGTATTCTTTTGTCTACAAAATGTAACTGAAAATAATGAGAAGTTATCCAACCAACATCCCGCTCAGTAACAGAAAATAAATGGGAAACACCGAACAAAACAATCTCGATTATTTGCCAGAAATCCAAAGATATATATATCACAATCTCCTCCAGAAGTTGTCAAGAAACCCCCACTGACAAATAGCCACTGGACCTCAATCTCAATGCTTGCACCTCCCCGCATGCGTCAATTGCGCCTCTGCGCTCTTTCTTACCCGCACTGGCGCAGCCTGCGCGCCTCTATCGAACCGCTCTATGCTCTATCTCTTTAGTCCGCGCCCGGCATCGCTGCGGCCATGACGAAGAAGCTCCGGTTCGCGCCATGACTCGCGTATCTCTAATTCTGCTCTGCTGCGTGCTGCTGGCGGCCGCTCAAGATGACGACGATCTCTACGAGCAATTTTATAGAAATGTCACTTTGAATAAGACATTATTGGTACCAGCAGCACCATCGCCCACTGTTGCCAATGCCAGTCACAAAAAAGGGGACCCCTTGTTCCCTGAAGAGCTCTTCACCGATGAACAACTCAAGTCTGGAGCGATACTTTTGCACATACTGGGTGTTATATACATGTTTGTAGCTCTGGCCATAGTTTGTGACGAGTTTTTCGTACCAGCTCTGGATGTTATAATCGAAAAACTGGAAATTCAAGATGATGTGGCTGGGGCAACGTTCATGGCAGCAGGGGGGTCAGCCCCCGAACTATTCACCAGCGTTATTGGAGTTTTTGTGTCGTTTGACGACGTCGGCATTGGTACCATTGTTGGCAGTGCCGTTTTCAACATTCTCTTCGTCATTGGCATGTGCGCGATTTTTTCTAGAACTGTACTGACTCTCACTTGGTGGCCTCTGTTTCGAGACTGTTTTTTCTACTCGGTCAGTCTCATAGCGCTGATTATTTTCTTCAGAGACAACCTGATTCAATGGTACGAGGCGATGGTGCTGTTTTCGCTTTATATTGCCTATGTGAGTTTCATGAAATGGAACGTACCAATGGAGCGGTTCGTCAAGAAGTTGGTTTATAAGAATAAGGTGACCAGGGTGAGGTCCACGGATCAGCTTATGCCTACTGTAAGTTTGTTTTTGTGTGTTTGGCTTTATGTTAGATGATTTGGGCACGCCCTGTGTGTACGTATAACAATAATTTCTTGAAATTGCGGAAGTAAAATGAAAAATTCGAACACTGATGCATGCTTTTCCTTGCGTGTATCATAGTTATCGCCATATAATTTTATTATACAAAAATATGAGAATGACGTGTTACATTGTCATTAATGGTGTTATAATACTCTAATTCGCACTCATAGATGTTGTTCAGATATTGAAAAGTTATGTTTTGAAGTACTGTTACTTCTGGCTGGGATTATTGTTTTTTTCCTGCATTTCCGGAGTGGCTCTTGAGTAATTAATTGTCCTGAGATCTGTAGGTTGTACTAAGAGTATCAGGGTGCTCTTTCCTAGTTCTAGCCTTTTCATATCCGTTTTCCGCTTCCGCTGAATACAAATGAGATTGAAATTACTGCTGCGTCAGAAAAGCAAGAGAATTCTTGAATTCTATGAATATGGATACAAATTTGTGAAAATCATCAATTTCTATCCACACCAAGTGTAACTGAGATCGGTTGACTCCAACAAATCGCGGTCATCCATCATTCCTTATCAGTAAGCACGTTTCCTTTTTGCACCGGCTGGGTCGATGGTAAGGTAGCCTACACAAATGTTGAGGGAATTTGATTTTTTGTCTTACATAAATCACCATTAGGTTTGAGAGTGATTGATGGTTTCAAAACAGATTTGCCTGACTAATGCGAATCATAAGAAAACATGTTTGATAATTATTTTTTCATGGTCTTAGGTTTATTGCGGTTACACGACGTTTCGATCAATACTACCTTCGATTATCATGGAACCTTGAAATAGTGTGGAGACAACCCGTGATCACAAGCTTCATATCAATTGATTTCCTTTTGATCGAATGTCAAAATCAATATAAACTGTCAGATATTGATGAAATGTACGCTCAACTGTCACTAGCCTAGCACCACTGTCGGTGAAATTCGACAATAATTTAGATGTGGGTTAATGATAGATAATAATATGATTGCTAGCGCCACGCCTACGTATTTGACATTCGACATGGAGCGTTGTTGCCACATTTACTATTGATTAATTTTTGGTCGAAAGCTAACATTAAAATTGAAAATAGGTACATACCTACTAGAATATCTAATAAAATGTTATAGGCCAGGCAACATAGGGTTTGTAGGCTAATTCAATTTCGGAAAGCTAAAAATAGTTTTCATCTTTTCATGTGAGAAAAGATTTTTGAAGTTTGCACCAATTTTGTGCTAGATATTGCTAGATATTTTCCGAAATTCAATATAAAGTAAATATAAATGGAATGAACATGTCATAATGATCCGATGTCCTTTAGTTTCAAATCAGGTATCAGATGTGATATTCAAACCTTTTGATTCATATGTAAAAGAACTTTCAAGTTCGTTTTCTGTTTTTTTTTATGAAATGAGATTCTTCCAAAAATGGTGTATACGTGTAGCAGAGTACAGGGTGTCTGCAGACCCTGCTTATTATCCAAGATAGATAGAGACTTTGAATAAAAAAGTTGGTTGGCATCAACATGAACCGCCAGATTTTTTTTTGTTGTATACCGGGTGCACGAGAAAAGTGTGGCAGACACAACTTGCATTTTTTCAAATGGAACACCCTATATATTATTTTATAATCAAATAGACATTATTTTGCTGATCTCAAAAATATACAACATGTAGGTATTCCTTCCAGCGGTTTTCAAAATATTTGAGTTTTAAAGTTGGTTTTTTGGTATTGCCAAATTTTGTATCTATAGCCTAGTTTACACCGATAACTCGTTTAGTTCGGTCCGATAGGACCAAGTGGGTGGGGATAGTACGGTAGGACCAATGCTTGATTCTCACCCGTTTACACCGTCTCGCAACGCGTGAACTAAATGAGTACGCGCGCAATTCGTCAAATGTCAAAAACAAGTCGAAATTATCTATCAACACAAGTCGTAAACAAGAAAAACATAAGTGAGTACGCTCAGATTGCCTTAGAAACACAGAACCAACACAATTCACAATAATAACAATCAACATAACCTCATAATTTTCGTCCAGATCGAACCAAATTTAGTGCGGTACACCTGCTGGCGAATACCGAACCAAGAGCGGACCAGCTTAGTGCGCAACTGTTTACACCATTCGAACCAAATATTTGGTTCTGATAGGTATAGTTCGAATTTAGTACTTGGTCCGCGGACGAAGTTGTTGGTGAAAACTAGGCTTATGACTACAATAATTGTTTTAACATTGTTTATTGATTTTTATCCTTCCAATAATCTAAAACAATGAATAAAACAAGTGAATACATTATATTATTAATAAATTGATATCATAAAATGCATTTAAAAAAATGTGTTGTGAATAATGGCGGGCATATTCAATAATTGAAGATGAAAAATATAAGAACCGGACGTATCCTGGATCTAGTGTTTGTTGATGACGACTTGTGCCGCTTCAAAATATGCCGGGCTGACGACTCTTACCATCCTCCACTGACGTTAACCTTAAAAAAACACAATCCTCCTCCTCCTCTCCGACCTGAGGTCGCTGGTGTAGTGTACAACAACAATGTGGAGTACGTAGATTTTAATGTTTTCTTCGCGGAGACGGACTGGAATTTTGAGACAGGCATCACCATGGGAAAGACAGTAGAACTATTTTATAAACGTATGTTTGAAGGAATAGACATGTGCCCAAGAAGACCATCAAAAGAGAGAAGTACCCTTTATGGTACGACCGTCTTCTCAGAAAGCTGATCGGTGAAAAGAACAGGCTGTACAGAAAATTTAGGAAATCTGGGCTCAGCTCGGACTACGATGCTTATGCTTCGATTCGCAAGGAGGTGAAACACCGTGTGGACTTGTGCTATCCATTATTTGCTACAAGAGTGGAGCATCTTATACCCACGAACATCAAGCATTTCTGGTCTTACATCAACAACCTTCGCAAAGACAATAAGTTTCCTTCCGCCATGATCCATGATGGTGTAACGCTCATCACCTCTGAAGAGAATCGTGTTACTCGAACCAACTCGATGTTAGCATTGGACAAATGAATTCTGTTCCTTGCGAATCACCTGGCCTCACACCACTTCACCGAAGAAAAAATCACCAGCTGATGTCTCTGGACCCTTCAAAGCGAGCTGGCCCTGATGGAATTCCGCCGACACTTTTAAAGAACTCCTCTACCTCTACGCTATATGTTCCAGTGATCCATCGATGATGGCATCTTTCTAGTGGTGTGGAAGAATTCCACCTTGATTCTGGTTTTCAAATCGGGTGACCTTTGGAATGGTAGAAAGGATGGAGATGTCTCGATAATTGTCGATATGGCTCCTTATCGACAATTATCGAGACATCTTCATCCTTTCTACCATTCCAAAGGTCTTCGAGTCCATCATCACAGATGAGCTGTTTTCTGTTTACAAGAGGTGTATCATGGACCCACAGCATGGCCGCAGGCATAATGTAACCTTTTGCTTGACCGGCAACATATCTATAGTAAACATAATTATTCTTATCGGCGTATGTCTGTCTTTAAAATACCACGCTGTAGCAAGGGGTCGCCAACGATAAGTTATTTCTTTAGTATTTTAGTCCCGACATCGCTGCGGCAAAGACGCTACGATTCTCGCCATGACTCGCGTATCGCTAATTCCGCTCTGCTGCGTGCTGCTGGCAGCCGCTCAAGATGATGACGAAATCTACGAGCAATTTACTAGAAATGTCACTCTGAACGAAACGGTGGTACCGGCACCATTGCCCACTGTTACCAATGCCGATGAGGAACTCACGTCTGGAGCGATACTTCTGTACATATTTGGTGTTATATACATGTTTGTAGCTCTGGCCATAGTTTGTGATGAGTTTTTCGTACCAGCTCTGGATGTTATAATCGAAAAACTGGAAATTCAAGATGATGTGGCTGGGGCAACGTTCATGGCAGCAGCGCGTTCAGCGCCAGAGCTATTCACCAGCGTGATTGGTGTTTTTGTGTCGTTTGACGACGTCGGCATTGGTTCCATTGTTAGTAGTGCCGTTTTTAACATTCACTTCGTCATTGGCATGTGCGCGATTTTTGCTAGAACTGTACTGACTCTCACTTGGTGGCCTCTGTTTCGAGACTGTTTTTTCTACTCGGTCAGTCTCATAGCGCTGATTATTTTCTTCAGAGACAACCTGATACAATGGTACGAGGCGATGGTGCTGTTTTCGCTTTATATTGCCTATGTGAGTTTCATGAAATGGAACGTACCAATGGAGCGGTTCGTCAAAAAGTTGGATTATAAGAATAAGGTGACCAGGGTGAGGTCCACGGATCAGATTATGCCTACTGTAAGTTGGTTTTTGTGTGCTTGGCTTTATGTAAGATGATTTGGGCACGCCCTGTGTGTACGTATAACAATAATTTCTGGAAATTGCGGAAGTAACATGAAAAATTCGAACACTGATGCATGCTTTTTCTTGCGTGTATCATAGTTATCGCCATATAATTTTATTATACAAAAATATGAGAATGACGTGTTACATTGTCATTAATGGTGTTATAATACTATAATTCGCACTCATAGATGTTGTTCAGATATTGAAAAGTTATGTTTTGAAGTACTGTTACTTCTGGCTGGGATTATTGTTTTTTCTGCATTTCCGGAGTGGCTCTTGAGTAATTAATTGTCCTGAGATCTGTAGGTTGTACTAAGAGTATCAGGGTGTTCTTTCCTAGTTCAAGCCTTTTCATATCCGTTTTCCGCTTCCGCTGAATACAAATGAGATTGAAATTACTGCTGCGTCAGAAAAGCAAGAGAATCCTTGAATTCTATGAATATGGATACAAATTTGTGAAAATCATCAATTTCTATCCACACCAAGTGTAACTGAGATCGGTTGACTGCAACAAATCGCGGTGATCCATCATTCCTTATCAGTAAGCACGTTTCCTTTTTGCACCGACTGGGTCGATGGTAAGGTAGCCTACACAAATGTTGAGAAAATTTGATTTTTTGTCTCACATAAATCACCATTATGTTTGATTGTGTTTGAGGATGATTGATGGTTTCAAAACAGATTTGCCTGACTAATGAGAATCATTGAGAACTATTTTCCATGGTCTTGAGTTTATTGCGATTTCACGACGTCTGGAACCTTGATTCATGGGCTTCGCGGAGGTTTAGCATCATTCTTCAAGAACTGACCACTTTTCTGTTTTTATTTTTAGAGCAAAAATTATCAAGTGCTTTTACCAATTTATGGAAACACATTGGATTGTTTGTATACAATTGGCAATTACAAGGCCTTTGATGATCGTGTTCATGTCCTGCTAAATTGCTCTTGTG
Organism: Orchestes rusci; assembly: GCA_958502075.1. NCBI lineage: Eukaryota > Metazoa > Arthropoda > Insecta > Coleoptera > Curculionidae > Orchestes > Orchestes rusci. Next base: position 36,099,648 of record OY293307.1, read on the forward strand.
TTTCCGAGGACCAGTGTAAACTTCGCAGGAACAAAACAAATACGGGCTTTGTCCATCTATGGTTTTCAAGGCCTTTTAGGGTAGTAGATCATGTCTATATTGATCAATCTAATGGACTTCATATACTAAAAAACACAAAGCCAAATATCAGAGTGATTCTCTGAACTGTATTGTTGTTATGATTTTATGGATTATTGATTGAACATCCAAGACGATATCTTCAGTGACTCTATATCCAGGATTGATGTTCGTTGTAAACCCCATATACAAGTTAACTTCCAGAGAATCGTAAAGAAGCAAAAGAAGTTGCGTCGTTTACAAAATACAGGACGTTGAAGCACCAGTACTCAACTATAGTGTAACGGTGAAAAGACCCTTAAACCAAATATTCCCGACATATAATCCACACACATTTGAGGACACGTCGAATTGTATTATTTCACCTCTGCAAGCCCCCAACTACAAATTCGAGCCCGTTTAAGCGGCCATTATGCGAGACGCGTGAATGCCTCTAATTGCACTTTTATATTCGAGCATCTCTTTTGGGCGATTGTTTATAGGGTTGGAAGTTTGAAATGCCCTGTAAACGGGAATTTTTCACAAAAGGGCTTATTACAGCCATACAAGCTCTATTTGGATTAGCATTTTGATTAGTTTTAATATAAAATATTCAATTTATCAACATTTTCAATCGCAATGGTCCCCTTTTCTATTTAAAAGAATATTTCGTGCTCAACTGTCATGTTGACATTAAGAGCTGTCATTGATATGTCAAAAATGTCTGTTTTTTCTTTTAACTTTGCCAGTTGATCGGGGACTCCCTGTATATAAGGTTCACAATAAATATCAACAAATATGGGCACAGTTCATCAACTTTGGATGGTCTTTTTGCACTTTCAATAATGTATTTTTTTGTCATATTATTTCATTTATTTTTGGGATTTACTACTTTTTTTCCCACTATTTTAGTTGCTTTCCTCATTTTCGAAAAACATTTTTTATTTAAATGTATTTTGCTCACTTTTCATACTTGGAACTGAGACATAGTTAATATCTAGTTTACTAAAAGAATTAATGGAATAAATCCCTTTTTTGATAATTTGGGGAAATTTACCGGGAATGTTACAACGACGGCAACGCTGTATGACGTAATTTGCATGATGCAGATGGATAAGTGGGCCGGTACCACGTTGTCAGGTTGTCGAGTTTTTATACAGATTCATTGAGTCTTGAAAGGTTTCAAGTATTTATGAGAAAACATTTGCTCTGAGGGGACAAAGATGTATACAGGGTGTATGCGTTGTTCTCGACTGCCATTTTTTGCCAACTTGCAGTTGATAGGTCCACATTTACAAGAGATATGATTTTTTGAAATTTGTTTCATCAACTCATGAATCACTCTTTAGATTCAAAACTTGCAACCCTGTACAATTTTGGGAAATTTGAGGAAAAAGTGCCTATATCAAGATCACTTGTGTCCAAATTTCAAGTTGATATCTCCACTTTTACAGGAGCTACGATTTTTTTAAATTTGTTTCTGAAAAATTTTCATAAATTCATGAATCACCCTGTAGATATAAAACTTGCATCCCTGTGGAATTTTGAAAAATTCAAGTGAATACTGTAAATATCAAGGCATCTTATGTCCAAATTTGCAGTTGATATCTTTACATTTACGGGAGATATGCTATGATTTTGTGACATTTGTTTATAGGAAATTTTCATCGATTTATAAATCACTTTGTGAATTAAACATTTGCAAAAATGTTGTGAATTTTAATAAAAAGTGTATATCAAGACAACTCATGTCCAAATTTGAAGTTGATATCTGCACATTCACAGGCGCTACGATTTTTTGAAATTTGTTTCTGGAAATGTTTCATCAATTCATGAATCACTCTGTACATTTAAAAGTTGCGATCCTGTAGAATTTTGTGGAATTTGAAAAAAAGTGCATATATCAAGACAACTGTTGTCCAAATTTGAAGTTGATATCTCTACATTTACAGAAGCTATGATTTTTCGAAATTTGTTTGTGAAAATATCGTCTTCGACGTTCAATAATCCATAAAATACCTAACAAAACCTACACAATAACAAAACAGAGAGAATCACTCTGATATTTGGCTTAGACAAGTTCATGACAAAATGACAGGAAATAGATTATTAACCGTCATATCTACCGAACACATGATAACTTGTGGATCCGATAAGGTGACATAAAATCGTTCGGAAGGGTTCAGGTGTGCCACGATTGAGAAGATTGAAGAGAACTGAAAAGAAAGTACCCAAATCTGTATTTATTCATCTAAGTATGTATATTATCATAAACGAGATACCCATACTCAGCTAAACTAATGAAATTGGATCGTGTAAAATCAAACATGGAAACCGCATCCTAATTAGCATTACGAAATGTGCACGGTGTAATCCCAAAGTGGTTTGTAATGCACTCTGTAATAACATTGTAGCCTGAAATCCCCGAATCGATTAACTCAAAAATATTCCCTTGACATATTTGGCTTAAATCCCAATTAAAAAATATTTGTGAGTGGTGCCTGTCTCTACAATGCACACTCCTTAAGCTCGACTGACATTAAGCCATAGAAAAACATCTCAACTCATCCTGGAAACCCGCAAAAGGCACGAAATTCGCATTTTCAAGAAAAAAATTCCGCTCAATTTATGCCAAAGTGCCGTTATTGAGATTAGGATGATAAATGGGGAATATTTTTCAAAATTGACAGCTGTGATTAATTCCACCGCTTTTATAGGATTTCACTGGAGGGATCAATTTAAAAATTGTAAAAAATCCAATTTCTCTAAAGTTATGATTTTAAAGTTATCCATCTAATATTTAGGTACAGGGTGATTCAAAGTGCATGTTTTTGAGTTTTTTTCGAAACTTTCAAATGCTAACCCAAACCCACTAAATGGAGGAATGGATAATTTTCTACCACTTTCATAGAGACAATTTTTCTATAAATCTTGGAATAAAAGAGTTATGGAGACTTGACAGGAATCCCTCGAGAAATACTTTTGGATTAGCCCCTGTGAATTTGTATGTGTCAAAAAGATAGGAGTGCCTTGCCAACGACGGTGGACACTTTGAGCATTTGGACTAGTTTTTTTCATTTATTCCATTCAAGTTTGAAAATGCTCCTCAGATAAAGCGCTAAATTTGTTTAATAGTGCTCAATTACACTTTGCAAACAACCAAGCGGTAACTTTTTTGGAAGCTGCATACGCTAACTTTGTTAAATGCTCCTCAAATGAAACGCTAACTTTGTTGAATGCTGCTTATTTTGGGTTTTTCAAATGCTGTACTGAGCGCTTACTTTGATGAATGCTTCCCAAATAGAGCGGCAATTTTCTTAATTGCTCCTTCCTAACTTTGAATGCTGCTCAATTGAAGTACTAACTTTGCTTACTACCGTTTAGAACGAGCGCTAACTTTTTTGAAATGCGCTGCCTAAACAGAGCGTCAACTTTGTTAAATGCTCTTTGAATAAAGCGCTAACTTTGTTGAATGGTGCTACTACTGCTCAAGCCGAGCGTCAACTTCTATGAATCCTCCTAAACAGGGCGATAACTTTGATAAATACTCTTCAAATAAAACGCTAACTTTGTTTGATACTACTGAAAGCGGTAACCTTGCTGACTATCCACTGCTCAGAACGAGCGCTAACTTGTTTGAATGCTCCCTAAATAGCTAACTATTGCTTCTCCTCAACTTTGTTGAATGCAGCTCAATCGGAGTACTAACTTTGCTTACTACCGCTTAGAACGAGCGCTAACTTTGTTGAACTGCTACCTAAACAGAGTGTCATGTTTGTTAAATAATGCTGCTCAATTGAAGTGCTAACTTCGCTCACTATACTGATTAATCCGCGCGCCAACTTTTTTGGATCTTGCCTTGAGAGAGCGATAATTTTATCAAGCGCTCCTCAAATAAAACGCTAACTTTGTTGAATGCTACTCAAATTCGTAACCTTGCTCACTATACCTACTGCTTAGAACGAGCGCTAACTTTTTTGAAATGCGCTGCCTTAACAGAGCGTCAAGTTTGTTAAATGTTCTTTGAATAAAGCGCTAACTTTGTTGAATGGTGCTACTACTGCTCAAACCGAACGTCAACTTCTATGAATCCTCCTAAACAGGGCGATAACTTTGATAAACACTCTTCAAATAAAACGCTAACTTTGTTTGATACTACTCAAAGCGGTAACCTTGCTGACTATCCACTGCTCAGAACGAGCGCTAACTTGTTTGAATGCTCCCTAAATAGCTAACTATTGCTTCTCCTTAACTTTGTTGAATGCAGCTCAATCGGAGTACTAACTTTGCTCACTACCGCTTAGAACGAGCGCTAACTTTGTTGAACTGCTACCTAAACAGAGCGTCAATTTTGTTAAATAATGCAGCTCAATTGAAGTGCTAACTTCGCTTACTATACTGATTAATCCGCGCGCCAACTTTTTTGAATCTTGCCTTGAGAAAGCGATAATTTTATCAAGCGCCCCTCAAATAAAACGCTAACTTTGTTGAATGCTACTCAAATTCGTAACCTTGCTCACTACCTACTGCTTAGAACGAGCGCTAACTTTTTTGAAATGCGCTGCCTAAACAGAGCGTCAACTTTGTTAAATGCTCTTGGAATAAAGCGCTAACTTTGTTGAATGGTGCTACTACTGCTCAAGCCGAGCGTCAACTTCTATGAATCCTCCTAAACAGGCCGATAACTTTGATAAACACTCTTCAAATAAAACGCTAACTTTGTTTGATACTACTCAAAGCGGTAACCTTGCTGACTATCCACTGCTCAGAACGAGCGCTAACTTGTTTGAATGCTCCCTAAATAGCTAACTATTGCTTCTCCTTAACTTTGTTGAATGCAGCTCAATCGGAGTACTAACTTTGCTCACTACCGCTTAGAACGAGCGCTAACTTTGTTGAACTGCTACCTAAACAGAGCGTCAATTTTGTTAAATAATGCAGCTCAATTGAAGTGCTAACTTCGCTTACTATACTGATTAATCCGCGCGCCAACTTTTTTGAATCTTGCCTTGAGAGAGCGATAATTTTATCAAGCGCTCCTCAAATAAAACGCTAACTTAGTTGAATGCTACTCAAATTGGTAACCTTGCTCAATACCTACTGCTTAGAACGAGCGCTAACTTTTTTGCAATGCGCTGCCTAAACAGAGCGTCAACTTTGTTAAATGCTCTTTGAATAAAGCGCTAACTTTGTTGAATGGTGCTACTACTGCTCAAACCGAGCGTCAACTTCTATGAATCCTCCTAAACAGGGCGATAACTTTGATAAACACTCTCCAAATAAAACGCTAACTTTGTTTGATACTACTCAAAGCGGTAACCTTGCTGACTATCCACTGCTCAGAACGAGCGCTAACTTGTTTGAATGCTCCCTAAATAGCTAACTATTGCTTCTCCTTAACTTTGTTGAATGCAGCTCAATCGGAGTACTAACTTTGCTCACTACCGCTTAGAACGAGCGCTAACTTTGTTGAACTGCTACCTAAACAGAGTGTCAATTTTGTTAAATAATGCTGCTCAATTGAAGTGCTAACTTCGCTTACTATACTGATTAATCCGCGCGCCAACTTTTTTGAATCTTGCCTTGAGAGAGCGATAATTTTATCAAGCGCTCCTCAAATAAAACGCTAACTTAGTTGAATGCTACTCAAATTGGTAACCTTGCTCAATACCTACTGCTTAGAACGAGCGCTAACTTGTTTGAATGCTCCCTAAATAGCTAACTATTGCTTCTCCTTAACTTTGTTGAATGCAGCTCAATCGGAGTACTAACTTTGCTCACTACCGCTTAGAACGAGCGCTAACTTTGTTGAACTGCTACCTAAACAGAGTGTCAATTTTGTTAAATAATGCTGCTCAATTGAAGTGCTAACTTCGCTTACTATACTGATTAATCCGCGCGCCAACTTTTTTGAATCTTGCCTTGAGAGAGCGATAATTTTATCAAGCGCTCCTCAAATAAAACGCTAACTTAGTTGAATGCTACTCAAATTGGTAACCTTGCTCAATACCTACTGCTTAGAACGAGCGCTAACTTGTTTGAATGCTCCCTAAATAGCTAACTATTGCTTCTCCTTAACTTTGTTGAATGCAGCTCAATCGGAGTACTAACTTTGCTCACTACCGCTTAGAACGAGCGCTAACTTTGTTGAACTGCTACCTAAACAGAGTGTCAATTTTGTTAAATAATGCTGCTCAATTGAAGTGCTAACTTCGCTTACTATACTGATTAATCCGCGCGCCAACTTTTTTGAATCTTGCCTTGAGAGAGCGATAATTTTATCAAGCGCTCCTCAAATAAAACGCTAACTTAGTTGAATGCTACTCAAATTGGTAACCTTGCTCAATACCTACTGCTTAGAACGAGCGCTAACTTGTTTGAATGCTCCCTAAATAGCTAACTATTGCTTCTCCTTAACTTTGTTGAATGCAGCTCAATCGGAGTACTAACTTTGCTCACTACCGCTTAGAACGAGCGCTAACTTTGTTGAACTGCTACCTAAACAGAGTGTCAATTTTGTTAAATAATGCTGCTCAATTGAAGTGCTAACTTCGCTTACTATACTGATTAATCCGCGCGCCAACTTTTTTGAATCTTGCCTTGAGAGAGCGATAATTTTATCAAGCGCTCCTCAAATAAAACGCTAACTTAGTTGAATGCTACTCAAATTGGTAACCTTGCTCAATACCTACTGCTTAGAACGAGCGCTAACTTTTTTGCAATGCGCTGCCTAAACAGAGCGTCAACTTTGTTAAATGCTCTTTGAATAAAGCGCTAACTTTGTTGAATGGTGCTACTACTGCTCAAACCGAGCGTCAACTTCTATGAATCCTCCTAAACAGGGCGATAACTTTGATAAACACTCTTCAAATAAAACGCTAACTTTGTTTGATACTACTCAAAGCGGTAACCTTGCTGACTATCCACTGCTCAGAACGAGCGCTAACTTGTTTGAATGCTCCCTAAATAGCTAACTATTGCTTCTCCTTAACTTTGTTGAATGCAGCTCAATCGGAGTACTAACTTTGCTCACTACCGCTTAGAACGAGCGCTAACTTTGTTGAACTGCTACCTAAACAGAGTGTCAATTTTGTTAAATAATGCTGCTCAATTGAAGTGCTAACTTCGCTTACTATACTGATTAATCCGCGCGCCAACTTTTTTGAATCTTGCCTTGAGAGAGCGATAATTTTATCAAGCGCTCCTCAAATAAAACGCTAACTTAGTTGAATGCTACTCAAATTGGTAACCTTGCTCAATACCTACTGCTTAGAACGAGCGCTAACTTTTTTGCAATGCGCTGCCTAAACAGAGCGTCAACTTTGTTAAATGCTCTTTGAATAAAGCGCTAACTTTGTTGAATGGTGCTACTACTGCTCAAACCGAGCGTCAACTTCTATGAATCCTCCTAAACAGGGCGATAACTTTGATAAACACTCTTCAAATAAAACGCTAACTTTGTTTGATACTACTCAAAGCGGTAACCTTGCTGACTATCCACTGCTCAGAACGAGCGCTAACTTGTTTGAATGCTCCCTAAATAGCTAACTATTGCTTCTCCTTAACTTTGTTGAATGCAGCTCAATCGGAGTACTAACTCTGCTTACTACCGCTTAGAACGAGCGCTAACTTTGTTGAAATGCGCTGCCTAAACAGAGCGTCAAGTTTGTTAAATGCTCTTGGAATAAAGCGCTAACTTTGTTGAAATGCGCTGCCTAAACAGAGCGTCAACTTTGTTAAATGCTCTTTGAATAAAGCGCTAACTTTGTTGAATGGTGCTACTACTGCTCAAGCCGAGCGTCAACTTCTATGAATCCTCCTAAACAGGGCGATAACTTTGATAAACACTCTTCAAATAAAACGCTAACTTTGTTTGATACTACTCAAAGCGGTAACCTTGCTGACTATCCACTGCTCAGAACGAGCGCTAACTTGTTTGAATGCTCCCTAAATAGCTAACTATTGCTTCTCCTTAACTTTGTTGAATGCAGCTCAATCGGAGTACTAACTCTGCTTACTACCGCTTAGAACGAGCGCTAACTTTGTTGAAATGCGCTGCCTAAACAGAGCGTCAAGTTTGTTAAATGCTCTTGGAATAAAGCGCTAACTTTGTTGAAATGCGCTGCCTAAACAGAGCGTCAACTTTATTAAATGCTCTTTGAATAAAGCGCTAACTTTGTTGAATGGTGCTACTACTGCTCAAACCGAGCTCCAACTTCTATGAATCCTCCTAAACAGGGCGATAACTTTGATAAACACTCTTCAAATAAAAGGCTAACTCTGTTGAATGCTACCACACAGTTAAAGTATCAACTTTGCTGACTAATTACTGCTTAGAACGCTGCTATAAAGCGCTTTGTTCAATAGTGCTCTAACTTTGCTACCACCACTTAAGCCAAACGCTAACTTTTTTGAATACAGCCTAAACATATCGTTGACCAAATGATAATTAGATTAGATGTCAAATGTTGCACAGAGCGGTAACTTTGCTAAATGCTCTTCAAATAGAGCGCTAACTTTGTTGAATACTGCTGTATTAGAATATTCGTCAAACTCCCGCTGTGACGTCATTCTGCTTGTGTTCGTAGTTAAGAGACGCAAGTCGCTTTTTGAAATTTCAGTCTATTGAATTGGATTGACTGTGATGATGCGTTTTTTGTTCGTTTGGACAATAGAACCATCAAAGACAACTTGCATTCACATTCACCACATAACACAAATATTAAACAACTGTGAACGCGGCTTTATGTTTTGTACGTATCAATAGAACATGCCTCAACGTGAAAAAATTACTGTCATTGTCAATGAATGAAAGAAAATGGCGACAAATGTCATTTTTTATCAAAAAATTGAATATAAATCTTGATTTTTCAAAATCAGCTATGACTTTATGAATGAAATTATGCCCTTGGACTATTCCCTGATTGAACTGATAACTCTGCAAATTTCCATTCAACTTCTTTCTGCGGTTCTTGAGTTATAAGAAAACAAACATATAGATTTTCATTTTTATATAAAAGATACTACGTCGGGCAAAGTAATACAACACTCATAAACACACTACAAAGCCATTTCCTCTATATTTCTTTGGCAACACTGCGCTGCTATATGTGTATCTGTATATACTAAATGTATGCTTCATTGTTTCCAGCACCAAGCAGCCGCTCAAGCTCTGGTGAGTGAGAATTAAAGCTTTCTTTTTTTCTCAGTTCTCACCCCCTTCCGCCTCCTTTCCTATGCATGTTCTAAAACATAAAAGGCATTGTTATGCTATTTTCGTGCATGACCTAAATCTAAATTTATATAAATGTTGTGGTAGAATAGTATTATTGGAATCTCAGCTGAAACTGTTAAATTTTAAACACCTCTTACATCCTCTTTTCTTCCTTTTATGCCTGCTTTCAAACCTCGGCTTTGAACTCCGCTATGACCTCATTTTTAATTCACTCGCACGTGGCCTTGTCTATTCCATGCTTGTTTGAACATTTATTTCTGATGAGCATGAGAAAATACTGTTTTTATTTGCAGGAATGCTTTTGTTGAATGATGCATGTGGAATATTTTATCTTAAGACATGCGGTAGTTGGCGAACAATTACCGAAACTGCTCGGTGTGGAGCAACAACTGTAGCAGCAATTGAAGAAGAAAGTTATGGTAGATCAAACCCCACTTCACAGCTACCACGAGCTTCTTCTATGAAAATCAAATTCTACTAGAAAACACTCACTTCATGCTTTTAACACTGTAGACCCACTCCAAGATTTCAGCAGTGTTTTATGATGTCTAGCCGTCATTGATTCGAGTCTATCAAGAACGGATCAATGTAGACTGGTACCTGACGGGAATGACAGAATACAAGGTTGTCAAATTGTGGATTGATATAGTACGTGGTGGAATATTTTAATTTGACATCAAATGTAAGGTATGGGATTGATTGATTGTCCATGCTCTCCAAGAGCTTTGTGATAGTTTTGATAACTGTCTGAAGGTGAGAAGATGATTTTGAGGAGTTGTTGCCTCCATGTGAAGAGTCCCTTCTGGGATTTCATCCTCATTAACTTTTTGCTCAAGAACATTGTATCTATAATCTGAGTCCAAAATTTATTTTATCGACCACAAACCAAGCAAACATGGCGCAAACGCTGATTGCTTGTTGTTAGAGATTTTGGACGAAAAACAACACGGAAAAGTATCGCTTAAAAGGAAAAGAAGAAGCTCACTGATTATGATATTAAACCACATTTGGGGTTCACGAACATCCAGAATACTGACCAACAAGTGAAGATGATGAAGAAAACTAACAAGACGAAGAAGAAGATCCATTTAAACTCGATTAAAGATGATGGAGTGATCTGTGGTAAAAATTTATACCAGAAGAAAGTTTATACACAGAGTTCTTGTGAAAGCAATGTACCTCAAAATCATTAATTCTGTGCTGGACCAATGAATATATCGATCTCGTAGCATGAATACTCCCTACTGATACTTACACGAATCTCTGGAACCCTGTGCTAGGAAAAATGGGAATTATGGCAGATATCCCAAATTAAATTCCAACAATGACCTCCATTCCTATAATCTCACGCATACCAGAACGTTATCAGAAGTAAACTGACTATCGTAGAAGACTGGTGCAGGAGGGTGAACCTAAAGGTGAATCCTGGGAAAATCTTTCAGATCAGCCTCACTAGGAATAACTGCAGATGGCAAGAGAAGTCAAATACCTAGGCATCATCTTAGACGACAAGCTCTCAAGGAACTCACAACTACAGTCAATAATAGAGCCATAATCAGGTGGCCAAAAATCGAGCAATAGGCAAAAGTTCAGAGGTTAGCATGTCTTGATATAATTGGAGCCATATGAGAACTACCTCAACGTTTGTGTGCTTAACCTCCCTCTCCTAGACATTTTATCAAAATTAACGCAAGAATGGGACTTGGACGGGGACCACACAAAGTCTCAAGGGTATACTAAGATTACCAGTCTTGGAATGTGAACCACTGATGTTCAGGCGAAGGGATAATGGGGAATCCTCACTAATTCCTCAAAAATCTGACAGAGAGTCTATCAAAGGCTGTGATGTGTTCTGCAGCTCCGCAGCACTCATACACCAGCCGCTCCACTATTTCTGGACCACTGCTTTTATTTTAAATATTCGTCATGTTCCTTAACTTGTACAAGTGAATCGGATTGAAAAACCTCCAATTTGAAACCCAAACTAGTCGGATGTTGCCTCAAAGGATTAACATCACATCAATCTTAACCGAATTACGAGGATCGGATCGATATGACTTTATCAACCCTTAGCCTTTGAAAAGAGGTCATGGGCAAATACAGATTCCGGGCTTTCGCAGCAAATATACATAATGCATTTTCCTATTGACAACCACTGAATTATGCAGCCATTGAATAATTCATCGAGAAGAATTGTTCACGAACAAGCATTATACCCAATTATACAAAGTTTACAGGTAACAAGGAAATTAACATTTTTCAATTGCCAGCCGCCCTTTAACATTTCTCATGGGAACACGACATCGACCGATAGGCAAAGTTTCGGGTTTCGGGTCATAAAACAGTTTCGAACTAAGCGAAGTGGCTTAATGAAATTTTCAAGTGAGTTTTCCCAAACTGAATTTTGATAACAATTCTAAATTGATTGACGGTTGATGTTGATAGCTTAAACTAAAATCCATTTCGAATTTTATATTTGAAGTAAACAAATTGCCATTCACGGTCGATATAAAGCCATTTCGAAATGAAACGGCAGGTTAAGGTCGGTTTTATAGAAAATTTAAGGGATATCTAGGCACAAAATATCATTTTCCTTATGCATATCATGATTGTCATTTAATATGGATTCTACTCAACGTTGAGCATGCAAACTGTTCTAATTTTGCTTATGGCAAATAATGGGTTTTGAAAGGGCAAAAGTCAGAGTGTCACGTTAGAAAGTTTATTTTTCCTCACAATAAATGAGGATTTGTTCAGACATTGCCATGAATTGGTCTGCTATCAACGCACATGACGTCACACAATGCAGGCTGGTGTAACGGTTTTACTAACGGTCTAACGGCCTTATCCTCACAACGATTTTGGGGAAAACTTCAATGTCACCAGGACCCGTATTCCGTGTACCTGTGGAATTCTAGCAACATGTCGCTTTCCCATCATTTTACACAGAGAGCGACGTGTTGCTATGGAATTCCACAGTACACGGAATCCCACCCCTGGACCCATATTTTCGATTCTCACTTCGCCTGAATCGAGTGAATGTGCTGTAAGAAATCAATGTAGTTCACCGCTGATCTATCATATAACAGATTCGAAAATAGGAGCCCAGATTAATGTTGGTATGAGTTTGGTTAATGTCACATGTCAAATGTTGATTTTGACAGGATGCAGTGTTGCCGCTTCCAATTTGTTTTATCACTAAATCAAATATGCTGGTTGATACGTGGTCGCAGCCCAACTAACTGGGTTGTTTCACTCTTTCAAAGACTTTGTATCACTTTTTTGACTATCATCGTTTCCAGTTGTTGGAAATCGCTAACAGCAACAGTTTTTGCAATAATTGTTGATAATTATTATAAAAAGGACAGTTACGTTGCTGCAAATCCTGTCCAGAAAAAATCGATCTTCGCACTGGACAGGCTAATGTTGGCAAGCTCCCTTTTTGTTTATAATCAGCAAATGCCAAAAAGCTCATTATCACAACAGGTAGAACGTGTTAATGATGGGCCAGACGAAAATTTCCATTTTGTTTCCCTCGTGGCTCGACAAAGATAATTCTGTAATTGCTTTACTAATGCGCACGTGGATAAAAATTAAATGTTTGTTGGCCTTCATGTGAATTAACCAAAGGTCAATGTTGGATGAAAATACTAGGTTGCCTAACTTCTTTGCTGCTTATTTGGTGCGGGCTCCAAATCTTAGTATCACCCCTTGGAGCGTGAAGCAGAAGTTTGTCTTATTTCTTTTCTTCTCTGCTAGTTCAAGCTGGTTTTCTGACATCCATTCCTGTCCTTTCCATCAATGTTCTTCAGTCAGGGCCTCGTGAGCAAATCCCACATCCTGTACCCCTCTTCATCTTAAGGAACCTCCTTGAGAGGTGGACCCTGATGATATTGTTGTCCAGCTGCTTCATGATCCCGCGACATGGACTTTCCGCTTTGTCCGTACCGCTTTACTGTCATGTTTATAAGACACAGCTAGGTTTGTCGTACGGTACGCTATTCTTGTGTATGAGCACCAATTTGGTCATTTTCCTCTGCCACTTCCGCACTGTATCTTTCCTAGCTTCCTCTTTGATCCGGCTCGTTCCTTCACCAACAAGGCCATGGAGGGAACCGCAGCAATCACTTGCACCGGCTCATCGTAATCTCCAAGTACTCAATTTTCTCACAGGGTGTCTCCTTTGCCTCTATCACTAACCTGATGGCGATAGTCCTCCTGTCCCTTCCACCATCTGGTCATTGTAACTCTTTTGAGGATTCCGCATTCGATCAACCCGACCCTGATCATTCCATTTATTGAAATTTTCTTTCCATCATCACGCCTGATAGCAAGCGTGGTTTCCATCTCTGGTCGCCGCCATCCTCTTCATTTCTGTGTAGCCGCTCATCACCTCCTTCGTCACCGTTGAATCCACTCCAAGAACGTCATACACATCCTCCTTTTATGTAGAATAACGTTGCAGTCGCTCAACTTGCTCTGCATAGCTTTCCTCAGCTCCCTTCCCGAGCCTTTAGAAGACCTCAATTCAAATTTTTTGTCTTGATGCATCTCAGCATATCCAAGGTTCTCCCCTCCGACTTCATGATGATGACTAGGTTGTCTTTTCTTATCCGTCCAAGCACGAGGGCTTCTTACTTCCACCCTCGTTGATTCGTACCTTCGGTATTAGTAACTGTACATTTGTGTCCCCTCTGAACAGGTACTATCTTCTCATTATAGCCGGATTTTTCTGCCCATGAACGCAATGGCTATTTTTGTGGTCTCGTTCCAGACTCCGGTACGTTTCCTAGTACTCATTTCGTGCTGTACGATCACGTAAAAGTACTTCTCCTTGATTCTGCTTCACACAAATGTTCTTAAGCTCTGGTAACTCTCTTTTCTCAATGGTAATAGAGCTTCCACTAACTTCCTTGACCTCAGAGGACTCCGTCCGTCACACCGCTTTTTTCTTCCTTTCTTGGTATGCAGCCTGTCTTCGTGATTTCGATTGCGAGTGGGTCACATGGCTCCATTCCACTGCGAACACCAGTGGGTCCATTGTGGCTCACAAGATTGCCAGATTAATCACAGACTGATTTCGGAGGTAATTGCCGGCCATATGCCTGACTGTCTCCTCCTCCTCAAGGCATAGTCTGCATTCTGTGTCCTTGGTAAGCCCCATCCAGTGACCGGTGTACAAACCCACCACAACTCGGATTTCCTGTCTGTTGGGTTCTGGAATTTCTCTGGCGCATTTCTTTTGTGGTTCAATGATAGATTCCTTTGAGTGTCGCATGCCTGGCAGGCTTCTCCAGATGTGTAGAAACTGGTTATCCACAGTCCTCAAAGGGTTCTTGTGGGATTCAAGGGCCGCTTGACTATCTGAGAATATTTTTATATCCGCCACATGGGGACGCGCCCGGTGGATTAAGTGGATCCACTATCAATCTTTGAAAAAAAACTTGTAAAATACGTGGGACGCTATATAGTATGAAGCAACCACCCTCCTTTGTATTCCTCCATCAAATCTCTCTCAAGTGTCCTCTATGTTGTAACGGTCCTCAGCACACATAGACAATACATCATCCTAATAAATGGCATTCTGTGGCAAAAATGTAAGATAATTAATTAATTTTGTACGAGATTAATTAATAGCAAGGGACGAAAATACGCTTTTCCGGATATAGAGCGCTTTAGGCCTTAATAGCTCTGGCAAAGGACGTGAATATTTCAAAATCCTAGGGCGCTGGAATTTGGTTACGATTTTGGTTGGGTTGCGGTTAAATTGTTGTATAGATAATTAAATGAGGAATGTTTATTTGCAAGGGGTCCACTTAAAATAGTGGAAATATGTTTCTGTCACAAAGTTTTTTTTTAACTGATTCTATTTTTTTTCCAGTCAGCATCGGTCAGTGTCATACTCGACATCGACAAGGTCAGTAGAACATTTAGTTTACTGTTGCCTAAACCTTTGTTGTTGATGTTTCCTACCTTCCACACCTCTTCACTCTGAATAATATCCAGACAAATATTATCAGAGTACTTCAACATACTTCAAGAACTCATTCGTATCGCCAGTTCTATATTATAGCATCAATAGATAGCTTTTGCACAGAGCACACACTTAATTATCAAAGCCAAATATCAGAGTGATTCTCTAGTTTTGTTATGAATTGTATGGATGGATTATTGAGCCATCTCGGCTGGATGGTGTTCAGTGCAAAACCTATCTATAACCACCTCTACTTGCTCTTATATGTAATCTACAGCATGATCAATGTATTTTTGTATTCAATAAGTGCATCATTCTAGGTTCTAGATGTGTTTCAGCATCTTCCTGTATAGAATTTAAAGGCGTTTTGGAGGAACTGGTCATATGCATGAGAGTATGTTGATGTTGCATTTTGCAGTGGAGTGGGAGGGTAAAAGGCAAGTAAACCACGTGTTCTGCTTACCTTAATTTAAAAATCAAATTTATGTTTAAATGTCATGACAGTTTATTTAAGCGAGCTCCTGAGTATCCTCCACCAAAACGCCCCTTCTCCTGTAAAAGTCCTGACTCCCGCAGGACCGCTTGAAAACGGACTCTACCTCATCGTAAGGTTTCAATGTGGCTTTTCCATAATTAAGTGAGGTTAGGGCTGGAACTAATCGTTTGCCTTCCTGGAAATGGACAAGAGAGAGAGAGTTAAATTTTGGTCGTAATCATGGAAAAGTGGATATCATAACCACACTAACCCATACTTGACGCTATTGACAGACGGCAACGTTGCCAAGTTAGGTTATTTTCTGCAAAATGGATTTATTTAACGGAAGAAACTTTGGATTTGGATTCAAAAATGAATATAATCAACAGTGGCCGTTACAAATAACAAGCGTGGTTTGATGTAGCCTGAATTCTGACGCTTTTGACGGATAGCAACGTTGCCAAGTTCGGCTATTTTCTGCGAAATCATATGAAATTTGTTGATCTATACCAAGGAAGCGTCAACTCAGTATTTTAATTAAAACATTCATGACAAATTACAGGCTTGGTTCAATATAGCCTGGATTTTGACGCTTCTGACAGATAGCAACATTGCCAAGTTTGGTCATTTTCTGCAAAAGCATATGAAATTTGTGGACTTATACCAAGGAAGCGTCAACTTAATTGTTAATTAATTCAAACATTAATAACAAATTACAAGCGAGGTTCAATGTAGCCTTGATTCTGACGCTATTGACAGATGGCAACGTTGCCAAGTTTGGTTATTTTTTGCAAAATCATATGAATTTTGTGGATTTATACCAAGGAAAAGTCAACTTAGTTTTTCAATGCAAACATTAATAACAAATTACAAGCGTGGTTCAATGTAGCCTACATTTTGACGCTTTTGATAGATGGCAACGTTGCCAAGTTTGGCTATTTTCAGCAACATCTTTTGTGATTTGGAGATTTATATCAAGAAACGTCAACTTAGTATTTTAATTCAAATATTCATAACAAATTACAGGCTTGGTTCAATATAGCCTGAATTTGGACGCTTTTGATAGATGGCAACGTTGCCAAGTTTGGTTATTTTTAGCACAATCTTATGTAATTTATGAATTTATATCAAGAAACGTCAACATTGTATTTTAATGCAAACATAAGAAACAAAATACAAGCGTGTTTCAATGTAGCCTGAATTCTGACGCTTTTGATAGATGGCAACGTTGCCAAGTTTGGTTATTTTTTAGCACAATCTTATGTAATTTATGAATTTATATCAAGAAACGTCAACTTTGTATTTTAATGCAAACATAAGAAACAAAATACAAGCGTGGTTCAATGTAGCCTGAATTCTGATGCTATTGACAGAGGGCAACGTTGCCAAGTTTGGTTATTTTTAGCAAAATCTTATGTAATTTGTGGATTTATATCAAGAAACGTCAACTTTGTATTTTAATCCGAACATTAGTGACAAATTTTTTTGTATAGGTTTGCGTCCTTAAGTTAGATCAAACAGATGCGGGTTAGTGGGGAGAAGGACGGTGTAAAACAAAAACACTCAGTTATTGATTTCCCGACGTTTCGGTCATTTATTGTGACATTTCTCAAGGGCTAGAAAAAAAAGAAGAAAGGACAATACAGACAGTGCTCTAGTTAAAAAATTGAAAACAAAAGGCAAAAGTTAATAGAGAGAAAAAAAAACAGAACCACAATATCACACTTATTCCTAATCTAATAAACAAACGATTGGTACTTACTTAATCAGATTGAGTGTGTTGGATAACAAAAAAACACATGTACATGATGTTAAAATACAGAGAACGTAAACTAAGAATACATGTTATAAATATGAAAAAACATCAAAACCAACAACACATTAGTGTGACTTGCACAAACAGATTAAAAATGTTAAGAACGGAAGTTTGCCACACCAGAATATCATTACTGGTGCGGCGCGACGTACCGCTTCTATCGGTCGTGTTGACACACACGGATGATCGTCTCAAACTCTGAAGGAGTTTCGAGGTGCACCTACCAACGAGGAAAGAGTGACTTACCAAACCGATGGAGGCGCCTGTCAACACTCAAGTCTGGTTCACAGATGGCTCCAAGGCTGAACGCACAGGTTCGACTGGAGACGGAGTGTTAATAACAAAAAAACACATGTACATGATGTTAAAATACAGAGAACGTAAACTAAGAATACATGTTATAAATATGAAAAAACATCAAAACCAACAACACATTAGTGTGACTTGCACAAACAGATTAAAAATGTTAAGGAACAATAGGTTTTTTTTTTTTTTTTTTTTTTTTTTTTTTTTTATTATCAACAATAAACCGCAAAGCATGGATGCCAAACTTAATCCTTTCTTTTCTTGTGAAATCTAGGATTAAGTTTGGCATCCATGCTTTGCGGTTTATTGTTGATAAAAAAAAACCTATTGTTCCTTAACATTTTTAATCTGTTTGTGCAAGTCACACTAATGTGTTGTTGGTTTTGATGTTTTTTCATATTTATAACATGTATTCTTAGTTTACGTTCTCTGTATTTTAACATCATGTACATGTGTTTTTTTTTGTTATCCAACACACTCAATCTGATTAAGTAAGTACCAATCGTTTGTTTATTAGATTAGGAATAAGTGTGATATTGTGGTTCTGTTTTTTTTTTCTCTCTATTAACTTTTGCCTTTTGTTTTCAATTTTTTAACTAGAGCACTGTCTGTATTGTCCTTTCTTCTTTTTTTTTCTAGCCCTTGAGAAAGGTCACAATAAATGACCGAAACGTCGGGAAATCAATAACTGAGTGTTTTTGTTTTACACCGTCCTTCTCCCCACTAACCCGCATCTGTTTGATTAGTGACAAATTACAAGCATGGTTCAATCAGGCCTAAGTTTTGACGCTATTGACAGATAGTAACGTTGCCAAGTTCGGTTATTTTCTGCAAAATCGAATGAAATTTGTTGATTTATACGAAGGAACCGTCAACTTTGTATTTATTCGAACATTAATAAAAAATTGCAAGCGGGGTTCAATGTAGCCTGAATTCTGACACTATTGACAGAGAGAAACGTTGCCAAGCTCGGTTATTTTCTGCAAAATCATATGAAATTTATGAATTTATACCAAGGAAGATTCAACTTTGTATTTTAATTGAACATTTATATCAAATTTCAAGCGTGGTTCAACGTAACCTGAATTCTGACGTTATTGACTGATGACAACGTTGCCAAGTTTGGTTATTTTTAGCACAATCTTATGTAATTTATGAATTTATATCAAGAAACGTCAACTTTGTATTTTAATGCAAACATAAGAAACAAAACACAAGCGTGGTTCAATGTAGCCTGAATTCTGATGCTATTGACAGAGGGCAACGTTGCCAAGTTTGGTTATTTTTAGCAAAATCTTATGTAATTTATGAATTTATATCAAGAAACGTCAACTTTGTATTTTAATGCAAACATAAGAAACAAAATACAAGCGTGGTTCAATGTAGCCTGAATTCTGATGCTATTGACAGATAGCAACGTTGCCAAGTTTGGTCATTTTCTGCAAAAACATATGAAATTTGTGGACTTATACCAATGAAGCGTCAACTTTGCATTTATTCAAACATTAATAACAAATTACAAGCGAGGTTCAATGTAGCCTTAATTCTGACGCTATTGACAGATGGCAACGTTGCCAAGTTTGGTTATTTTTTGCAAAATCATATGAATTTTGTGGATTTATACCAAGGAAAAGTCAACTTAGTTTTTCTATTCAAACATTTATAACAAATTACAAGCGTGGTTCAATGTAGCCTGAATTTTGACGCTATTGACAGATGGCAACGTTGCCAAGTTCACATACCAATCGTCTTTAGATCGTGAAGTTTGGCAAATCAATAACGAATTTAGTAAAACCTTCAATGTCACCAGATAAATGTTGGCATGAGTTTGGTTAACGTCACTTGTCAAACTTGTCTTTGAGTGTGCAATGTTGCCGCTTTCAATTTGTATTAATATTAACTTCACCATTAATGAATACAAAGCTACATTTGGCAAGTCTACATAGTACGTTCAAACTTTAATTTTAAATCCTCGAATTCTGATCGAAATGCATCACATAAAGTCCATCGGATAATGGACGATTTTGAAGGAAATATCCGGAAATCTCCCATTCTGGCTTGCTTCCAGTTTCAGCAATTACCGGACACTTTTGCTCATAAAATGGTCGCTCAGCAGACATTCATCCCGAACTGTAAAACTTTAAGAGACAATTTCGAGTTCGGCGAGATTTATGGCTTCTGGTGTATGGATTGAGTGGAAATGGATCAAGCTATCATCAGTAAAAAAACGTTGACGTTATTTTCATCGCATTTATAAAAATCAATAAAGAAATTATGTGATGAAATAACTTGATAATAAATTGCAATAATATTTGCTACATAAAATGATCATATCTGTAGTAAAATTTTATAACATCGATTTAGCTAGAAACAGACAATAACCATGTCTAGACGTGATTTAATGTGACGTTGATTTGAACTATAAATATCGAAAAGTTAATATTGTTGATTTTGAAGTTGGTCGCATGGGTTCGTCAGGGTTTGATGTGATTCGTGTAGGCTGGATGAAGTTCATTTGCATTCGTTTGGCCTCGACTACGTTTGTTTTGGTTTAGTTTAGTTCGAATAATCAAACAATAAATAATGACTGGGGAGAGACAGTTTGGATTCGTTAGGGTTTGTTGTCGTTCGTCTACGTTCGTATAAGTTGGTTGGGGTTTATGTACGATTGTTCGGCCTCGACTGCATTCGTTTTGGTTAAGTTCGTTAAGGTACGTTTTGGATCGTTTGAGTTCGTTCAGGCTTGTTGAATTTCATAAGGATAGTAACTCAACGATGTACGGGACCACACTGTCACTCAGGCAGGAGGTCAAGTACCTCGAGGTGGTGCTGGACAGCAGGCTGAAGTGGAAACCATACGTTGGAAGGACAATAAAAAAAAGGTACGGCCACAAGGTGGCTAATGCGCTGAGTGGTCGGAAGACAGTGGGGCCTGAAACCCCAAGTCATGCATTGGCTCTACCAGTACGGATCCCGTGGTCTGGTGGCCGGCATCCGATAAGATCACTTATGTACTCAAGATAGACCGACTGCAAAGATGGCTTGTTTGGGTACAACAGGCGCAATGAGGACAGCTCTTGGAGCAGCAATAGACATCCTTCTCGGACTGCCAGAGCTAGGACTCTGGGTGAAGAGGGAAGCGATGACCTCCTATAGTAGAACATGGAGTAACATGGGGACGGAAGTTGGCCACACCAGAATATCATCACTGGTGCGGCGCGACTCACCGCTTCTATCGGTCGTGTTGACACTCACGGATGATCGTCTCAGACTCCGAAGTAGCTTTGATGAGCACGTACCAACGAGGGAAAAGTGGGTGACCAAACCGATTGAGGCGTCTGTCAACACTCAAGTCTGGTTCACAGATGGCTCCAAGGCTGAACGCACAGGTTCGACTGGAGACGGAGTGTTCAGGGCTGACAGGAACACTGACGAAGTCTTTCCCCTTGGAAGGCTTGCAACTGTCTTCTAGGCGGAGATATTCGCTATCCTAGAGGTTGCCTCCAGAGATGAGGTGAAAAAAGGAATGGAGAATAACATTGTTATCTACTCCGACAGTCAAGCGGCACTTGAAGCAATCACCAAACCAAGGATAAGCTGCCAGCTGGTCCAAGAGTGTAGGAATGCGCTGCAGGTGCTGGGTGAGAACAAGAGGGTCAAAATAGTATGGGTTCCGGGGCACGCGACTGTCCGGACCGGAACCATTCCTAGGACTTGGTGAACAACTTATCTCGCGTACACTCATGAATGGGCGTGGGAGAGGACAGTTGAGAACTGGAACAGTAACCCATTATTTTAGGCAGGCCAAAGAAACGATATCAGACCCTCACAGGCCAAGGACGGCCCAATTTCTGAACAAGAGTAGGAAGGCACTGAGCAACATCGTTGGCATTCTGACAGGTCATTGCAGGCTCAACCGACACCTGCATTTGTAAGGAATAAGCGAATCACCACTATGCCCCTACCACAGAAGGGCGGAGGAAACCTTCTACCACCTGCTGAGAGTTTGCGACGGATGGGGTCGCTTGAGAAGGAAGGTCCTAGGAGTAGCCACCATCCCCAGGGAAGAGTTGGGGTACCTGAGTTGTTAAAAAGAAAATCAGTTTTGGTTCCTATGGATTGGTTAGGTTTTTTTATGGTTTGTCTAGTTTCGTATGAGTTGGTTGAAGTTTATTTCCATTCGTTTGACTTCGACTGTGTTCTTTCCGATGCAACTAAGAGTTCGCTTGTATTTGTTTGGTATCGTTTTGGTTCGTCCAGGTTCACCATATTGAGGTTAGTTCGAACAATCGAAGGCTCGACTCAAGAATCAAGCAAAGAAGTTAGTTTAAGTTTATATAGGTCCGTTTGTAATGGTTCGTCTAGAATCGTATGATTGTTTTTGTGTTTGTTACGGTGCAAATGTTTGGGTTTGTTTGTTATCGTCTGGGTTCGATCATGTTTATTGAGGTTACTTTGTGAACTAGATTAAAGAACTAAGCACATAAGGAACCAATGATAGGTTCGTCTGGGTTGTTAGAGGTGCGTATGGGTTAGTCAGTGTTAATGTGCGTTCGTTCGGGTTCGTTTGTGTTCGTTTTGATTCGGTTACGTCATTTTTGGGTTATGAAGGTTAGTTTGGGTAACTGTAAGGTGCTGACTTTTAAAGATATAAGAAAAAGTCAGAACTAGAGACCTAAAGAAAGATCTGGAAATAGAAATCGTACGAAAAATTTTTTTTCTTGATCTAAAGGTTGATTTAAAAAAATAAATAAATAAATTTTCACTTACTTGTCTGGCAATATTTTCCCAAATCGTCGGCAAATACTTGACATTATCTTTGCGCTTTTTCGGATCCCACAAAGGAAAAGTCTTGGTATAAGCAAAGAACTGGTCATACCCCAACATTGGAGTAAACTTCTGCTTGTTATCGAAATAAGAGATTTGGGGCTCCAGAGGCATCGGTACTACTTTCTACAAATTCCTTGTGATACCTAGTTTAAATTAATTCTAACCTACCCATCCATTGTTTTCGATCTTTTTTATCATTTCCGTCAGATTTTTTTGCCGGGCTACCGGCGTATACCATACGGCTTTTGGCATCTTGAAAAAATATTTTTGAAAAATATTGACAAAACATATGTCAAGATATGACAATTAATAGTCAGGTGAAATCAGAAAATAGTTGATTATACTCATAGAACTAACGCGAAATCGGATTGTCACGTGACCGACTTGGTCCTATGATAGTAACAGCATATAAATATAATTTCTTGTAATCTAAAAGAAGCAAACCTGCGTGAACAATTTGTAAGTAAAGCCAGAGTTCGAATAATGAATCAAATGATGTCACCATGAAAATTTACGTTTATAGTTTTTTGCCTCCAATATGTCTAATATCTAATGCTTCGGACTTAAATGGTCACGTGATAGTCGATAATGAGAGCTATTATTCCCGGAGACAGCCGCGTAAGCGTCGAGGGAATAATAACTTTTATTATTATATATATTGTTTTCATGGACTAGTGACCATTCCTCCCTCGTCATTATTCCTCAAGGAAATAATATACATTATTACTCGTCAGCAAAGTAATTTTTCACTCGAGTGTGGTAAATACATGGTAACAAAAGAACTTTATCAACTTTCCAATGGAAGAATTGCAGGTCAATAATCCATTGTTTGCTAAAAAGCGGGGCATTGTTGGCCCGAAAGTGATTAATTTTGACTCAAGGGGCATATTATCCTTAAATTCACCTTCAAGTTCTACAAATTTTCGATGGTTTTCCATACATCGATCGTCCTTTATCTTACGTACACGACATTGTCCTTGTCCTCCTTTTGTCCTTTAAGGACAAAAATACGTCACCCCCCTTTTATGACATAACTTAAGAAGCTCGTTTTATAAAATCTGATATCTTGCAGATTCATTTTATGGCTCTATTGTTTCGGAACAAGGTCCTGGATACGGGTTTATTAGGAGAACAGTTGGAGCAGATGGGAGTGTCTTTCTTGTTATTTTGTAGATTTGTTAAATCTCAAAATGATTTGAGTAGGTGCTGGATGTGAATGATCTTGTAGTTCCTTGTTTCGTTTTTCACCCTCAGTTGGTCACGTGACCGCTGAAATCTTTAAACGTCATTAGCCTCGTGATGAACACATTGATTAATTAAAATCCCAAAATTACTAATGGCCTCAAGATTCGACAAAAACTGAAAACAATATCAATTTTTCTTTTTCCTCCACGTGTCTTTTCAACCATTATTCTCCGTTCAGCTTCAGCTGCTTTTCTGATTACACTTTTCATTAACAGGTGCAGCTCGCACCAGGCCTCGATTTTTGCCATTTTCTCTGGGAAAACAAAAAGTTGCCGAATGCGGCTTTCAAGGAAAACTGTGCTGGATGCGGTCATTGGAACAGATTTTGAGGGAACGAAACAGGAGAAAAATGGGAGTATTGATTGATTGTTGGCTGGGTGTTTTGATTTTTGTAGCATTGTCTGTTAATGAGGATAGAGATGAAGATTTATGGCCTATTTCAAGAATATTTTCATAACGCAAATGTATCGCTCCAATCACTCTCAAATTTCGAAATTACTCAATCCAGCAGAAGACACCCTTCTGCTGAGATCCCCTCAATGGCTCGAATGCCCATAAGCGGATTATCGCACAATAAAGCTTTCGATGTTCGAGAGGGTAAACGCAACTATCTTTAGCTGACATTCGCTTGCTTGTCAATATTGACACTTTCAGCCCTTGTCAGCATCCCTACAGCTGACAGAGGCCAAAAGCGTTCATACATTATTTAAAATATCAACTCGATTTATACGGGCACGAATCGATAAGTAATTTGGCGTATAGATGACTATATCGTTGCGGCTAGGATTGAATTTTAAAGTGAATATTTGCCAAATTGTCGGTTAAATTGTATTGTTTCATTTTGAACTGGCATCAATGGATTTGAATTAAGTTATTTGTTGGATTAGATTTGTGGCTTTGGAGTTGTTTTCAGCATCTGAATTAATTTTTTTATGTTTATTATGATGTTAACATTTTCCAGAAATATGAAATAATGTGACATGAATATAGTGGATTTTCTAGACATTTGCCAAATTAATTGATGAAAAGAAATAAAGGGTGATTCGGAAAAAAAACTAGTCCACGTGTTTCCTCCTTCATCTTGTCAAGTTTGAAAGAAAAAATATACAGAGTGAATCGGAAAAAAAACTAGTTGACGAGCTTTAAAACAACTGCTAGATTTCTTCAGGCACACGACATACATTGATTAAAAAAAAAATAACTCCAAAACTACAAGAGATAGCGATCTGGATTTGGCACCAGTGTATTTTCCAGACATTTTTTCTATGAGTCGATGGAAAAATATACAGATTGATTTGAAAAAAAACTAGTTGCGGAGCTTTGAAACAAGTGCTTGATTTCTTCAGTCATACGACATACATTGATTAAAAAAATAATAACTCCGAAACTACAAGAGATAGCGATCTGGATTTGGCACCAGTGTATTTTCCAGAAATTTTTTCAATGAGTCCTTAAAAAAATATACAGAGTGATTTGAAAAAAAACTAGTTGCGGAGCTTTGAAACAAGTGCTTGATTTCTTCAGTCATACGTCATACATTGATAAAAAAAATAATAACTCCGAAACTACAAGAGATAGCGATCTGGATTTGGCACCAGTGGATTTTCCAGACTTTTTTTTATGAGTCCATAAAAAAAAACAGAGTGATTTGAAAAGAAAACTGGTTGACGAGCTTTAAAACAACTGCTAGATTTCTTCAGTCAGACGACATACATTGATTAAAAAAAAAAAAATAACTCCAAAACTACAAGAGATAGCCATCTGGATTTGGCACCAGTGTATTTCCCAGACATTTTTTTCTATGAGTCGATAAAAAAATATACAGAGTGATTTGAAAAAAAAACTGGTTGACGAGCTTTAAAACAACTGCTAGATTTCTTCAGTCAGACGACATACATTGATTAAAAAAAAAAAAATAACTCCAAAACTACAAGAGATAGCCATCTGGATTTGGCACCAGTGTATTTCCCAGACATTTTTTTCTATGAGTCGATAAAAAAATATACAGAGTGATTTGAAAAAAAAACTGGTTGACGAGCTTTAAAACAACTGCTAGATTTCTTCAGGCACACGACATACATTGATTAAAAAAAAAAAAATAACTCCAAAACTACAAGAGATAGCCATCTGGATTTGGCACCAGTGTATTTCCCAGACATTTTTTTCTATGAGTCGATAAAAAAATATACAGAGTGATTTGAAAAAAAAACTGGTTGACGAGCTTTAAAACAACTGCTAGATTTCTTCAGGCACACGACATACATTGATTAAAAAAAAAATAATAACTCCAAAACTACAAGAGATAGCGATCTGGATTTGGCACCAGTGTATTTTCCAGACATTTTTTTCTATGAGTCGATAAAAAAAAAATACAGAGTGATTTGAAAAAAAACTAGTTGCGGAGCTTTGAAACAAGTGCTAGATTTCTCCAGTCATACGACATACATTGATTAAAAAAAAATTATAACTCCGAAACTACAAGAGATAGCGATCTGGATTTGGCACCAGTGGATTTTCCAGACTTTTTTTTATGAGTCCATAAAAAAAAACAGAGTGATTTGAAAAAAAAACTGGTTGACGAGCTTTAAAACAACTGCTAGATTTCTTCAGGCACACGACATACATTGATTAAAAAAAAAAAAATAACTCCAAAACTACAAGAGATAGCCATCTGGATTTGGCACCAGTGTATTTCCCAGACATTTTTTTCTATGAGTCGATAAAAAAATATACAGAGTGATTTGAAAAAAAAACTGGTTGACGAGCTTTAAAACAACTGCTAGATTTCTTCAGGCACACGACATACATTGATTAAAAAAAAAATAATAACTCCAAAACTACAAGAGATAGCGATCTGGATTTGGCACCAGTGTATTTTCCAGACATTTTTTTCTATGAGTCGATAAAAAAAAAATACAGAGTGATTTGAAAAAAAACTAGTTGCGGAGCTTTGAAACAAGTGCTAGATTTCTCCAGTCATACGACATACATTGATTAAAAAAAAATTATAACTCCGAAACTACAAGAGATAGCGATCTGGATTTGGCACCAGTGGATTTTCCAGACTTTTTTTTATGAGTCCATAAAAAAAAAACAGAGTGATTTGAAAAAAAAACTGGTTGACGAGCTTTAAAACAACTGCTAGATTTCTTCAGGCACACGACATACATTGATTAAAAAAAAAATAATAACTCCAAAACTACAAGAGATAGCCATCTGGATTTGGCACCAGTGTATTTCCCAGACATTTTTTTCTATGAGTCGATAAAAAAATATACAGAGTGATTTGAAAAAAAAACTGGTTGACGAGCTTTAAAACAACTGCTAGATTTCTTCAGGCACACGACATACATTGATTAAAAAAAAAATAATAACTCCAAAACTACAAGAGATAGCGATCTGGATTTGGCACCAGTGTATTTTCCAGACATTTTTTTCTATGAGTCGATAAAAAAAAAATACAGAGTGATTTGAAAAAAAACTAGTTGCGGAGCTTTGAAACAAGTGCTAGATTTCTCCAGTCATACGACATACATTGATTAAAAAAAAATTATAACTCCGAAACTACAAGAGATAGCGATCTGGATTTGGCACCAGTGGATTTTCCAGACTTTTTTTTATGAGTCCATAAAAAAAAAACAGAGTGATTTGAAAAAAAAACTGGTTGACGAGCTTTAAAACAACTGCTAGATTTCTTCAGGCACACGACATACATTGATTAAAAAAAAAAAAATAACTCCAAAACTACAAGAGATAGCCATCTGGATTTGGCACCAGTGTATTTCCCAGACATTTTTTTCTATGAGTCGATAAAAAAATATACAGAGTGATTTGAAAAAAAAACTGGTTGACGAGCTTTAAAACAACTGCTAGATTTCTTCAGGCACACGACATACATTGATTAAAAAAAAAATAATAACTCCAAAACTACAAGAGATAGCGATCTGGATTTGGCACCAGTGTATTTTCCAGACATTTTTTTCTATGAGTCGATAAAAAAAATATACAGAGTGATTTGAAAAAAAAACTGGTTGACGAGCTTTAAAACAACTGCTAGATTTCTTCAGGCACACGACATACATTGATTAAAAAAAAAAAAATAACTCCAAAACTACAAGAGATAGCCATCTGGATTTGGCACCAGTGTATTTCCCAGACATTTTTTTCTATGAGTCGATAAAAAAATATACAGAGTGATTTGAAAAAAAAACTGGTTGACGAGCTTTAAAACAACTGCTAGATTTCTTCAGGCACACGACATACATTGATTAAAAAAAAAAAATAACTCCAAAACTACAAGAGATAGCCATCTGGATTTGGCACCAGTGTATTTCCCAGACATTTTTTTCTATGAGTCGATAAAAAAATATACAGAGTGATTTGAAAAAAAAACTGGTTGACGAGCTTTAAAACAACTGCTAGATTTCTTCAGGCACACGACATACATTGATTAAAAAAAAAAAAATAACTCCAAAACTACAAGAGATAGCCATCTGGATTTGGCACCAGTGTATTTCCCAGACATTTTTTTCTATGAGTCGATAAAAAAATATACAGAGTGATTTGAAAAAAAAACTGGTTGACGAGCTTTAAAACAACTGCTAGATTTCTTCAGTCACACGACATAAATTGATTAAAAAAAAAACATAACTCCAAAACTACAAGAGATAGCGATCTGGATTTGGCACCAGTGTATTTTCCAGACATTTTTTTCTATGAGTCGATAAAAAAAAAATACGGAGTGATTTGAAAAAAAAACTAGTTGCGGAGCTTTGAAACAAGTGCTAGATTTCTCCAGTCATACGACATACATTGATTAAAAAAAAATTATAACTCCGAAACTACAAGAGATAGCGATCTGGATTTGGCACCAGTGGATTTTTCAGACATTTTTCCATATGAATCGATAAGAAAATATACACGGTGATTTGGGAAAAACACTTATAAACTTACTCAAAAATTCGTGCTAGATTGCCTAAGAAAAAAAAATAACTCGACAACTACTTTGTATATATCAACTAATAGAGCAGAAATTATGATTCCCTTCAAAAAATAACGGAAGAAAGATTCCAAAAATAATGTTAAATTATCATCATCCATAATAAACGACATGAAAATAAAAACGAAACAAACCTCCTTTCACTCCGCGTAAACTATCCATGACTCCCCAAGAAATTCTGAAGTTGAAGTTCTGACAGTGCTATTAACCTTTTCCCTCGACATTATAAAGTTCCGAAGTTCGCATGTTTCGGTATAACTGCGAAATTGAGGTCCAAGCCCCTCAACTTTGCCTTGCCTGTTCCGGAAATCAAGAATTAATGACTGACGTTTCCGGCTAGTAAAGTGCGATCATCGCTGAACGGTTTCAAGGATTTTCCTCGAGATAATGGAGAATGGAGGTCTTAATATACATTTTTGATTGTTGCCAGTTTTGTGAGACAACAAAAAGAGAAGTCCGGCAATGATGCATTGACAGCTGAGCATGTAATAAGGTTTAAACGATGTTGCCGTTGTGACAATGTTTCAAAGAAATTCCTTGACAATATTTCAAGATAAATAGTGTAATTAATTTTCAAAACATTTTGGAAATATAATAAATTGTGGACGACTGTGGGAGAAGATTTGATTTTCCATTTTTCAATCAATAACATTGACATCCTTGAAATTTATATTGATTTCAGTTCTCCCTCGTTTCACTCATCTTAGATGAACTCATTCCTCATCCAACAATTTTTTGAAGTTTGAGTGAAGCTTATTATTTATCTGTATTTATTGGAGAAATAAATCACTTTTCAGAGCATTTAATCATCAAGAGCATTTGGCTGGAAAATCTTTCACTACTATATTGCATTGCAGATGGCGTTTGCCACGACATAAACGACTGTCAAAATGCAAAAATACGTCTGGCAACGTCGCAAAGTGTCAAATAAGTTCTACTCAACGTGCGAATGACGTCACAGTGGCGACATTGTTACAAATTATTACTGTGATGGTTTTTGCTCATTTTCGGAAATCTCTCAAACAAGGTTTCGACTAAAAAAATGACTATTTAGAAAATTGGATGCTTGTTATTGTTTTTATATGAATTTGAAGCGCTCTCTTCACTTGAAAATAATGAACGGAGTATCTCAGCCTTAAACACCACGATAAAAACAGACAGGTCCGGCAATGCTGTGCTGACAGTTACGCATTTAATAGAATTCAAACGACGTTGCCGTTGTGACACTGTTTTAAGGAAAATCTGTGAGCTCAAAAAAAATTTCTCTCGTGAGCAAAATTTTAAATAATTTATAAAATTCGGTAACACACGCCAGCTACAGACTTTTCCATTAAACCCATCTCCATCAGCCACTCCAGCTGATTCCAGCTCATCGATCGAATTTTCATTTAAAATTCAAACAAGCAGCGTATTTTCCGTCGCAAAACTGGTTTCCACCTGAATCATGCAATATTTGCAAATCCAATTCGCTCCCGGCTGAATATTTCACACGAAACTTCAAGACCTTTTGAATTTTAAACAGTTTTTGTTTAAAAGAAGATATTTTGGTAATTGGTGCCATCATAAAATAGTAATTTACGTTACTAGGCCGGAAAATGACTTATTAAAGTACGACGAGTCAAGATGTTTAGGAGTTTGAAGACGAGTAGTTTAACATTTTGGTACAGTATGAAATAGAATTTTTGAATTTGTGTAGTAACTCTGAACTGGCGGTTTAAATGCATGCGGGAATTTAAAGGCAAATAATTAAAATGTCGTGACGAGGCTTGAATCTGTTTTCGAGTTATAGCTTTGGCAGTGCGTGAGTGGACAAATTGGGTTTGTTATTTTGGTCAAGGATACTCAAAAATGATTGATGTGTTTGGCTAATAGTTTTTCCATGGCAAATTGGGAGAAAGACAACACCGCAATTTGCTTATGCTATGAAGGCATCCGAATTCGGCACAAACAATGAAATATCACCTGGAAAAAGACAGCTGTCACGCATCTGTCAACGACCGATAGCTCCAGTGTTGCCGGATTGTAATAAAAAACAATTTTACATATCATTTTAGTGTGATATTTGGCAAACAAGCCCTGCATGACCAGTAACACTCCAACTACATGACTATATCTCCCCCTTGCCTTCTAAGACGAGCTGGAGTTATCTCTAGAACCATTATTTGCTGATAACAACTGTTTTGGTGTTATGTAAGCATAGGACTTAGTCAAAGATTGGTGTTCCTGATCTGTGGAAGTTTTATTAAAATGGCTTTAAACAGTTTGGTAGAAAGGAGGATTTTGTGAGTCGTCGTGACGTATTGACACAACTGAATTTCAGAAACTTTTCAAAGCCTCTCAAAAACTTAAGAGGATGTGAGATCAGCAGATTTTTGTTTAAAGAACTCATTCACTCAATATGCACATCTTTGCCTGACGCTCCTATTAGAACAGATGTCTGTATCTGGAAAATTGTGAATTCCTGTTTTTACGAAAAAATTGTATAATCTCGTTATATACAAATTTTCATAATTTGAACAAATATGATGCTCATTTTATCATCTTGTTGCTATTGATTGAATCTTATATACATATCATTTTCCAGCATGGTACCGTAGCAACCTCAAGCGAAACCTCAATGGGCACACAACCAGGAGGAAGTGTGACGTCACGAACGGCCTCCGAAACTCCCCAACCAAACTCCTCGGCCTCTGGTCATCATACGGGCGCTAAATTCCGTCATGGCCTACTCCAGCTGATGATCCACACTATCGATCCTCTTCATGATGGTCAGTATACAGGTATCCGCTTGTTATTTTCAATTCTTGATGTTGCCTAGATAATTTGTTTTTTTTTAATTTTATTCAATTTGCGTCTTTGTAGGATGATTTTATTTGTTCAACAACATTTGATCAGTTGAAATGATTATTGAGCATAAGGGGAGGAGGGGCAACGATGAGACAAAATAATCGGAGCCCCACTTGAGAAACCCTGTCATAACTAGTCATAAATCTTCCGAAAATAAAATTCTTTGCACTATCTTTATGGGAATATATATGGGGATCTATGTCTCATTGTGGCCTCTGTCTCAAGGTGGCCTACTCTTTGATAAATAAAGAGCAAAACAAAAAACTTGTTTCTCTCTAGCTCTCCTACACTAAACGTAAATTGAAAGGAAGCGCACTTTCCGACATAAAACCATCATGGTGTCACGCCACGCTGCTCACCGTTCCATTTAAGCTTGAATATCCCGTACAATATATTGTTAATTAATTTTGAATTTATGACGGCACTTGGCCCCGGCGAACATTCTCTGGATCGGTGCCAGCCGGGCATTTTCCGCTGGAATGTCCAGTTGATTCGAGCTATTTCAGGTAAAGTGGACGAAAAAGCAACTCAACTACACGCAATAGCCTCGTTGAAGGTTCTACTAGACGCTACCAAGCCGCAAAATGGCGCTGCCACGTCATCGGCCGCTAACTATGTGGCCACAGCGATTGCGCTGGATAAACAGGAAACGGCACTGGCGCCATCTAGTGATATGCCCAATGGCGTTCCCAATGCTTTGGCTGATATGAATTTGGATGCGGTGAGTGCGATGTGAACTAGGATAATTTCAGTCGCCATTTTATTCGAGGGCATGTTTACGCACTTTAATGGTTTGAAGATTAGTTGGGGATTTTTTCATGTCATACCAAATAGGTTT
Organism: Orchestes rusci; assembly: GCA_958502075.1. NCBI lineage: Eukaryota > Metazoa > Arthropoda > Insecta > Coleoptera > Curculionidae > Orchestes > Orchestes rusci. The sequence continues at coordinate 36,132,270 of OY293307.1, forward strand.
TGAGGTCAAGATTTGCATTGACTAGAATTTTGAGGCAAAATTTCAAAACCGATCTTCAAACCCAACATCATCACAATATAAGAAATGACTGCGCCAATTTTTTCTCAAAAATAGCTTAAACCGTGGAAAAACGTTAATTGTAAGTCGTTGGTGTTAAATGTTGATTGTCCATGTAACCCGAAAGCTTGTACCCCCTCTGGACCCCCGAATGCTATATAGTGTGTTTTTGGAAAAAAATTATATGGGTGCATGATTCTTAGTTTCTTTAAACATCGCCCAGATCATCATTGTTGGATTAATTAACACCAAGACTCTCCCTCTTCTTTTCTTGAAGCACGATTATGTAAATATTTCATTTGAATGCAAATCTTTATTTCATTTCTAATGTTAACTGTTGTAGTACATAGCGCCATCTATCGGCAGGATTTGTCAATCGTAGGATGGAAATTCCCATCAATCTAGTGAAAGACTACTACCATTGGTCACCATATCGTCTACAACAAGTTCGTGGATAATCCTCCCGGTAACTTGTTGTAGACGATATGGTGACCAATGGTAGTAGTCTTTCACTAGATTGATGGGAATTTCCATCCTACGATTGACAAATCCTGCCGATAGATGGCGCTATGTACTACAACAGTTAACATTTCATTTACTTGTCAGCTCGACACTAACCCACTTGGAACTGTTCTCTTCAGTCTGACTTAGACTCATAGCCATACTGATGAGTCCTAGTAGGACGAAACGTATATAGATTGGTCATGGTCAGACTGAGGAAACAGTTTCAAGATTTTCCTTCATTTCTAATGTTATTTACGCACCCTATGTGGGGTGTACATGTTTCACCTTGTATATTTCCCATTACACACCACTGGAATCAACTACACTATTTTTAACCCAAACTTTTTGTCTACACTCACCGGCTTCGAAACGAAAAATTGGTTTTAAGGTAATTTAGTAGATTTTCAAAACTAGAGTAACAATTTGTGCTTTGAAACGCTTGTATCTGTTGCTTTTTGCGGTCAGTTAACTGGAAAAAAATGGTTTTACGTTAGTTTTGAATTATTTCCATGAATCTTTCTTGGCTAGCATTCATTGTTCAGTAGTTGATTGGAATCTTCATCATTTTGTGAAGATCATCCGAATCGCTTCACTTCTATAAGTCTCTTTTCTGGCATTCTCATCTCCACCGTCCTATCCGTGATACGCTCTACGCCACTGTTTTGTTACTTTTAACAATAAAACTATTTTCTCGCATATTTACTCCATTTGTTAAATAAACTGTCCTGAAACCCCAAAATAAAATGTAATATTTCATCTTCATCTTCAAAGACATGAATTTCTGTACTCCGCTGTATCGTTACTTTTTACAATGAAACGTTTCCCTGGTATGTTCTTCTGAAATAGTAGCTTACCTAACAAGTGCGGAAAGTGCCACTTTTCCGCACGCTTGAAGAAAAAATATTATGAAACTGTATGGAAACCCAAAAATAACATTCAATGGGTTGTCCCACAGTAACTAGAGGCACTGGACCTGTGGAAATTGAACTGGATCATCTGCAAACCGTTGAGAATCCAGTAAAATACAGTACGTCAGAAAATTCCTTTCCATTTTATTTTTACGAATTTTTACATTGGGCTGTGTTGAAAATTTTTTAAAAATCAGTTAAATTTCAAAGGGCTGTCCAAGACTCCTTAGAGGTACTGGGGCAGTGAAAATTGTACTGAATCATCTGCAAACTTTCAAAATCCCAGAAATATACGGGATGTCACAAAATTCTTGTCCATTTCAATTTCATGAATTTTTATATTGGGCTGTGTTGAAAAATGAAAAAATCAGTTAAAATTCTAAAGGCTGTCCCAGACTCCCCAGAGGTAATGGAGCTGTGAAAATTGTACTAGATCATCCGCGAACCGTTTAAATCCCAGTAATATACAGTGCGTCACATAACTCCTGCCCATTTCAATTTTATGAATTTTTATATTGGGCTGTGTTGAAAATTAAATAGAATCAGTTAAAATTCAAAGGGCTGTCCCAAACTCTTTAGAGGTACTGGAGCTGTGAAAATTGTACTGGATCATCTGCAAGCCGTTATAATCCCAGTAATATACAGTATGTCACAAAATTCCTGTCCATTTTATTTTTACGAATTTTAACATTGGGCTGGGTTGAAAATGAAAAAAATCAGTTAAAATTCAAAGGGCTGTCCCAGACTCCTCAGAGGTACAGGAGCAGTGAAAATTGTACTGGATCATCTGCAAACCGTTAAAATCCCAGTAATATACAGTACGTCACAAAATTCCTATCCATTTTATTTTTACGAATTTTTACATTGGGCGTGTTGAAAATTAAATAGAATCAGTTAAAATTCAAAAGGCTGTCCCAGACTCCCCAGAGGCACTGGAGTTGTGAAAATAGTACTGGATCATCTGCAATCCTCCAAAATCTCAGTATTATACAGTATGTTACAAAATTCCTATTCAATTTATTTTTACGAATTTTTACATTGGGCTGTGTTGAAAATTAAATAGAATCAGTTAAAATTCAAAGGACTGTCCCAAACTCTTTAGAGGTACTGGAGCTGTGAAAATTGTACTGGATCATCTGCAAACCGTTAAAATCCCAGTAATATACAGTACGTCACAAAATTCCTATCCATTTTATTTTTACGAATTTTTACATTGTGCTGTGTTTAAAATTAAAAAAAAAAACAAATAAAATTCAAAAGGCTGTCCCAGACTCCCCAGAGGTACTGGAGCTGTGAAAAGGGTACTGGATCATCTGCAAACCACTAAAATCCCAGTTATATACAGTACGTCACAAAATTCCTATCCATTCTAAATTTACGAATTTTTACATTGGGCTGTGTCGAAAATTAAATAGAATCAGTTAAAATTCAAAGGGCTGTCCCAAACTCTTTAGAGGTACTGGAGCTGTGAAAATTGTACTGGATCATCTGCAAGCCGTTATAATTCAAGTCATATACAGTATGTCGCAAAATTTCTGTCCATTTTATTTTTACGAATTTTAACATTGGGCTGTATTTAAAATTAAAAAAAAAATCAGTTAAAATTCAAAAGGCTGTCCCAGACTCCCCAGACGTACTGGAGCTGTGAAAATTGTACTGGATCATCTGCAAACCGCTAAAATCCTAGTAATATACAGTACGTCACAAAATTCCTATCCATGTTATTTGTACGAATTTTTACATTGGGCTGTATTTAAAATTTAAAAAAAAATCAGTTAAAATTCAAAAGGCTCTCCCAGACTCCCCAGAGGTACTGGAGCTGTGAAAATTGTACTGGATTATCTGCAAACCGCTAAAATCCCAGTAATATACAGTACGTCACAAAATTCCTGTCCATTTTATTTTTACGAATTTTTACATTGAGCTGTGTTTAAAATTAAAAAAAATCAGTTAAAATTCAAAAGGCTAACCCAGACTCCCCAGAGGTACTGGAGTTGTGAAAATAGTACTGGATCATCTGCAATCCTCCAAAATCCCAGTATTATACAGTATGTTACAAAATTCCTATTCAATTTATTTTTACGAATTTCTACATTGGGCTGTGTTGAAAATTAAAAAAATCAGTTAAAATTCAAAGGGCTGTCCCAGACTCCCCAGAGGTACTGGAGCTGTGAAAATTGTACTGGATCATCTGCAAACCGTTAAAATCCCAGTACGTCACAAAATTTCTATCCATTTTATTTTTACGAATTTTAACATTGGGCTGTGTTTAAAATTTAAAAAAATCAGTTAAAATTCAAAAGGCTGTCCCAGACTCCCCAGAGGTACTGGAGCTGTGAAAATTGTACTGGATGATCTGCAAACCGCTTAAATCCCAGTAATATACAGTACGTCACAAAATTCCTATCCATTTTATTTTTACGAGTTTTTACATTGGGCTGTATTTAAATTTTTTAAAAAAATCAGTTAAAATTCAAAAGGCTGTCCCAGACTACCCAGAGGTACTGGAGCTGTGAAAATTGTACTGGATCATCTGCAAACCGCTTAAATCCTAGTAATATACAGTTCGTCACAAAATTCCTATCCATTTTATTTTTACGAATTTTTACATTGGGCTGTGTTGAAAATTAAATAGGATCAGTTAAAATTCACAGGGCTAACCCAGACTTCTCAGAGGTACTGGAGTTGTGAAAATAGTACTGGATCATCTGCAAGCCGTTATAATCCCAGTAATATACAGTATGTCACAAAAATCCATTCCATTTTATTTTTACAAATTTTTATATGGGGCTGTGTTGAAAATTAAAAAGAATCAGTTAAAATTCGAAGGGTTGTCACAGACTCCCTAGAGGTACTGGGGCTGTGAAAATTGTACTGGTTCATCTGCAAGCCGTTATAATCCCAGTAATATACAGTATGTCACAAAATTTCTGTCCATTTTATTTTTACCAATTTTTACATTGGGCTGTGTTGAAAATTAAAAAGAATCAGTTAAAATTCAAAAGGCTGTCCCAGACTCCTCAGAGGTACTGGAGGTGTGAAAATTGTACTGGATCATCTGCAAACCGCTAAAATCCCAGTAATATACAGTACGTCACAAAATTCCTGTCCATTTTATTTTTACGAATTTTAACATTGGGCTGTGTTGAAAATGAAAAAAATCAGTTAAAATTCAAAGGGCTGTCCCAGACTCCCCAGAGGTACTGGAGCAGTGAAAATTGTACTGGATCATCTGCAAACCGTTAAAATCCCAGTAATATACAGTACGTCACAAAATTCCTATCCATTTTATTTTTACGAATTTTTACATTGGGCGTGTTGAAAATTAAATAGAATCAGTTAAAATTCAAAAGGCTGTCCCAGACTCCCCAGAGGCACTGGATTTGTGAAAATAGTACTGGATCATCTGCAATCCTCCAAAATCTCAGTATTATACAGTATGTTACAAAATTCCTATTCAATTTATTTTTACGAATTTTTACATTGGGCTGTGTTGAAAATTAAATAGAATCAGTTAAAATTCAAAGGGCTGTCCCAAACTCTTTAGAGGTACTGGAGCTGTGAAATTTGTACTGGATCATCTGCAAACCACTAAAATCCCAGTAATATACAGTACGTCACAAAATTCCTATCCATTTTATTTTCACAACTTTTTACATTGGGCTGTGTTTAAAATTTAAAAAAATCAGTTAAAATTCAAAAGGCTGTCCCAGACTCCCCAGAGGTACTGGAGCTGTGAAATTTGTACTGGATCATCTTCAAACCACTAAAATCCCAGTAATATACAGTACGTCACAAAATTCCTATCCATTTTATTTTTAAGAATTTTTATATTGGGCTGAGTTTAAAATTTTAAAAAATCAGTTAAAACTCAAAGGGCTGTCCCAGACTCCCTAAATGTAGTGGAATATTGGAAATTGTATTGGATCATCTGCAAAAGTTCAATGATTCTTTCAGGGTTCGTAGCACCATGAGCTTTATGAGATTGTGGATATCATATCCCCAAAAGTTATGAACAGAATGGTGTGTGTCTCTTTCTTTGAAGAGTTAATGGAAATTGGAAATCTATAGCCATATTTCATCGGATTATGCACACTGATGACATCAATATTCCATGAATCTATCCATAATTGATCGTAAAATTCATCCACTAAACCCCCATTCCAGGCTGGTCATTCATTATTGACCGTAAATAGATTCAGCCCCATTAACCCTACATTGTGGGCGTTATATTCAAAGTAGAATTACAAGCTGCGTTTAGGACTAGTGGCAACAGATTAGCTGAATAGCACATTTAAATAAAATGTATAAAATCCATAATCATAACACATATACACACGCTTTTGCTTAACATACTAAGGCCCTGTATATACTGACTATATACGCATGACCCTATTAGACGTGTGTTCTTTCTAACATGGTGTGTTCCACCCTGAACTAAGTGATTTCTCTATTTTAGAGACGCATGTCGGCAATGCGTTCGCGCAGCTCGCGCAAGTCGCTCAGCTCACAAGCTGTCATCTCTCTGCAGGTCGGAGAGGGCGCTGGAGGTGGCGATAATTCCGGCCAATCAGAGGCGATGGATATGAGTTGGCCAGAGGGCGCCAGGAAGCGCATCACTTATGTGTTGCTCGCCCCCATTGTCTTCCCGCTTTGGTTGACGTTGCCTGATACCAGAGCACCTAGAGGTAGGTAGAATAACTATTGAAACATTGTATATAGTATATAATGATATTATTAGTTGGATTCAGCAGGACAATCAGGCTGATTACAGGGATGTGCTGTTAAAAAGGCAGGATGTTCTAGTTCTTGTTCAATTCGGAGAATATTAGGATAGGGGGTTAAATCCAATCGGAATTTCCTTGCGTTGTATATTTGTGGAATGAGACAACAGTCGGCCATGGTTATTTGGTCGCCTACGCAGTGTTTTCCTGCGCTTGCGCCTGAAAAAAAAAAGTGCAATTCACAGTTTTTCAATTTTTCCATAAAATACTCTTTGGTGCATTTGAATCGGTTAATGTTAGTTCTGCCAGGTCAGCAAACTTTGCGACGCTGTAGATCGTTTATTTATGAACCGATTTTGACGTATAAAATATAATTTTGAAAGATTTCTTACTCAAAAGTTGTTCAACAGCGCCAAAACCCTTTTGTATCCAATGCTGTGTCCACTCCAGCCTCTTCCCTTTATCCAAATGTTCCAGAACTCCTATGTTTTGCAGTGGTTGTATACCACTAGCTATTACTTCGCATATTTCTCTCACTCTAGCCCTTTCAACAACGTCCTTGGGTAAAAGAGGCTTATCTTTTCTAGTTTCCTCCAAATATTGCAAGATATTAAGTGATTCGATTAAAATAACACCATCAATTCGAAGGGCTGGTACTCTTTCCATGGGGTTTATCTTATGGTACTCATCGGTGTGTTGGGCTTCAGCACCTTTGATTATAGAAATGGGTTTGATTTCGTAGGGGATTTCTTTGAAGTTTAGAGCTGGGAAATATTTTTATCAATGGATTTTACCATGGAATATGGTAACTTACCAATTCTTACACGGTATGCGCAAGAACTTCTCCAGAATGAGTAAAGCACAGTCTGAAATAACGAAATTACTCTAAACTTGAACACTTTTTCCCATTGAAAATACCATTTTTCAGTGGTTGGGAAACTTGAAAACTTGTAACTGAGATTAATGGTTTTTCCCGTGCAAAGCTCAAAGGACATAGCGTTGGAAAAACAGTTCAAGAAAGTTGGTCTGAAAGTTTGCCGAAAAAATGTTCATAAAGTTGTACTTTTGCTGAAAGTTTCTCTATTTCATGATAAATGAGCTTTTATCATGTTTTTATCTATCTCTATGGGATAAAATCGGCTTGTGTCGAATTCAGTATCGAGGTAAACACGGATGAACTGTCGTAATGTTTTGTACCATGATTCAGAGCATTTAATTGCAGTTTATACATGGTGCAAAAATAAATTCCCTCAGAAACTTCGTTTATTCAAGGTGGTATAAAGATAGTCTTTTTTGATTGCCCCCTTTCCCAAAAATATTTTTTCAATTTTTTTACATATTCTTAATGGACCTTCCTTGAGCTTTTTTCTTACATTTTTTAAAGGATTTTTGTTACTATATGGAATTCGATTTCTTTTTTCATCATTGCAAAGGTTTTTCCATTTTTATTTTTCACTTTCTTAGGAGGATTTTTGATTTGTTGATTTTTTTACTTTTAACAGTGCGTTTTTCCTTCTTTCTTTTCCATTTCTTTATTAAGGATTTTTGTTAATGGAGTGGATATAAATTCTCATTTTGACAAGCCTAACAACTATTCTTCAAACTTTTCTAGTGTTTTTTCCATTTCATTATTGTTCTTGCACCTTGGTCACTTCTTACTATGTTATCAAAGCATTAAGAAAACCGCAAAAAGGTTTTTGAAGTCAATTTTAACCTCCACAACTGATCAGGATGGGCTTTAAATTCCTTAAAAAAGTCCTGCAGTAGTTCATAAAAGATTTTGATTTTTTTTATGATTAATTGAAACGTATTTAAACCCGCAAAGAGGTTTTGAAACAAAAAAGTTGATTTTATTAAAGAGAGTTGAACAATCTCATAAAATTAACTTAAAGACCCTTTAAATTGTATGCGACAAAAACAAAACAATTTTAACATTTTAAAAATTGTTTAAAAAAAAACATGTTGAAATGTTCCACAAAAATAATGTATTCTCTCAAAAAGTGGTGAAAAAATAATCTATATTGGAATCTATACCTAATGAAATAATAATAATTAACAGTTTAAAGGATGGGATAAAAAGTGGATAAAACTCACGAACGAAGTTCTTGATGATAAAATAAATTTTACAATAATATGAACAGCACTAACTATAGTTTTTTCTCCCTTTTTAATTGTTTTTTATTTTTTTAGATGATGTGGAGAGGATTTTAGTTGTTTTTTACTAGCTATTTCTTAACATGCCTAACAACTACTTTTTACATTTTTTTCATGGATTTTAATTTTTCACTTTTTTTGAGGATTTTTGATTTAAAATTGTTTTTTCACCTTGGTTATGTTTTCACCAGCTGGACAAATATTTTGTATTCCTTTTTCCACGTTTTTTTTAAAGGCTTTTTGTTATCTACTGGAGGGAACTTTTATTCTTTTTTCACTTTTGTTTTTTCTTAACAAGCTAAACAAATATTTTCAGTTGTTTCATTCTTTTTTATTTGTTTTTAGAGGATGTTTGATTCAATGATGATTGCTTTTTTACCGTGACTATTTTTTTACATGCTAAACAGATATTTTTCAGACCTTTTTATAACTTCCCCACCTTTTTATATTCCTCTTTTTTTACCTTTTTGAACGATTTTTGTAACTGGAAATTATTCTTGTTTTTTTACTCTTTCTATTCCTCGATAAGCCTAACAACTTCGTTTTCACGTTTGACTTTTTTAAGAGAATGTTCGAATCTAATGATTGTTTTCTTTTTCAACTTGGTGATTTTTTTCCTTTTTTTATTTCTCAATTTTTTACTTTTTTTGTGGGATTTTTGCTACTAAAGGGGATTTTATGTCATTTTTACCATCGCTATTTCTTATCAAACCTAACAATGGTTTTTCCTTTTTCATTTTTACTTTTTTTTGAAGATTTTGGATTTAATAATTGTTTTTTTACCCTGGTTTTGACATTTTTACGTTTTTACATTTTTATTTTTTGACAGATTTTTGCACGGACTTGGTAATATAGGTCCGTGGATTTTTGTTACTGAAGTGGATTTAAATAGTTTGTTTTTTTCAAGTGTTTTTGTGACTGGAGTTTTCTGTCTTAATCCGTGCCGTACTTTTTCAGGTGAAATTTTTGGACCTACACCTAATGTTGCTCCAAAATATACAGTGCGGCTCTAAAAGGTCCCCCCCCCTTTTTTTTTTTAATGTGTGCACCAAAAATGTTGAAACTTGGCATAGTTTAATTGCTGTCGAAATACTACTTTTTGATGTTACTGACGTACTTTTAGTACTCAAGATGGCGACTGGGCGCAATTTTGAAACATTTTTTTAAATGGAACGACCCCCCTTGTGTGACACCTCATTTTGAAGATGAGTACTTTATAACCCTAGAAAATTAAGTCGATATCTTCAAGTACTACAAAATGGCGGCACATTTAATTGCTTCATTGATACATACACTTTTTGAAAAAATTCGTCAAGTTCAATTCAAAAGATGCTTTTTTGACATTTTTGTCATTTACTCCCAACCCAAACTTTATGTCGAGAATATTTCCAGCATCTTTTGAATTGAATTTGACGATTTTTTTTTTAAAGTGTATGATTCAATGTAGTAATTAAATGTACCGCCAATTTGTAGTACTTAAAAGTAGATAAGCAAGGGGGGTTCTGGAAAAAATTCGACCATTTTTCCATGTAAAACCCCATAAGAAAATCGTAGGTCCGTTCTATCAAAAAAACGACCGCGTCGGGCCACATCGGAGATTATCGGGAAAGTTCGACTCGTGATATGTGGGAGTGTGGAATGTGGATGTGTTGACAGGGGATTTTTTATAGCTTTGTTCCTGGGATCGAGATGGGGAGGTGGGGAGGTAAGATAGCTTTGTTCCTGGGATCGAGATGGGGGGTGGGGAGGTAAGATTTTTATAGCTTTGGGGATCGAGATAGGGGGGGTGGGGAGGTAAGATTTTTATAGCTTTGGGGATCGAGATGGGGGGTGGGGAGATTTTATTCTCACCAAAGTCTAAACAAATCTTACCTCCCCACCCCCCATCTCGATCCCAGGAACAAAGCTATCTTACCTCCCCACCCCCCCATCTCGATCCCAGGAACAAAGCTATAAAAAATCCCCTGTCAACACATCCACATTCCACACTCCCACATATCACGAGTCGAACTTTCCCGATAATCTCCGATGTGGCCCGACGCGGTCGTTTTTTTGATAGAACGGACCTACGATTTTCTTATGGGGTTTTACATGGAAAAATGGTCGAATTTTTTCCAGAACCCCCTTTGCTTATCTACTCTTAAAGATATCGACTCAATATTCTAGGGTTATAAAGTACTCATCAGGATCTTCAAAATGAGGTGTCACACGACCCCCCTTTCCATTTAAAAAAAATTTTCAAAATGGCGCCCAGCCGCCATCTTGAATACTAAAAGTACGTCAGTAACATCAAAAAGTAGTATTTCGACAGCAATTAAACTATGCCAAGTTTCAAAATTTCACATTAAAAAAAAAAGGGGGGGGCCTTTTAGAGCCGCACTGTATAATGTTAGTATCTTCTGCCGTTTACAATGTATTTTTATTATATAACAATAATTACATGTTTCTCATCATTATAATTTTTCCTCACAAATTGAATTATAAAAAAATGAACAAAAAATAGAATATCTGCACCATCACAAAATAATTCAATCAACACAACTTCATTGAAGTCAGTTCAAATTTCAAATAGTTTATCCTTAGCAAGGTCAGTACAGAAAATAAAGGTTAATATCAACGTAAACTATACCTTGTTTGCAGATGAAGCCATTACTAAATATTTCCCATTAAAACTTTTAAAAATAAAATCAAAAATCACCTTTTAAGCGAACAGTTTATTTTTATCAGTTTACACCAATGTAAACATATGGCAAGATGGAAATTATCAATATTATATCTGTCTCCTTCTTACTGATATATTGCGACTATAGTGCTGTCTCTCTCGTCAATGACTTATGTAGATAGGCTAGAATAAACTGCGCGCCTTTTGAAGAGGTTCAAATAATGACATATTTTCAGTATTTAAACTGCATCCTGTATATTATACTGATGATAAATGTCATGAAATAATAACCCAACTAACCCTACAAACGAGTTCAAATCACCAAAGTTGGAATATTTTTGAACCTTCTGAATCTGCAATTTTAATTCATAAATTATAAGAATTCTATCTGTCAAATTTTGACACGTTGACACATGTGAAAGTGAAAGTAAGGTTATGTGCGCATAATTTCGTTATCTCACAACGAATTTTGTTCAAATGGTATAACGAACGTATGGTTTTGATTTAGTGAGGTTATGTTTTCGTGATGTCGTCATTTTTTGACGGATTTTGTATATATTGGAGAAATGTGGATGGATCAAAATTTTTTATTCTCAAAACTGACAGATTAGATAAGTCAGGTATGTAAACATGATTTTTCTTTCCAGGTAAAAAGTTCTTCCCCCTAACATTCCTGGGCAGCATCCTTTGGATCGCGGCTTATTCATACCTGATGGTATGGTGGGCGAATCGAGCAGGACAAACTGTCGGCATCGCCCCTGAAGTTATGGGGTTGACTTTTCTAGCCGCTGGCACTTCCATTCCCGATCTGATCACCAGTGTTATTGTCGCCCGAAAAGGATTTGGCGACATGGCCGTTAGTTCATCGGTTGGCAGCAATATTTTCGACGTTACCGTCGGGTAAGGACAACATCAACCAGTCAATGATAGCTATTGTACCCTCATTGAGTGAGCGGCGAGGGAGTAATAGCCATAATTGCGATTATCAAATGTATATTCGCAGGGGCCACCTAGGCGTTCATTAAAATAATGCTCACTTTCCATCCCAAACCCCATGTTTTATGCGGACTATCGCACCACTCTATCTTGGGCCAAATATTACGCCCCTTGACAAAAAATCTCAACCGCAAGGGGTGATATATTATAATGGGTTGTGCTCGTTAAAAAAACGGTATAATTACATGCATTAAGGTGTGCTCATGAGGACTTGAATGTGATGTTGGAATTAATGAAGAGGTGCAATGGGTTGAAAACAGGTAATGCCCTGTACTTATAACGCAATGAGTTCATCAAGTATAGGTTATAATGTTAGATTAAGTTCACTAGTGATGTGCTCACTGGAGGAGTTTAAAAGTGAAAGTGATCATAAGATATTCAATTTAAAAAAATATAGCTTTGGTGAAGAGTCATCTGTACTATGGAATAGATCTCTGAAGGACTGTTCAAGTTAGCGTATAACTGAGAAAGTCATTCCCAACAATTTTTTGGAGAAGTGGTATTTGCCCCTTGATTGGAGAATGTCCCCTTGTATGAGACCAGAAACATTCATACTTTCCGTCTAATCTTATCTTAGGTGTATTTTGTGTAGGCATCGTTTTGTATTATATTTCATATTTCTGGCAGGCAGAGTACTTCAACCGACGAGTAGTGACATAATCCATCTGACGGCTAGACATCATAGAACACTGCTCAAACCGTGAATTGGGTCGATATAAGTTGCATCTACAGTGTAAATAGTTTGAAATGGAGTTAATGCGCCAATATAAATCTTTTGGTTGAGTTGTTACAAAAAAAAAGCTGAATATTGAGAAACCAGAAAAAAGTTGCGTTTTTGAAAAAATATCTTCGTGGGAAACTTTATTAAAAAATAGTGTTTGGTGCGAGGTCGATAAGTCTTTCTGTTGAGTTTAGACAGCCCCTCAAAGTTGAGGCTTGAGAAATAAGAAAAAAGCTGCGTTTATAGTAATTTACGTTACTAAAGCGGTGAATGACTTTTATTTTATACTGCACCGTGAAGAATCATTTACCGGACCCAAAACTAGACCGGTAAATGACACTTTAGATCATCAGAGACTGTAAGAAAAAATTAATGACATTTTGTGTAAATTACTATTCAAATTACGAGTCGAGACGTTTATGGACGAGGCGACGAAGGAGCCGAGTCTGGAATTTCTAGACGAGTAGTTTGATGTCATTTAACGGCTGTGTATCGTACAATGTTCTGTTTCATACTGTTTTGATCGGTTTTAAGTGCTTTTTTGTCAAACCATACTCTTACAGTGGCAGTCAACCTCACATTCTTACCACGAGATGGCGCCAGCCAAACCATGTCACCACTTGAGTAATAGATAATATGTTAATTATATGTTACCAACATTCTATGTCAAGTTTTCGATTAAAATCATGAGAGGGCGCCAGCCAAACCATGTCACCACTTGAGTAATAGATAATATGTTAATTATATGTTACCAACATTCTATGTCAAGTTTTCGATTAAAATCATGAGAGGGCGCCAGCCAAACCATGCTTCCAATGCAATTTCACAGTCTTTGATGATTCAAAATGTCATTTTTGGAGCAGTCAAGTAATTTTACATTCGCTGATGATGTTAAGTGTTATTTACTGGACTGGTTTTGGGTCCGGTAAATGATACTTTACGGCACAGTATATGAAATAAAAGAAAACATCATGGAAAATTTAGTAAAGACGCTAATAATGATTTACTAAAAGGAGTGTTTGAAGCATAATTCCTCCACATTTAAGGTCGATAAGTCTTTTGGATGAGTTTAGACAGCTCTCTAAAGTTAAAACTTGAGAAATTAGAAAAAGTTGCGTTTTTGAGAAAAAAACCTTCGTTGAAGATTATCTGAGGGGCGCTTTGGTTTCGATAATGATTTATTAAACTTAAAATTAAGGTTGATAACTTCAACACTTCAAAGTTGAAGCTTGAACAATTAGAAACCAACCCAAACTGACCAAAACTAATCCAAATCAACCAAAAACAAACCCAAAACCCCCCAAAGATAACACAAATCAATCAAAACTACCCTAAACTGACTTAAAACTGGCCTTAATTGACAGGAACTAGCCCAAACTGATCAAAACTAACCCAAACCATCCAAAAATAACTCAAATCAATGAAAACTGACATAAGCTGATTTAATGTGAGCTGGAATGACAGATAGCGTTGTTGCCAAGTTGCGCAACATAGGATCAATTTCTGTTAAATATTTCAATAAAAAGCATCTCAAAGTTGAAGCTTGAAAAATTAGGAAAAAGTTGTGTTGAAAAAGAAAAATAATCATGGAAAATTTAATAAAGACGCTATACAGTTTTGATAATGATTAAAATTAAGTAATGTTTAAAGCTTATCCAAGTTTGAGGTTGATTATTTTATAGGTTGAGTTTAGGCAGCCCCCATTATAAAAAAATGCGTAGAACTATAATTTTTCTTTTTTGAAAATTTCATAGTCATAGTCTGGTGTTTGTGGTGTTTTTCAGCTTACCAGTGCCTTGGTTGCTGTTCGCCATCATCTATCAAGAGCCCGTCGAGGTGAACTCGAATGGAATGGTTTGTTCAATCACCATCCTGTTCATGATGTTGATTTTCGTCATAGCATCGATCGCTTTGTTCAGGTGGCGAATGAATAAGGTAACAAACATCAACAACCCACCAGTGTGTTGATTTAATCATTTCCAGAGCCTTGGAATCACGATGTTTCTGCTCTACTTCGTATTCGTGGCCGTCTCACTGATGTTCGAATACGAGTACATCAGCTGTCCCGTATAAATTTGCTACAAGTGACTCGGGTTCAAACATATCAAGTTAGATTTAGCTGTAGGAAATTTGTATGTTTGGATTATTTTCAGTTTTACTGATATCAAAATTCCGAACCTGAGATTATAAGTCCCCAATAGCAATAACAGGTCTGGGTAGAACGGGGCATTACAACAAAATAACGAATAGAAACGAGGATTTCATTTTTTACTTTAATACTCGGTAGCTTAGAGGAGTAATAGGGTTTTGTAATGCAGTTGTATAGGTGATTTTGTCAGGGGAATGGTGATGTGGTGGTTTTGGAATTAATTATCTATGGAAGAATGACTATCACGATTTAAAGAGTTGCCTTCCACTCTGATTCAAACTTCAGAAAAACGGACATTACTCGACTGAGCCGCAAAGCTCCACTTTTCCTCCGGCGGAGGAAAAGTGACCACGATGTTGACAGTGAACATTTTTCACCGTGACAGTGTTGCCTGTTAGGGAATCAAGCTAAGCGATACGGTCTATGGTGGAGAATTTCACTAGTATATTATATTATTATTCATTTTATTGTTTATGCTTTGACATTGTTCACATTGTGGTTTTCGCAATTATTTTCGGTAGCGTACACTCCATTTTCTATAAATCAATAATCAAGTTAGGTTGGTTTTCTTCAGCTTGTATGTTGCCATTGATGCAAATGTATGACGTCACTATGATACTATTCGAACGTGAACCCAAAACTATATGACTATACCAAACAAAAAACATTTTTTTTTTTTTTTTTTTTTTTTTGAGAGGTTACTTGCCCGTTACTTCATGTAGGCTGCGGCAGTGGTCTTGATGAACTGTTTAATATTCTCGAGTTTCCTGAAATTCGTTTTCATCTTCGTTTTTTATCTTCATTTTGCGGATTGCTTCCCATTGGGTCTGATCTCATCATTTCCGTTATGACGTCCGCCTTTCCATGGTTTCTGTTCATCCATGTGTCAATGTCTGGGATTAGCCTGGTCGTCCATCTTCCTTTTTTACAACTTTGCCACCTTTCTTGCCATTTTTGAATGAGAGATTGTCTGGCGATCCTGGGAGTGTTGTTCTCTCTATTGCAGAAGCCTTCGACACTTGGATTGCTTTCTCCAGGAGGAGGGCAGTCCCGCGATGCTCATCAGAGCATCCGTGCCTTCAGCAGGCAATCCGTATTGCAGCTTGTCTTTGGATCTTCTCGTATATATCTCGGTTGTATTTCTGATTTAATGGGCAGCGTACAGGAGGATAGATCTACTCACTGAGCAGATCAGTTTGCGTTTACTGGCACGCGGTCCTTCAATATATGTGGCCGTGATCTGGAGATGTGTCCGAATATTCAGTTTGAAGTCTATCCATACACCGAGGTACACGTTTGGGGGACATGTCGTTTGAGGTGATAATGACTGCCTCTATTTTTTCTAGTGTCTCAAATTAATTTTCTCCATATTCTTGCCCATCAACAACACCAACTGCGTATCCCGTTGAAGTTCTCCCCTCTGGATGCTGTAGGTTGAGTAGACCATCATACAGGATCGACGTTCCATAATGTCGGGCCCAGGATCGAACCTTGCGGCACACCGCATGTCATTTGAATGTTTTCTCTGCTGTTCTCTGCTTCGATGATAATTTCCCTTCTTGACATGTAACTCTGGATGAGCTTGATCAAGTATGGGGCAGCCCCTCTCTTTTTTAACTCGTCCACGATTTCCATCCAGGGAGAGGAGTTCAAAGCGTTTTTTATGTCTAGGGTTACGATGGCTCCTAATTTTCTGTGTCTATGGCTTCTCTTGTAGATGCCCTTCTTTAGGATGTCTATCTTTCCTTGTATAGCCATAGTCGTTGACATGCCTTGTCTAAAATTGTCTTTCTGAGAGAGTTTGTGTGAGATTTAGGTCTTCTGACAGTCTGCATGGTTATTCCAAACTAACCTAAACTGACTAGAATTAACTCAAAACAATCCAAACTAACCTAAACTGACAAGAACCAACCCAAATCAGCCAAAACTAGCTCAAACTGACAAAAACTAACCCAAACTGACCAATGATAACTCAAAATGAATAGAACTAACCCCAATATACCATTCAAAAATAACTCAAATCAATCAAGACTATCCCAAACTGACAAGAGCTTACCCAAAACAACCAAAACTAATTCGAACCAGCCTAAACTGACAAAAACTAACCCAAACTGATCAAAACCAACCTAAACTGAACTCACCCAAGTTAACCTAAATTGACAAAAACTATTCCAAAGTAACCAAAGTTAGCCCAAACAATCCACAAAATAGGCCTTTCTGAGAGAGTGTGTGTGAGATTTAGGTCTTCTGACAGTCTGGTTATTGCAAACTAACCTAAACTGACTAAAATTAACTCAAAACAATCCAAACTAACCTAAACTGACAAGATTCAACCAAAACCAAACTAATCAGAACTAGCTTAAACTGATAAAAACTGATCAAAACCAACTTAAATTGACCTCACTCAAGTTAACCTAAATTGACAAAAACTATTCCAAAGTAACCAGAGTTAGCCCAAACAAACCACAAGAAAAATTTTCGCATTAAATTCCATAAATATTTTGAAAAATACTGAAAAAATAATTTTTAATAAAGAGAAATATAATAACTAAACTCGGGGCAAATGAAAGCATGCGCAAAAAACAAAACATTAATATCGCAGAGGACCTGAAAAGTGATTTGAGAGCTGGAATGACAGATAGCGTTGTTGCCAAGTTGTGCAACATAGGATTAACTTCCGTTAAATATTCAATAAAGATACAAAAATCTTACAATTCCAGTGCAACTATTGCATAAGTGACCTGTAAAAATTATTTATCATCAAGCATGATTATTTCTCAAACCGCAACCAAACCCTACCCAACAAAACCACAAAAAAACTTCCCGAAGTGGCACAATAGAAACCCAATCCTAGCTGGAAACGTATACATACATATCTAGACCTAGCTGTAGCTCTAGACCATAAATTTGTAGAAAGCTGTAAATAGTTGACAACTGTTTAATGGCACTTGGATCTATAGATCCATGCTGAAGTGCCTATTGTTACTTGGTTTTACACTATATGTGATAAGATAGAAGAATGTGACATTTCTGCACTTGGTTGTTAGATTGAAGATCGATCGGACAAATGAAGGCTTTTTTAATGGAAAATTTATTTTTTAATGGTATTATTTTATAGGGATTTACAGTTGTTATTGTGCAAATCATGCGGTATTTTTTTGATAGAAGCGGATACGCACAGAGATGTGAAATATAATGTTTATTTATTGAAGGTTTTAGCTCAAAAATTCACTTTGTAGTGGTTTTATCGATTGTTTTACACGGTTAAGAGTGAAAACAGGTTTTGGTTCTTGATCCAATATGGTATTTTTTGTCTATCGTCAGAAGAAAAATCATAAGTCGAAAACCAATCGAGATATCGTCATGACTCATTATCAAATTAATGAAAGCAGTATGTTCTGCAAAAGGTTTTTCAAAAAGGTTTTCGACTTCTTTATCTTATAATTACCAAAAATCACCGAAACAACAAAAAATGTCTCATACACGAACATTGAGAACAATTTTGTTATTAATTAATGTGAGATCAAGAATCAAATCCTTCACTCTATCCAATTCACAACTTTGCACAATTCGAAAAATCCAAAATTTTCCAGCAATAATTTTATTTTGAACCCCCGTAGCCTTTTCGGTACTAGCTCATATTGAGCAAAACCCCCAACTTGTAAATGTTGTAAAAACGCGTACTAAACAAATTGTGTTGAATTGTTTTTCCTAGAAAAAGTTGTCTGTTGTTGGAATATACTATAAGCTATCCACTAATTTGCACCAATAAGTGATAAACCTAGCGAATAAAAAAATATTGTAACTGAAACTAGTCCAGTAATTTAGATAGAACCAAATTCTTGCTTGCGACATTTCCATGTTTGTCCCTTTTGGGCATATACTATAACGCGTTCAGACGTAGACGTTTAGGTTTTGTATTTTTGTCTGAAAATGTTCTCTTACAGACATTCGCCATTTTTATACATATCCCATATTAATCACATATCTTCTCCTGTGTTATGTTTGGCTAAAATTTGAAATTAGGACCAAATTCAAACACAATCGTTCATATCATTTTATTTTAGATTTGTTATTGTTAGTTCAAGTTTTAGCCAGTCACTGATTATTTTACCGTTGCTCAATTTGTTGTTTGTAGCTCAAAATTCCTTATAGCAATATTTTAGATTTCTTGTCCACTTTCACTCTTTCTACTCACTTAAGGTTTTCTAATTCGACAACTGATACGGTAGAGGCTCGGTTTATTGCGATTTAGATCGGGTAAACGGAGCCTGACAGTGGAAAATAATTAAATATGTACATGAATAAAAGTATAACATTGTTAATGATGTATCCCTATAGATTGTTATTGCTAGAGAATTTTTATTATAATTAATGAAATGTACTTACCAGCCATTTTTTGAGTAAAACGAATGGTAATGTTACTTTTGCCGACAATATACTTAAATAAAATGAGTTTCAGCTTTGGGGTTTTATTTTTTTTTAATACTATCGCTTTCCAAATTATAAGTACATTCTCTTACTTTATCGTCCAAGTAAAGAAAATAGACTGTTGAGCCAAATCCAAGTACCAAGAGCAATATAGGGGATTCCCTATAGAAAATGGCGAAGTGAAATTAGCATGGGTAATCCTCGTAACGCAAAACCAAAAGAAAACATATTCAATAGACTCAAAGTTTTTCCAGAAGAACCAAAAGAATATGCCTTAAACCAACCCAAACCAAAGGAATACGCTTCTGAATAACCCGATTATGCAAGTATTTGTAGAAGCACCAAAAGAATACACTTCAATGTTGCTCAAACGTGCATGTCCATGAAGAAAACCAAAGGAAAATGCATCGTTAGTAAAGAAAACGCCAAAAGATAATATTCTGTAAAATATCTCTAACTTGCATGTTCAAAAATGCTTCCGACTAGCTCAAAGTTGCATATTTTTCCAAAAAAACAAAAAACAAAAAAATACTTGGAAAACTAAAAATTAAAGCTTGAAAAAACAAAGAAACCAATCGAACAAAAAAAACGAGGGATTTTTGTTTAACATGTGTAGATGGTATTTTATCACTTTTTGATATCAATTAAAACTTTGATATGAAATATTCGAGTAGCGTGATCTTAATTCCTTCAAAGCAATGTCAGTCTTCATCCAATATATGTTATGTACTCAAAATGTGAAGTCTGCTATGACAGCAGACCGTATTCTTTTGGTTCCACTCCGATATTAATTTTAAGCAAATTTTAGTTGTGCTCCGAATTCTTTATATTTTTTCGTTAAAATCTAGAAAACAATCGACGAAATCGCATTGACAGCAGACCGTATTCTTTTGGCTCCACTCCGAACACGCGTCCAGAAGAAACAAAAGAAAACGCATCCAATTGGTCCTAGTTAAGAAGTACCAAAAGAATAGATATTATGCATTAAATAATTCTCATGGTGCGTCCCCATGGGCGCTGTGGCCGCGTTTTGACATTTTAAGCGTATTGACATACCCTTTCTGATTGGTTGTATAATTTTGAATCATGACGCCGGGCCAATCATATCGCAGAACGCAAAAACGCCTTCCTTGGAGTACGCACATGAGGACCCACCATCAAACTTGCATGTTTATGTAGTGGAGCCAAAAGAAAATGCTCCCAACTAAACTGCTCAACAATTGAATTGATCCACTCCGCAAAAATGGTTTAAAAATTGTTTTTAAATGAACATTAAGGAAAAAATAAATGTTAGTGACATATTTTTAGTAAAAAGTCAATGTTTATTTCCAAAATAAAAGAAGTTTATTCACGTAATTAAAAAAAAAATGAAAAAACGAACAAAACAATTCACGAATAATTTTAATTAACAACCTTAAAAACGAATCAATATTTGATAGGTCCTCCTCGTTTACGAATAACCTCCCGACACCTGTTTGGCATGCTTTTTTTTTAGAAATGTTGATCCAGCTGATTCCATTCCTCTACAACAGTATTCCTGAGTTCATGAAAGTTCTCTATGGGCTCATTTCGGAGAACAAGTCGCCTTTTTAACTCCGACCAAACATATTCTATCGGATTAAAATCAGGGGAGTTTGCTGGCCACTGCACGTAGCATTTTTCAGAGTGGATAATTTCAATTGTTGAGCAGTTTAGTTGAAGTTTGGATATTTTTGTAGAAAAATCAAAAGAATACCTAAAAAAGTAAAAGTAATAATAAAATCGTAAAACAACAAAGAAACTGGATAAACAAAAAAAGACGAGGAATGTTTGCTCACTATTTTGAATCAACCAAGAACATTCTTGACTGTCTGGTCCAAACTAATCATGAAATAATAAATATCTTGCTAACAATTTTGATAAAAATCAATCTGGATCGACACCCAAAATCAGGAATTTGAAAACTTTTTTTGTCCACCCTCTCTAGAGAACTCATAAATCCATGCCCAACTGCATGCAGATTAAATATGAGTTGAGTGCGATTTCAATTCCTTCAAAGCAATGTTGGTATCTTTTCGTGCGTCCTCTTCACGACATTTTCTGGAATTTAGTGGGTTTTTATCATTTATAAAACTCAATGGATGTATCAATAGGTCAAGTTTTTTAATCGTAATGATGTACGTATGAAGAATAAATAGACCAATCGAACAAATGTCTACGACAGCAGACCGTATTCTTTTGGTTCCACTTCGAACACTTCAATAATTTCAAGCAAATTTTGGTTGGACTCCAAATTTTTTATGTTTTTCAGAGTTAAAATATAGAAAACAATCGACGAAATCGCATTGACAGCAGACCGTATTCTTTTGGGTCCACCCCGAACACGCGTCAAGAGAATAATCACCCATGATGTTGACTGATTTATCTATAAAAGCATACTATTAATTCTTAAAATAGCCTTATAAACTTAATAAACCACTGACAAGGATAGTGTTATAGTACTTAAAAGCAATGCCTCAATTTTATTCGTCAAAATCCCTGAGCTAATGTTAAATCAAATAAATTGCCATTAGAGCACCGTAAATCACACCCAAACTCCATCCACATTACTTCTTCACAAATAAAAACACTTTTCCATAAATTCCAACAAGCATTCCAATGTTTTTCAATGTTCTAGAAAGCCTTTTTGGCACGAGGAAATTTGGCACACTTCCAAATGCGCAGGCTCTGTTATGGAAAATCATTTCCATAAATTCGGCTTTGTTGGAGGCAGTGAGATGGAAGGGAGATGTTTAGATAAGAGTAAAGTAATCCGTGCACGAGATGCTTTGGTAGTTTTGATCATTGATGAGTCTTCTTGAAAGTGTTTCAGAAAATACATTGTTCTTAGTATGCCTATTTTCAAATTTATTTTTGACCTTCTATCTACCACGATTTCATGGAGTATTCAAATCGATTCCAGTCTAACATTTTTGTCAACTGTCAGTTTTGTTTGTTTCCGTTGTATTCACAGTCAAAAGACGATTTCATGTCTTGAGAAAAGAAACTCAAACTTCTCAAACAATTATAAGTTATTAAAACAGATTTTTGTGTTTCATTTTGGATTGAAAACAATACGTTCGAGGCTAGTTTCAATATCAAAACGGTATCTAGGGCGTCTAGTGTAAGAAAACTTTTCCCGCCATGCGCTAAAAGGGGGAGGAACAAAGGAAACTGGACAAGAACCACGTGCGAATTCGCCCTCAGTTCAATTTCCACCCCCGTGACCTTCACAAGCCTCAAATACAAAATGTGACAATAAAATCACAATAAGTTGGAAGTTTATTTTTGTAATAGCCCCGGTAGTTCAGTAATGTGATTAATTCAATTATAAGTGAAACTTTAGCCAAGGTGAATCAATTAAGTTTTTGTTGTAGATTATTTTGTTCAATCAAGGTGAATTTTTGAAATGGATATGTTGACGTGCTGCTTTGATAAAAACGAAATTGCTGAGGCGCTTGATCAGTTGTATCAGAATTGTACAGATCCTGGATGTGAGTATTATTTCAATTCATTAATGATGGTTTTTTAGAATAGATTACGCACTTTTTCTCCCCTACAAGATGTCGATATCAAATAAAAAATCTGACCTTTCGTCTTTATTTTTTTAAATAAGGCCCTGGATTTTTAATTTTAATTGTTTGCTACATTTTTATATTCTTAAGAAATCGGATGAGATCAGGTGAAGGAGTAGGGGAACATGGGTAACACTGAGACACTTTTTTTCAAAAACCCATAGACTGGGAACAAACAAAAAATTAAATTTTGGTTTTTCACACCAGTACCTACATGTCTGTAATAGTAATTGACGGTACAAGTGTGTTATGATGAAAATAAGTCACGCGAGAAAGATTTATACGAGGCCGTCAGGCCGAGTAGTGTTCATTCTCAAGTGACTTGGGAAACATAATACTCGTGGCAAACAATTTTTTACCCAACAAATCAAAGAAATTGTTTTTTCATGAGATAATAATTATAGGGTTGTTTTTCTCGGGCCGCGCTTGCGCATATGTCAGGGCAACTGGTGGCTGGAAATGTCAAATTCTTGAGAGTTTTGATTTTGAGTTAAGACATGTGACAATATTTTATAACCTCCAAATTGCTGTTGGTGTCAGTGCCAAGTTTGAGTAAGTTTCTGTTGAGTTTCATGAAAAGCAACATATTTGTTGATACAGTGATACACAAATAAAACGTACGTGAACTTAAACTATAGGTCAAGAACCGACCTTTTCAGTATAAGCAAAAGTCATATTTTTGACATCTCTTCCGCGTTCACAATGCACGGAAGAAGTTATGTTCTATCCTTGTTCTACTTTCAGCTAGACAATAGCCTAGTTTACATCGATAACTCGTTTAGTTCGGTCCGATAGGACCAAGCTGGTGGGGATAGTACGGTAGGACCAATGCTTGCTTCCTGCCCGTTTACACCGTCTTGCAACGCGTGAACTAAATGTTTACGCCCGCAATTCGTCAAATGTCAAAAACAAGTCGAAATTATTCATCAACACAATTCGTAACCAAAAAAAACATGAGTAATTACGCTCAGATTGCCTTAGAAACTCAGAGCCAACACAATTCACAATAATAACAATCAATATAACCTCAAAATTTTGATCCAGATCGAACCAAATTTAGTTCGGTACACTTGCTGGCGAGTACCGAACCAAGAGCGGACCCGCTTAGTCCGCAACTGTTTACACCATTCGAACCAAATATTTGGTTCGGATATAGTCCGAATTTGGTACTTGGTCCGCGGACCAAGTTGTCGGTACCTATAAACTAGGCTAATGAAACAAGCACGCTCGTAAACGCGGAACTGCTCGTCGGCTGCGCTGGTTACAAGGCGTGCGCGTTACGCTATCGACGAGAAAAACAACCCTATAGATCGTTCCCAACTACGTCACGAATCTCAGCTGATTCCTGAAAGTGACACATTAAAATCATTGTGACATATTTGAAAATTTAAAGTTGAAGTTATGCCTGAGTTACATTCAATTTAATTTCGAAGTGGAACTGTCAAATTTCCACTTGGCAAACAGGAATCATATGCTACCATCCACATTGAATTTGGCGTAAGCGTGACTTTGACAACCTTGGCGACATCAACCTAAAACTTTGAACTGTCACTGTACTTCCAAAAAAAAATTACTGTAAACGTGTAACATGCTTTTCCAGAAATCAGATGTTTTCTACGTCACATGGAATCGGTCTATAAAAGTTGAGTTCGGCATTATCATCGCGGATGCGACAGATTTTTTGTCAAGTGATAACAGTCAAGTCATACACGATCAGATCACGTGCTTCAGATATTTTTGATCGAACGCAATAGTCCGGCACGTGATTTGGTCGTATATGTTTTGACTGTTCTCACGTGACTAAAAATCTGTCGCATCAGCGATAATAATGCCGAACCCAATTAAAATATAAATGATAGTGTCAGAATGACTAGACTGTGACATGTTTACATTTTGGTCAAAGTAGGTTATTTGTTTGGTGGTCACAGGAACGTGATAGGTTGTTCGTTTGTTTGCCACGAAAAAAAAACCATAACTCAATAGTATGACCAGTGAGTTATGGATCATAACACACCAGTGTGTTATTTGACACTTTACTTGTCCAAAATGACATCAATAATGACAATAATAACTATCATGCGTTACATAAAATAATTCAAGATGGGTTTTGAAACAAAAAACTGAGGTACAGTTAAGACACTACCCTTTTCCCCACTTCTATTTGTTGCATATGACCGTTCATCACTAACCCAAACATATCTATCGCATGTAAACGGTGTATCGATGATTTTTTGTTTAAAACACACATTCTGGGATTTTATTAACATCTTATTAATTAGAACGTACAGGAAGACTCAATGAGCAGTATAAGTATTAAATTAACAAATTTACAAAAAAAAAACAGAACAGTAACATTTTTTTTTTTTTTTTGAATGTGAACAGGGAGGTTTTTGGTCATTCTGATGGAGATTCCGTTGTCAGTTTTTTTCTAAAAAATCCCATAATACGATTTTCTGAAATTTGACCCACTTTGAACCCCCACAATCACTCAAAAGTACGTCCCTGGAACTGATTTGGTATAATGTCCAATAAACAAAAATGTTACAGGGGTGGGACACTTTAGAGTGGACACCCTGAATATTTACTCTCTTTTATCGATGTTGTCATGCGCTCTGGATGTTCTAAAGCGTTATGAAAAAATATTGGGAAAAATACACTAATTCAACTACTAATCCTCTAAAACATCAATCTCAAACACCCATAATTCAATTTATCTTCAGTTTTTCGACTACATGACTTATCTGTCATCAAAAAATATTTTTTCATGTGAAAATGTGTATTTATTTCTCAATTTCTCAGCTCTGTGAAATATTTTCTATTTCAAATGAGGCTATCTAGGGTTTTATCGATAAAACAATGACTAGAAAGTCTGTAGTGTGTGGCCAGAAAGCAAAACCAGGTAGACATTTTGTCATTTCACCGGTGAGTAAACAAAAACAAAGCCGGCCTTTCCTAAAATTGTGTTCGTGTCAAAACATCCTATTATATGGATTGAACGGCCCTCGTAAGTTTATTACGTATTGGCAACAGTGCATTGAGTAGATGGCCTTCAGATCAAACGTCCAGTCCATCGTTTTCATATATCGATTATGGCTTCAGTCAGAACCTAACCTCACTTAACTTGATTACCTATTACCTGTCCAAAACAGCTGATCAAGTTTTTCTAACAATTGTACCATTTCCTCAATCCTAATCAAAATTTAGCAAAACAATCCTGATTTTAGATTAACAACTTGAAAATGTGCAACGGTAACTACATATTCAGATAACGATTTTATCAATATAGTAAAGCCCTCATAAAAAGATAATTAATTAAAATAATTGCTATGGCCTTAAACTTTGCTCTGAAGTGTTGTGTTTTAGGTTGTTGCGGCTGGTGCAGTGCTTTCAGGCCCCGATATAAACGTTTGGTTGACTCGATTTTCCCGGTTTACCCTCAAGATGGATTGGTTAAGAGTAACATGGAAAAACTCACTTTTTACTCGCTCAGTAGTCCGGAGAAACTGGATAGGATTGGAGAGTATTTGTATCAGAGAGCTGCCAGGGATATTTATAGGAAGAAATATGGGTGAGTGATTTTTATGTTTAAAACTTGTGAGTAATATTTATTGGTGAATTTAAATTGTCTTCATCCTGTTCAACGAAATTCGTTATAAGTTTTGAGATGAAGATTTTCTTTGGTGATGAAATATTTCGTTAGAGGAACCTCCAAAGTACTTTTGACTGAAATTTTAAGGCAAAATTTCAAACGGTTTAAAAAAAACGGCTTTAGTCCCTTATGTCAATTGTCAAATTTTTAATACATGACAGAGGCGCTATTAACAATTTGAGCGTAGATTTCACTAAGTAATAATTAAATATAGGAAGACAAAAGAAAATCAGTCGATAGGATAAGTGGCAACATCTCCTTATGTCATATTTTTAGTACGTGAGACTCGTGAGAGAGGCGCTAGTGACAGAGTTGAGCATACATTTCATTAATTATTGAATATAGCCGACAGTTGACTTTTGAGACTATGTCAATTGTCAAATTTTTAGTACGTGGGACTCAACGTTTAGGTTTTTTTTTCGTATATTCTGCGTTCGAATAGGAAGTTTGGCAACTCCACCTTATGTCTAATGTCAAATTTTTAGTACGAGAGTGTGGCGCTAGTTACTGTCGAGCAACAACATCTACTCTAACTTGATCTTAACTTCATAAACGATTAGTTTTGGGTTGGTTCTATTTAGTTTGTTTTAAGTATATTATTTGCAATACGTTGAAAAGACAAAATTTATTTACTATTAGTGCAATGATTTTTGATAATTTTATGAAAGTTTGGCAACATAGCAGTTACGTAGAGGAGTTTTAGCACTGAATTCTAGTGAGAAATTGTTTTTTTTTCTGAAAAAAGTAGTGGCAATTTTTTTGATACCTAATTTTTACAAGGCCCTCAAAGTTCCAAATATTTAATCTCCTGGAGTCAATAACTTTCCGAGAAAATTCTTGTAATATCAAACTTTTCCAAATATCTGGTGAAAATATTGAAGAAATTGATAAAACATTTTTGTAGGTCTCATACAAACACATCTTTTATGTCCTATACATTTTTGTCATATATTCCTTAAGTATCTGTATTCGATTACAAAACACCCTGTAGAAAAGATTTATTTTGAAGCCTCAACAAAACAAAGAATGATTTAACTCTTATTGTACGCTATTTAGTTCAGTTTTAAAGGTCTTCAATTCCTCAATTTCTCTAATAATACGGGATTCGCCAAAGTAAGTGGCATATTAGAATATCTCGGAAAATGAAGCGATCGGGATTCTGAAAATTTGTAGGGAGAGATTTTCACTGATGCTTTCAAAAAAAAAAATAAAAAAAAATATACAGGGCATTTCACTTAAAACTCCGCACGTCAATATCTCGGAAACGAATAGGAAAATTTGATTTTTGTTAAAAGTAGTCAATGTATGGGGTCGAGTAGTTATTTTTCACAGTTAAAAAAATTCGACGCCTACCAAGAGTAAAGCGTTGCGACGCATCGAAAATATCAATCGATTGCAGGGAGTTCTAAATTACGGGCATGCAAAAGTACATGTTATTTATACACTTTTTTGTTATTCAGTTGAACTTATTTATTCTTCTCAGTTTTGAGATATACAGTGTGTCCAAGATAAGGATGTCTATCATGAGGATCTTGGAAACCTTGAGAGATACAAGGTCGGTTAAATGGAGGCAAAGTTGCGTATTTTGATGCTTAACAAAATGCCGTTTTCAAAGCCAAGAAATTCCGACCAAGTCCGAAATTATCAAAAAAAAACCGAAATTTTTCAAAATTGTTTTCATTTTTTTCTGACCACATTTGAAGAGATATTTTGAAATGAATGGAACTTCTTCATTGCCTCTTTTTGCCCTTTACAAGATAGCGTTATTGAATTGAAGAACCGACGTTTCGTCTATGAGCAGCCATCATCAACTTTGTTTTTTCAAATACGGTCCTGGATTTTTTATGACGGATTTTGAGGGCCTCTTATGCTCCTAAACCAACAATGTATCGCAATTATTCAAAAAAATTATGTTGATGGATTTTTCCATAAGAACTCATGTGTTAGAGAGAGACAAAAAATACATTTTTAATAGGATTAAAAACAACCACCTCTTTTTTAATTAGTGCGATACCTCGTTGGTTCAGGAACATAAGGGGCTCTTGAAATCCGTAATAAAAAATCCAGGACAGTATTTAAAAAAACAAAGTTGATGATGGCTGCTCATAGACGAAACGTCGGTTCTTCAATTTAATAACGCTATCTTGTAAAGGGCAAAAAGTGGCAATGAAGAAGTTCCATTCATTTCAAAATATCTCAGAAAAAAATGAAAACATTTTTGAAAAATTTCTGTTTTTTTCGGATAATTTCGGACTTAGTCGGAATTTCTTGGTTTTCAAAACGGCATTTTGTTAAGCATCAAAATACGCAACTTTGTCTCCATTTAACCGACCTTGTATCTCTCACGGTTTTCAAGATCCCCATGATAGACATCCTTATCTTGGACACACTGTATATCTCAAAACTGAGTAGAATAAATGAGTTCGACTGAATAACAAAAAAGTTTATAAATTACATGTACTTTAGCATGCGCGTGATTTCAAAGTCCCTGCAATCGATTAATATTTTCGATGCGTCGCGACGCTTTACTCTTGGTAGGCATCGAATTTTTTTAACTGTGAAAAATAACTACTCGACCCCATACATTGACTACTTTTTACAGAAATCAAATATTCCTATTTGTTTCGGAGATATTGACGTGCGGAGTCTTAAGTGAAAAACCCTGTATAAGAAATTTTGGAATGGATAGTATGTTACAAACTCACCTTTATTTTCAATGCTCAATAACATAAAATTATATAAATTGGGAGTTTCCATTTGAAAAAATTTTTGAAAGTTTTCCTAATTTAATTTTTGATCTTATTCTTGGGCCACCCTGTAATAATAGTTATCAAAATATTGTGAAAAATCTTTCAACAAGAAATCTAGTATATGAAAAATAAATAATGTGTAATGGGTTACTGAATATTGAACCAACGCTATGATAAATATACGAGTATAAAAAAAATTTGTAGAAGGAATAGTACCTATTCTTGGAATTAATAGGCCGTGCTAAAGTCGGTTGATCGGAAGACATGGCAGCGCCGTCAAGTTACACAAACCCCGCATCTCACAAAAACAAATTTAATCAAAATATACTCGATGTGAATAGAATAAAATGCAAATCTGACACTTTGTTTGACATGGATGCCCAGATAGGTTGGTTTTTATGGTTGATATAAAGTAGATCCCGTATAATTTGTCCAATAGTTAATAAAATATGCAAACCATTCATTGACAATGGTTTTACATATTTTATTGCGAAGGTCCTTTGACCTTGATTACAACTGCCAAGTTTCGATCCACTGCTATCATTCCTGTTGATATATGAAGTATTAGTCAATCTTTTTTTAGGATTTTTTTCACCCCAATTCTCTTTTTTTTTGTGAAATTCATCCTCATCAAGAAGATTGAGTAATAGCTCATGTTGAAGATCTTCTGTACCTCCTCATATCCTCTTAGTTAGGAGTTAGTTTGATAACAGAGACTTGGAACGCGGCAGTTGTAATCAGGGTCAATGGGCCTTCAAAATGAGGTATTACCCGACTCCCCCTTGCATTTAATTTTTTTCGAAATGGCGCCCAGCTGTCATTTTAACATTTTCAGCTGTCAAAATTAGAACGTCTTCACATATGGTGTGTTCAAATTTCGCTCGCATATATCAAACGGTTCAAAAGTTTTTGAGTCGCACTGTATATTGTTATGTGTTTTAAAAATTCGGTATATATTTTTTTATCAAGACCATCAAGACCTAGACCAATACTAAGACCAAGACCAAATTTTTTTTTCGAGACCAAGACCAAGACTAGCCAGTCTATATATATTGATGACGTGGAACTCAAATATGTAGTTTTTGAAAAAAACTAAAAAAATAACCAAGCCGTTGTGGACCTCTTTCCATATGAATTTGTTGTCTTATAATTAGTGAAACATTCAATCTTTAAAGTTTTTACTCTCTTGAAACCAGCAATTTTGTCTTTTGAACAGTTACGTCGTCTTCTGGACATCCTGGGAACTTCTTATATATTTCCAGCCATATCCCCATGGGATAAATAGTTTCTGAGAATTGATATCTTGCCTAGGATATCAAGATTCCCGTATTTTTCAGCTTCGTCATCATAGCGATGGAGGCCATGGACCAACTCCTCCTCGCCTGTCACGCCCCCACTCTCAATCTCTTCGTTGAAAGTTTCCTAAAAATGGTGCAAAAACTCCTGGAATCCATCGAGCCCGATCTGCAAATTCTGGCAACACAATCTGTAAGACTTCCTCTGAAAACCCCCATGCAATCTAACCGACATTTGTAGTTTGTCAAATTTGCAAATATAGAAGAAGACACTCCATCCTATCATCGGAGATACGACTTTTTTGTCAGTAAATTTTCGGCAATGTGTCACAGCGGCGACAGCAAAGAAGTCCGGGATAAAATCAGGACAGCAGGGATAAAAGGGCTGCAAGCTGTTGTCAGGAAAACAGTTTCGGATGATTTGGTGGAGAATATTTGGGAGCCAGTCCATATGGATAAGATTGTTCCCAGTCTACTGTTTAACATGCAGGATTCAAGTTTCCACAAGGACCCCCCCAATGGAGACCCTGTTCCAGAAGATACCGTCGATCCTCCAATGCTCGCTGAAACTTGTATGCGCGAGCTAGTAGGTCGGGCATCTTTTGGTCATATCAGGGCCGTAATAAGGCCTGTATTAAGACATTTTGACTTGCACAAATTGTGGGTGCCAAACGAGTTTGCCATCCACACTTTCCGCATCATAATGTTTTCGATACAGGCCCAGTATTCGTATACAGTTGTGGAGAATTTGATGGCGCATTTGGACGAAAACGCTAAATCTAGCGCGACGATTCGGACGAGTATTTCCGAGGTTTTGTCGAAGATTATCGCCATTGCAGCAGGGGAAAGTGTTGGGCCTACTGTTTTGGAAATAATCAACTCCCTTCTCAATCATCTGCGCGATTCCGTTAAAATCGCAACGTCGCAAGCGGAAGAAAAACACTATCAAGAAGCACTCATCAACGCTTTAGGAGAATTCGCCAATCATCTGCCTGATTATCAAAAAATCGAAATAATGATGTTTATTATGAGCAAGATACCGTTCCAGGTTGACAACCACACTCCTGCAGATAATATGCTGCAAAGTATATTGTTGAAGAGTTTGTTAAAAGTTGGCACGAAATATCAAACAATTCATCTCAACACTACGTTTCCGGTTTCGTTTTTGGAACCCCTGTTGCGCATGTCTTTGGCTTCAGATCCTGAAATGAGGCTTTTGGTGCAGAAAATTCTTCATACACTTATTGACAGACATGGGAATATGGACAAACTGAATCGACCTGCGTAAGTACATTTTTCACATATTTGTACAAATTATTTATTTATTATTGTTTATTTTTCTAATCTTTTGACTAACTGCGTTTTCTTTATTGATATTGTTTTTGTTTTTCTGATTCTTTTTTTACATTTTGCAGTCTTGTTTCTCTTTGCTGTTTTAATTATTATTGAGCTTCCTTATATTTTATTTAACTTCACTTTGTGTGTTTCCTTCTTATTTTTATAGTTTATGTTTTTTTGTGTTTTGATTGATTTTTTTTTCATTGTTCTGCTCCTTCTTGATTAACTCATCTGTTTTGTTGGTCTTCTTTCCATAAATTGTAGACTAGGTGATTCGAATTTGGAAACTCACTCTATAGTTATTTTTTATTTTTTTTTTATTTTCAACTTTCGGTAACTTTGTTTTCATGGAAGTAACGGAAAAACTTTCTTCATGAAAGTTGTAGAGAATTTCATCAGCTTCAAATGATGTTCGATGATTTTTTTGTGTGAAGCTGATCATTTTCAAGATATTTGGAAAATAGTGAGCTAATCCGTGATGTTCAATCTTATTTAAAAGTAATTTTCAACTTTCTATAACTTTGTTTTTATGGGGACTACGGAAAAACTTCCTTAATAAAAGTTGTTGAGAATTTCATCAGCTTCAAATGATATTGAATTTAATTTGTTGTGAAACTTATCATTTTCAAAATATTTGCAAAATAGTGAGCCAATACGTGATGCTTTATTTTCACTAAAAGTAATTTTCCACTTTCCTATAATTCCTTTGTTATGGGAGTTATGACGAAACTTCTTTGATGAAAGTTGTAGAGAAGTTCATCAGCTTCAAATAATGTTGAATGCGATTTGTTGTGAAGCTGATCATTTCCAAGATATTTGGAAAATAGTGTCCCAATGCGTGTTTCACTAAAAATAGATTTCAACTTTCCATAATTCCTTTGTTATGGGAGTTACGAGAAAACTTTTCGAATGAAAGTTGTAGAGAATTTCATCAGCTTCAAATAATTTTCAATCAAATTTGTTGTGAAGCTGACCACTTTCAAGTTATTTGGAAAATAGTGTACTGATGCGTGTTTCATCTAAAGTAATATTCAACTTCCCATAATTCCTTAATTACGGGAGTTACGAAAAAATTAGCTCAATAAAAGTTGTAGAGAATTTCATCAGCTTCAAATAATGTTGAACGAAATTTGTTGGGAAGCTGATCATTCCCAAAATATTTGGAAAATAGTGTCCCAATGTGTTTCACTAGAAGTAAATTTCAACTTTCCATAATTCCTTTGTTATGGGAGTTACGAGAAAACTTTTCGAATGAAAGTTGTAGAGAATTTCATCAGCTTCAAATAATTCTTAATCAAATTTGTTGTGAAGCTGACCACTTTCAAGTTATTTGGAAAATAGTGTACTGATGCGTGTTTCACTAAAAATAGATTTCAACTTCCCATAATTCCTCAATTACGGGAGTTACGAAAACATTTCCTCAATAAAAGTTGTAGAGAATTTCATCAGCTTCAAATAATGTTGAATGAAATTTGTTGGGAAGCTGATCATTTCCAAAATATTTGGAAAATAGTGTCCCAATGTGTTTCACAAGAAGTGAATTTCAACTTTACATAATTCCTTTGTTATGGGAGTTACGAGAAAACTTCTTGAATGAAAGTTGTAGAGAATTTCATCAGCTTCAAATAATGTTTAATGCATTTTTTGTGTGAAGCTGATCATTTCCAAGATATTTGGAAAATAGTGTCCCAATGTGTTTCACTAAAAATAAATTTCAACTTTCCATAATTCCTTTGTTATGGGAGTTACGAGAGAACTTCTTGAATGAAAGTTGTAGAGAATTTCATCAGCTTCAAATAATGTTTAATGCATTTTTTGTGTGAAGCTGATCATTTCCAAGATATTTGGAAAATAGTGTCCCAATGCGTGTTTCACTAAAAATAGATTTCAACTTTCCATAATTCCTTTGTTATGGGAGTTACGAGAAAACTTTTCGAATGAAAGTTGTAGAGAATTTCATCAGCTTCAAATAATTCTTAATCAAATTTGTTGTGAAGCTGACCACTTTCAAGTTATTTGAAAAATAGTGTACTGATGCGTGTTTCACCAAAAGTGATATTCAACTTCCCATAATTCCTTAATTACGGGAGTTACGAAAAAACTTCCTCAATAAAAGTTGTAGAGAATCTCATCAGCTTTAAATAATGTTGAATGAAATTTGTTGGGAAGCTGATCATTCCCAAAATATTTGGAAAATAGTGTCCCAATGTGTTTCACTGGAAGTGAATCTCAACTTTCCATAATTCCTTTGTTATGGGAGTTACGAGAAAACTTTTCGTCTGAAAGTTGTAGAGAATTTAATCAGCTTCAAATAATTTTTAATCAAATCTGTTGTGAAGCTGACCACTTTCAAGTTATTTGGAAAATAGTGTACTGATGCGTGTTTCACCAAAAGTAATATTCAACTTCCCATAATTCCTTAATTACGGGAGTTACGAAAAAATTAGCTCAATAAAAGTTGTAGAGAATTTCATCAGCTTCAAATAATGTTGAACGAAATTTGTTGGGAAGCTGATCATTCCCAAAATATTTGGAAAATAGTGTCCCAATGTGTTTCACTAGAAGTAAATTTCAACTTTCCATAATTCCTTTGTTATGGGAGTTACGAGAAAACTTTTCGAATGAAAGTTGTAGAGAATTTCATCAGCTTCAAATAATTCTTAATCAAATTTGTTGTGAAGCTGACCACTTTCAAGTTATTTGGAAAATAGTGTACTGATGCGTGTTTCACTAAAAATAGATTTCAACTTCCCATAATTCCTCAATTACGGGAGTTACGAAAAAATTTCCTCAATAAAAGTTGTAGAGAATTTCATCAGCTTCAAATAATGTTGAATGAAATTTGTTGGGAAGCTGATCATTTCCAAAATATTTGGAAAATAGTGTCCCAATGTGTTTCACAAGAAGTGAATTTCAACTTTACATAATTCCTTTGTTATGGGAGTTACGAGAAAACTTCTTGAATGAAAGTTGTAGAGAATTTCATCAGCTTCAAATAATGTTTAATGCATTTTTTGTGTGAAGCTGATCATTTCCAAGATATTTGGAAAATAGTGTCCCAATGTGTTTCACTAAAAATAAATTTCAACTTTCCATA
Source organism: Orchestes rusci (assembly GCA_958502075.1). Taxonomy (NCBI): domain Eukaryota; kingdom Metazoa; phylum Arthropoda; class Insecta; order Coleoptera; family Curculionidae; genus Orchestes; species Orchestes rusci. The sequence continues at coordinate 36,167,298 of OY293307.1, forward strand.
ATTCCTTTGTTATGGGAGTTACGAGAGAACTTCTTGAATGAAAGTTGTAGAGAATTTCATCAGCTTCAAATAATGTTTAATGCATTTTTTGTGTGAAGCTGATCATTTCCAAGATATTTGGAAAATAGTGTCCCAATGCGTGTTTCACTAAAAATAGATTTCAACTTTCCATAATTCCTTTGTTATGGGAGTTACGAGAAAACTTTTCGAATGAAAGTTGTAGAGAATTTCATCAGCTTCAAATAATTCTTAATCAAATTTGTTGTGAAGCTGACCACTTTCAAGTTATTTGAAAAATAGTGTACTGATGCGTGTTTCACCAAAAGTGATATTCAACTTCCCATAATTCCTTAATTACGGGAGTTACGAAAAAACTTCCTCAATAAAAGTTGTAGAGAATCTCATCAGCTTCAAATAATGTTGAATGAAATTTGTTGGGAAGCTGATCATTCCCAAAATATTTGGAAAATAGTGTCCCAATGTGTTTCACTGGAAGTGAATCTCAACTTTCCATAATTCCTTTGTTATGGGAGTTACGAGAAAACTTTTCGAATGAAAGTTGTAGAGAATTTCATCAGCTTCAAATAATTTTTTATCAAATTTGTTGTGAAGCTGACCATTTTCAAGTTATTTGGAAAAAAGTGTACTGATGCGTGTTTCATCTAAAGTAATATTCAACTTCCCATAATTCCTTAATTACGGGAGTTACGAAAAAACTTCCTCAATAAAAGTTGTAGAGAATATCATCAGCTTCAAATAATGTCGAATTAAATTTGTTGTGAAGCTGATCATTTTCAAGATATTTGGAAAATAGTGTGCTGGTGCGTGTTTCGCCAAAAGTGATTTTCAACATCTCATAACTCCTTTGTTATGGGAGAAACGAAAAAACTTCCTGGATGAAAGTTAAAGAAAAGTTCATCAGCTTCAAATATTGTTGAATGAAATTTTTTGTGAAGCTGATGATTTTCAAGATATTTTGAAAATAGTGATCTAATGCGTGTTTCAACAAAAGTAATTTTCAACTTCCCATAATTCCTTTATTACGGGAGTTATGAAAAAACTTTCTTGATAAAAGTTGTGGAGAATTTTATCGGCTTCAAATGATGTTGAATGAAATTTATTATGAAGCTGATCATTTTGAGTATTTTATTGATGTTGGATTGATTTATTCAATCTGTTGTACAACTTGTCGTTCAACCAGTGGCATCGTTATTGTGTTGTTCTTAGACTCAACATCTTGGACTTGGACCTCAACATTGAAAAAGCATCCCGACCCGACTTGATTTTCATCAACAAACACGGCCCGACTATTTACGACGCCCTGTATACTAGTCTGCAAATGGACTCGAATACTCCGGAGAATATTGAGTCCGTTTACACCACTTTAGCGTTGCTGTGTCTGGAATTGGCCAGTACTGAGACTGTGATCGATTTGTTGCAATTATTGCTCGGGTAAGTTTAATATTTAATTGATAATAATTGTGCGCTCGGATAATTCAATTTTATTTATTAATAAAATATTCTGTGAGCTATAGTTTTTTGACGAATGAAGATTCCATTTGAGATTTTGGAGCGAAATTGAAAATAGTAAATTTGTAAAACACGCCCCCTAACGAGTGCGGCTAGAACCAGAGTGTCATGAATGTATTTTTGTTTTATCACGCAAAACCTTCCTTTTTTGAACCTGAGCAGATCCAGGTCCCGTGGAGTCCGTGGAGTGTTGTTCCTTAAGTTTATATTTATATTTTATTATTTTCTGAAAATACTAAAAAAGTGGTGCTGCGTCAGTAGCTAAATGCGTATTTCTTGGCTTTTAACATCATAACAATCAAAATTGTCGACCATTAGTTGGTCACGTGACTTCTAAAATCTTTAAATGCGCCACGTAAAAAGTCGACTGCCTGGTATTTTAGAGGCACTCACATGGCAGGGCAAGAAGGTATAGTTGTCCTCCCTATTCACGCCGGTAACCAGGCCGGGGAGAATCGGATATTCTCGTAGGGAACGAAGGACAAAGATACATACTCGCCAGTCGATAGGTTTCACCGTGAACGCAGCGGTTCTCCAGTACATACTGGTAGAACATGTTTGTGGTCCGATGGGATCGATGACCGTGGTTCGGACTCCACGTTAAACTGTAGGGCCCGTTGCAAGGAATGTAAAAACCGGTCCCGCTTCCTTATCCTACGGACCTGTCTGCCATCTTTGACGTGCCTTTACATATATATATGTATATATATATATATATATATATATATATATATATATATGATACCTAGCTGGCAAATTGCCTAGCAGCAGCGCCAAGGATCCCTAAACACACACACACACACACACACACACAAGACTGATTAAGGTTACTTGTACAGGGTGATCAGTTAAGGATAGCGAGCAGTCATATCTCGAAAACTTCATCGTAGAGGCTTGCGGCTAAAAAAATTACCACCAAAACGGCCAACAGAAAAACATGGAAAATATTTTCAAGTTTCTGAAATGATCGCTAGGGTGCGTAACAACCAACACCAAGTTGAAAAATGGGATTTTTATAAAATTTTGCCCAATGAAAATATATCGATGATATTATTTTCATATCAACTGACTGTTTACCTACACTTTTTGTCTAAAACGTTTTTTTCTATCTATCAAAATAAAGTGGTGGGGGAAGTTCAAATGTTTTTTTATACAAACGGCGATTTCTCCTGTTTCGCTTGACCGATTTTAACGAACTTGGGCTCATATGAAAGAGCATAATGTACACTACAAAATCCTTATTTGGTTTTGACTTTAATGCCTTCGCCTTCGCCGCTAGATGTCGTTTACTGAGATGGTAGCATATAAAAAAAAAAAAAAAAATTGTGATGCTGATTCATTTTTATATCTTTTTAAAGAGCGGTGACGGCGAAGATGTTCCTCCATCGGTTCAGTGTAGGTAAATAGTCAGTCAATATGAAAATAATATCATCGATTTATTCTCGTTGGGCAAAATTCTATAAAAACTCGTTGTTGGTTGTTACGCCCCCTAGCGACCGTTTCAGAAACTTGAAAATATTTTCCAGGTTTTTCTCTTGGCCGTTTTAGTAATAAGTCTCTTCGATGTATAGTTTTCGCGATACGGCCGCTCGCTATCCTTAACTGATCACCCTGTACATATTCCTGAAAACAGCAGGAACGCTGACTTTAACAGATCAACTTTCTCCTGTAGAATCCAGAGTCTCGCTCTCAATCCAGACACAACTCTTTCGAATGTACAAAAATTCAACTTGCACGCTTTGGTGGTCAGCTTACTGGTGCTGATTCCTGACGTTGTCAGTATTCAGCCTTTGTCCGACTATGCCAATCGATTGATTGAAGCGCGGCGAGAGGAAGCTCCTCATTTACTTCCGGATTTGATGAGTCATTATCCTGCTGATTGTGAAGCTGCCAGCAAAGTTCCACATTTGCTAGTAGACCAGGTGAGTGATCACACTAAGAAGTTGATAAAATTGATACAATCCGGCAACGGTGGATCTATCGATTGTTGATAGATGCGTGACTTTAGGTAAATAATTTAATCTATTACCAATCTAAAATCGTTCATCATGTTTTTTAATAGATACAATTTGTTGAGATAATGCGGATATAATAATTAACCTTACCACTTCTAAATCTTCTAAATATATCCCAACCATATGGCCGAAATCGATTGTTTACACCAACTAAGTGTTTACACTGAAACAAAAATAAACTTTTTCCCAATCGATTTCGTTTTTCGGGGAAAAAACAGTCGATATTTTGCATTTTCAGATGGCAGTCTGCGATTACTTGAAGGCTTCGGGAATTGATGCTGCTCGATTATCCCAAATATCGCCGTATGGAGCTGGCGGACCTGGTTAGTTATTTTGTAAAACAGTTTCAAATTTAATTTTTTAACTGTTTACAATACAAGGTGCTATAGCTGGAAGTCAACGTCACAGCTGGATGGAAGTGGGAGCGCGAGGCAGTATCATGGAAATTCCTTCGGTCCATGAAGTTGACAGTGCTGCCAGTTCTCCAGGAGTTAGTAGGGTAAGTTCGTTTACTATGTTTTGAATCAATTATTTATCTACACTGTTGTAATGACATTTTTTTTTCAATATCATTTTATATTCTATACAATATTCATTGATTATTGTAAACAGCATATTTTTATTTAAATGTATTTGGTTTGCTTGTGTAAAAACTAACGGTGGGGAAAGCTGTAAGTGCGTTTGTACTTACAAGTGTGGTCGTCATTCCCGTCCTAAACAATGATAAAGTGAAACATTATCTATGACTAATGTCATTCCCGTCCATTATAGGTACATACCCATCTTTCATAGATTCAGAAAAACTTGATTATTTTGTAAAATATAGAAAAACCGAATGGTTATTGTGGTGTTTATTTGATTACACTTATTTTTTCAAAAAAATTATTGCTATGGACTCTTCTTTCAACATATTATCTTTGAGACATTCACCCATATACACTATTTTAATCACAAAATAAGTTTTTTAGTGTAACTGTCCCGTTATTAATCGAGTAATTCACTCTTTCCCGTAATTCGCTTATTTATCTGTGTATGAAATAGAGTTTGCCGTATAATAATTCATAATTTGCTGCTCAATTGTTACCCGAAACAGTCAATCTTGGAATTGTGCGCAATTCAACAGAATCAATTCCCCACCAAAACAATATTAAGGCGCCAGAGACTAGCTAGTAGCTCCGAATCAAGAAAAGGTAGCACTTGCTCGCCGACGAGTACACGCGTTACTTGATTTTCTGCCGACCCGTTTGGCGAACTTCAAATTCGTTTCTTCTTCTCCTTTCAAAATTTTTTGGGCTTGTTTTGGCAGACAGAATTATTTCCTAGGGTCAAGACTCGTCTCACGAAATCCTTTCAGATTTCTTTTGTTTCTTTTTTATTTATTTTATTTTTATTTAGCCGAGGTCTGAACGAGTTCTTCTTGTCAGTACGAAAGCTGACCCCGTCGTGTCGGTTTTGCCGTATCATTTTTTCCCCATTTTAGTTGGTGCGATTGTCTGATAAAAAAACGTAAGAAATACCGTTCCGGACAGTAATTGAACAGCGGATTATGACGGGCTGCACGGCAAACGATAATTCAGAGAAAATACGGGATCTTTTGACAGATAATTGAGTGAGTGAACTGACCAACAGTAAAAAAAGTTTGGTAATTAGTTAATTCACTTCACTCATGTTTTGTCAACTGTACCGCACTCCATTTTCCCCTTAAGAAACTACCAGAAGAAGATCTGACCTTTGAAAGCATGAAAAAGGTGCTGACAGAACCCCCTGAAATAAGAAAAGAAGCCGAAGCGGAAAAACGAAAACAAATCAGTCATACCTTCAGAACTGCGACGTTTTCAGAGCTGGTAAGGCGGACACAACCTAAGGTAAGACACTTATTAGTAATAATACATATATATTGATTTATCTACAGCACGATCTTCTCCAAAACAAACTTAACGAAATATTCAAATCGTTGAGCATGAACGAAAACACTAGTCCCACAGAAGAGCCCAAAAACAAAGAAATACCCACGTACGAGCAAAATTTTCCTGAATTATTTTATTACTAATTTAAGCGTTAACTTAATCCAATAATCCATCACACAAATCTAAAAGCAGTTGCATATATTTTTTTTTTACATTCCCCGTTTAGTTGTGGTTTTCTTAAGCAATCTCTTGTGATATTCTGGTGTTGTCTAACTTACCTGGTTATGTGTTTAGGTTGGTAAGATGTTTATTGTTAGAAAGTTTATTGGTAATTGACTTGAGTAAATTAACAGAATTAAATATAGTCTTATTTGGGGTAAATTATATTAATTCTTGCCATCTACAACTTCAAGAATTAGACTGACGGTCCCATTCTTGACTTATCAACCGTTAAATTGTACTACCGCCACAAAATAAGTGATAGATGTTGCAAATACAGAAATAATGGTTGACTTTCCAACTTCGAAAAACCCAGCAGCTGTGAAGTGGATACCGTTGTGCTTGATCAGCATTGCAAAGTCTTCTAAACGAGCATATTCGAAAGAGTCGAATGCGTATCTGTGTTGAAATTCGTAGCAGCTTGACAATAATTTGTTTTTTTCTGAGGTTACTTTGTCGCAAAGGTATGCCATTGTCATTGGTCCGAACTGGAATTGAAAAAAAAAATTATGAAATGGATTGGTAGTGATTGAAGCTGTACAAACAAATATGAGGTTTCTGACAATTAAATTATTGATATTGAGATTGTATCAACTTTATTATACGCTATTGGAGCTGGATTTATCGCGGTTGGAATTACCAGACTTGCCCTCCAATTGATCCTCGTTAAAGGGTAATCATTCCGATTACGGGCCCTCGGATGAGTCCCGTATCGTTATTTTTCGTCACTACCTCCCCGTGCCGAGAGTGGGGAATTTGCGCGCCTGCTGCCTTTCTTGGATGTGGTAGCCGTTTCTTAGGCTATCTCTCCGGACTCGAACCCTGATTCCCCGTTTCCCGTTATGACCATGGTAGGCGCAGAACCTACCATCGACAGTTGATAAGGCGAACATTTGAAAGACAAATAGCGTTTACGCTATCTACATCTTTCGCGTCCGCCATAATCAATCTGATTTCTTGGTATGTTATGCCTGAAATGCCAAATGTACATCAAAAGAAGACAAACAACAGTTGTTTTTATATCCCTGTGACTGCTGCTCTCGGCCATTCTGAAGATCCTGCTGCGAAATCAAGACAACGGAAGTGCTTCAGAACAGGTCGTTTATCTTTTGGTGCCTATATTGCAAAGAAACAAACCTCGCCAAGCTTAGACAAGATACGCCGTCTTCTAAACCCTTCATACGATTTGCTCCAGATTGAGAACTACCTGACAAAACTCCTATCCGAAGTTGAAAAAAAAATGAGCTCATCAAGTCCAACAATGCTCTTCTGGGGAAGTCCACTGCCAAAAGCCCTGCTACCTCCGACAATTGTAGCAATATGGAGTTGTTTCGTGAACAAATGAGAGGGACGTCGGGAAGAAGAATTTTTATGATTTTCAACTATTCTACAGTTGATTTATTTGTGATTCTGTCAACTCTGCACTGTCTCTGGAAGGCATCTCCCTCCATCAAGAATCTATCTATCGCGGATGACAAGACGTCCCAACAGCAGCAACTACACAGAAACATCAGAAAGCAGCTGCACGAACGCCTTGAAGCTGTTGAGAAGGATCGGAGAATTCGATACAGCAATGGAACTAAATTGTCTAAAAGGCGCGCAAAATACCCACTCCCGGCACGGGGAGGTAGTGACGAAAAATAAAGATACGGGACTCATCCGAGAGCCCGTAATCGGAATGAGTACACTCTAAACCCTTCAACGATGATCAATTGGAGAGCAAGTCTGGTGCCAGCAGCCGCGGTAATTCCAGCTCCAATAGCGTATATTAAAGTTGTTGCGGTTAAACAGCTCGTAGTCGAATTTGTGTCTCGTGCCGCTGGGTCATCGTCCGCGTGTTACGAGACGTCCTGCCGGTGGGCTTAGCTCGCAAGAGCGGCCCAATTAATCCTGCCCCGATGCTCTCCACTGAGTGTCGAGGTGGGCCAAAATGCACACTAATAAAAGAACAATAATCAAAGAACAGGTCCTCGGTTGATCCTGCCAGTAATCATATGCTTGTCTCAAAGATTAAGCCATGCATGTGTCAGTACAAGCCAAATTAAGTTGAAACCGCGAAAGGCCCATTAAATCATTTATGGTTCCTTAGAGCGTACCCACAATTACTTGGATAACAGTGGTAATTCTAGAGCTTATACATGCAAATAGAGCTCCGACCAGTGATGGAAGGAGTGCTTTTTTTATTAGATCAAAACCAATCGGTGGCAGCTTGCTGTCATCGTATAATTTGACCCTGAAATACTTTACGCTGATCGCACGGTCCTTGCACCGGCGAAGCATCTTTCAAATGTCTTATCAACGGTCGATGGTAAGTTTTGCGCCTACCATGGTTGTAACGTGGAATCCGGGCTCGATTCCGTAGAGGGAGCCTGAGAAACGGCTACCACATCCAAGGAAGGCAGCAGGCGCGCAAATTACCCACTCCCGGCACGGGGAGGTAGTGACGAAAAATAACGATACGGGACTCATCCGAGGGCCCGTAATCGGAATGAGTACACTCTAAACCCTTAAACGAGGATCAATTGGAGGGCAAGTCTGGTAATTCCAGCTCCAATAGCGTATATTAAAGTTGTTGCGGTTAAACAGCTCGTAGTCGAATTTGTGTCTCGTGCCGCTGGTTCATTGTCCGCGGTGATAACTGGCGTGTTACGAGACGTCCTGCCGGTGGGTTTAGCTCGCAAGGGCGACCCAATTAATCCTGCCGCGGTGCTCTTCACTGAGTGTCGAGGTGGGCCGGCACGTCTACTTTGAACAAATTAGAGTGCTCATAGCAGGCTAAAATTTCGCCTGAATACTGCGTGTGCATGGAATAATAGAATAGGACCTTGGTTCTATTTTGTTGGTTTTCGGAACTCCGAGGTAATGATTATCAGGAACGGATGGGGGATTCGTATTGCGACGTTGGACGTGAAATTTCCGTTGGATCGTCGCAAGACGGACAGAAGCGAAAGCATTTGCCAAACACGCTTTCATTGATCAAGAACGAAAGTTAGAGGTTCAAACCTTGGTTAAAGGTTTGAACCTGGCTCTCTGTCGACGTTCCTCCGATGACTCGACAGGTAGCTTCCGGGAAACCAAAGCTTTTGGGTTCCGAGGTGTGTGGTTGCAAAGCTGAAACTTATAGGAATCGGGGCACCACCAGGTGTGGAGCCTGCGGCTTAATTTGACTCAACACGGGAAACCTCACCAGGCCCAGACACTGGAAGGATTGACAGATTGAGAGCTCTTTCTTGATTCAGTGGGTGGTGGTGCTTAGTTGGTGGAGCGATTTGTCTGGTTAATTTCGATAACGAACGAGTCTCTAGCCTAACTAGGCGTATCTTGACATCCTGAAGATTCGTCAACTTGGGGTTAGTCGTAAGTAGTAAATAGGAAATTAATGGAAAATAACAAATAATGACGATCAGGGAATTGATCCTCAATTATTTATATTCTTTAATTATTGTTATGTTGTATGTATATAGGCAATCTACAGTGGGCACCAGGGCTTTGTGATGAAATAATTTATAATCTTCTGTGTTAGTCGTGATATGACAAAACAATAATACTCACCGAAATCATCAACAAGTTACTAAAATGATAAAGAATACCCAACAAAATATCGTTATACTTCACAGAGAACAGATGCATCACACGAAGATGCAACAATGTACTATAAATGAACATCTGAAAAAAAATCGCAGCAGTCGGACCTCCAAACAACCGATTGAACAAAATCACCGACCTGCGGACTCTCAAGTAAACAACAGCACTTAAACGTACATTGTCTGGACACTTTTGCAGTTGCAAATTCACCACTTGCATTTCCTTGTATATTCTATAAACATGCAAAGCCTTTATGGTCTCTAAGGTGAGTATGTTCAAATGGGCGAACAAAGAGAAGAACGTTCCAGTAATGCTGTCTCTTACGATGCTTAACTGGTAAAACATCCCAAACGCTACTACATTCATCAGTAGAACTGTAGACAGTACTATGGCAGCAAGCGGGGAGTACTTTTGGTAGGTTGACTGGAACTTGGATTGGCTTTTTTCCAGCTTTTCCCAGAGGTGTTTTTTGAGGTAGGATCTTTGTATCAGCAAAATGATTACGTAGAATATAATGATGCTCAATTTGAGTAGTGGCAAGAAGAGTGCCGGGCTGCTTTCAAGGCCTTTTGGTGAATAAAAAGCGAGATTGTGGTAAAGCATCACAGTACTTATAGCTACTTTCGTGATGGTTTTAACATATGAAGCAAGCGGTTTTTCAGTTGATTTGGGTACTACACAAATGAGTTCGTTGGTGATTTCAAGGATTTTGTACTCTGCTTTAATAAAGATATGGTAAAGTGATTCTAGGTACATGATTGCTTTGATCTACTCAGTAAACTGACTGACGCTTAATGTAACAAAAATAATAAAATTATTCAATTAACTCTCTTTCTATAAAAAAACCTTTCAAGTAAGTAAATATAAAAAACCTGTCATCACATCAGTGTGCCCACACTTTCCTACGTATTAAATTTGATTACATATCAAGCAGATATGATTTTTTAAATATTGTGCGGTTTTTTGACATGGAATCTTCATTAACTCTTTGTTCCATATGCCATCCGCAATTGTACATCCTCCCTGTTTCTCTGTATACAGGGTAAGTCCGAAATAAATGCGCATAATTATTATATCCGTGAAATCTATTCTCAGCTTTCAGGAACGTGTAGTGGACACTCTTTTTCGAGTTTATGAGTGAACAAAATAAAAATAAAAGAGGGTTATAACATTATTATAGGCCGTTTTCTTCCAAATAATCTACCAAATCATCAATTATTAACCTTGCGTTATGAAAAAATTTGAAAGGAGGGTCTCGAATTGGACCTTTCAACTAAGTCAATTCAATATGTAATTTTGGTAATGGTCGCGATATTGTAATTGTGTAAATATGTAACTTTCAGAGTGTGTTCACGAATACAATCAAGATTTCAATCAATTTATAGACGTTATAGGACAGCAGACCGTATTCTTTTGGTTCCACTACGAACTCATGTTCTTAACAAAATAGAAAAAATATATACAATCAGGATGATGGAGTGCGGTATAAACATTAACATCGCATGGACAGTAGACCGTATTCTTTTGGTGTAACTCCGAATTCATTGTATTTTTGACAAAATAGGAAAAATTTAACAATCAACGGATCGCATTTATAGCAGAACGTTTTCTTTTGGTTCCACTACAAAGTCATCGTGTTTTTTGACAAAATCTATTGAATATTATACGAAACAATCGACAATGACGGCAGACTATTTTCTTTTGGTTCTATTCCGAACTCTTCGTGTTTTTTTGACAGAATCTATTAAATATACATTGACAAAATCGCAGGGACAGCAGACCGTATTCTTTTGGTTCCACTACGAACTCATGTTCTTAACAAAATAGAAAAAATATATACAATCAGGATGATGGAGTGCGATATGAACATTAACATCGCATGGACAGTAGACCGTATTCTTTTGGTGTAACTCCGAATTCATTGTATTTTTGACAAAATAGGAAAAATTTAACAATCAACGGATCGCATTTATAGCAGAACGTTTTCTTTTGGTTCCACTACAAACTCATCGTGTTTTTTGACAAAATCTATTGAATATCATACGAAACAATCGACAAAATCGTATTGACGGCAGACTATTTTCTTTTGGTTCTAATCCGAACTCTTCGTGTTTTTTTGACAGAATATCGCAGGGACAGCAGACCGTATTCTTTTGGTTCCACTTTGGATTCATCGGTGTTTTTGACAGAATCGAAAATATAATAAAAGGATCGACGGAATCTCATTGACTACAGAACGTTTTCTTTTAATTCTACTACAAATTCATCGTGTTTTTTGACAAAATCCATTGAAAAATATAAGAAATAATCGACGATATCGCATTGACAGCGGAACGTTTTTTGTTCCACTACAAACCAGAGAAATGGGAGGGGAATAAAACTCGTTTGACAGATGCGCGGACGGTGAGATTTACGAAACCATCATTTTGAAAGCTGTCAAAATTATGGCCGCATTCAGGACCGAGCGGAACACAAGTGTTGATTTGCGTGTTAGTTTGCAGTGTTGATACCATCATAGGTATATGGATACTTGGATTATAGAATTTAAAGAAATGACTTATGGTAGTGAAATTCAAATCATTTAACAAAAATCAATTGGACTTTCGTAAAATTAATATCAGAAAATGCATGCGGGTCAAGGGATCAGAGCTTTGATCCTCGACAATCGACATTAATGACATCTAAATGACGTAGAATAGACACTATTGACAGATATACTTACAAGATGTCTGCGCCCTTGCCGTTCCACAAAAATTGGATGCGCAGTGGTCGACAAGCGTTCTACTCCCCTCCCTTTTCTCTGCTACAAACTCATCGTGTTTTTTTGACAGAATCTGTTGAATAGACGGGACGTTATCTAATCTCCGCTCCAACGTTGCCAATGTATCACATCTTTGGTACCTATTTAACATTTTAATTTTCCTGACATCAGACAGTTCTGACTGCTCGTCATGAATGTAAACAAGTTCAACAACATGACATGTCTAAAATATCGTTTAGAAAGTAACGCTCCTGCCCATATGGCTGCTCCTGCCCGAGTAAAAAGGTACGCTCCGGCCCAACTTATCTTGTGCTTAAGATAATGAATAACCCAAATATTTAACAATATCTAAATGTAGCAATATCGCGAGTCAGCTGTTAGTTGATAATAGCACATTTGGCAACGTTGGAGCGGAGGTTAAATAACGTCTCGTTTGAATATTATACGAAACAATTGACAGCAGAGTGTTTTCTTTTGGTTCCAGTCCGAACTCTTCTCGTGTTTTTAGACAGAATCGATAAAATATACTGTATGGACAGCAGACCGTATTCTTTTGGTTCCACTACGAACTCATGTTGTTAACAAAATAGAAAAAAAATATAGAATCAGGTCGATGGAGTGCGGAATTCTGCATTTAACTGTGTATGCTGTTTATTTTTAAAAAGGTTTCCGTTTATTCCTCTACCATAGTCCAAGAGAAAAAATCAAGTACCGTGTTTAAAACTCAGCAAAACCATAATCAAATGTCCAAACTGCGGAATAATGCGTGTAGATGAAACATTAAACTTGTCAGCATTTTTTACAGTGAAAGTTGCCAATCGAAGACAAATTATTATACACTGAACAAACATCTGTGATTGAGAGAGACATGAATAAATGTTTTTAGTGACATTTTTTTAAATGATTAAATTGGGAAATGTCCTTTTATATAAATGTATAAAAGGCGAATCTATGAACTAGATCAGAAGCTAAATAAAATGTAATTTTGATAATGGTTCACCTTGCATTGTGTTCAAAAAAATGGTCAAATATGTACTATTGTGGGGCTGAGATGGAAAAGATAAAATGTTTTCATGATTCGTTTAGTCCAATTGGATTTTAGATCAAAAGGGCGTTTTTGCAGGGTGTAAATTAAGTACATGTAAAAACTTTAAAGGGTGTATATTTGACTAATTTTAAGACAAAAAGTTCAACGGCCAAGGTAATATTTGATAACCACTAATTTTGGAGAGGAGGTGAGACTGATTTTGACCATAAACTATCTCAACTACACGCCAGTCGAATCGCTCATTCAAAAATAAATTCATTCTTGATTTCACGCGTCTTAATCCAGAGAAAAGTTGAATATTCAGTGAAGCGAGGCCATGTTGTGTAGAATTTTTAGGTTTTTGACATTTGTTAGTATCGGATGTTCATGAAAAAAACTGCAAATTTACTCATTTACACATTTTTGTAAAATCGAAAATAATTGAATTTTTGAACTATGCGTAGAATTCTAAGTATTTTTCATTCAAACCTTCAAAATCTCAAGTTCAATTCATATTTTTCGCTGTAACTTTTTTGAAAGGGTTGATTCAAACGTCAAAATATTCAGAAAAGTATACTCTACAAAAAGTTTATACAATACTTTGAATATATAAAATTAACTATTGGTGATTAATTACAAAATTCCTTATAACTTTTTCAGAAACGAATGAATATGGCCGAGTTAAATTTCAATAAATAGCAAAACAAATCCGTTATTAATCTGGATTTATTGAAATTTGCTGACAAATAAGTGAAATTTCAAAAAAGCCCTTTATTATAGCGAAAAAAAACTTATTTCTTAAACTTCGCCCCTCTTGTTATTGTTTATTTCTCATTATACAATATCATGGTCTTTGACATGGTGACGTCAAATTGTTATTGTAGCTTGAATCATCAACAACTGATTGTCCGATAATCGTATTTTTATGTCTGACAACTATTAATGATCATTTAACAATAAACATTGATTGGAACAATTAGGTCCACTCAAACAGGAGTGAATTTCAACGGAATCCTACCATAACTTTGTAAAAGTACGGTTTTAGGGGACAACGTCATTGGTATAGGTGTTCCTTTTGTGGGTTCCACTTTGTATCGGGAAAGAATCATGATCAAACCTAGTTTGACAGTCAAATTTCCAAAGCGGTAGCCTGGAAAGATTATTGAAACCAGATTTACATGGAGTTTGTCTTACCAATGCAATTTCTAGGACCTTCACCGAAAGGTATGTAGTTCAATCCGTCGTTATTATAAACGTTTTTAGCAGCGAACCTCTCTGGATTGAACTTTTCCGGCTCAGGAAATAGGGATGGATTGTTTTGCAACGCCCAGATGGATATCCAGACGGGTGTGCCCTTTTGCACTTTCAAGTTTGAATCCAATTGGTAGTCTTCGTTACACTTTCTGTCCAGAAATGGTAGTATTGGATACATCCTCAATGTTTCTTTTACGATGAAAAAATTATGGTCTACTGCTACCTACAATGTAGACTTACCACATACGACCATGTCCAGGTACTTCATTTCCTTGACACCTTCGTAGGAAATTCCCTGGTATTTATCAATGTTTCCGTGGATTTCTTTTCTGACCTTCAATTGCATTTCAGGGTGTGTGCTTAATTCGTACAGGGCAAAAGATATTACTCCACTGGAAGTCTCAAATCCAGCTGCAAAGAACTGTATGGCCTGTCCCAGCACTACGTCATCCGCTGTAAATTTACGTCACTACATGTTGACTTAGTACTAGACTTACAAAATTCAGTTTTATCTTCAGCATTCTTCCTAGCCTCCAGAAGAATTTCCACCATATCATGTCCTCCAGCACCGGCTTTTCTCATTTCCATCATATCAGTGAAAATCCGTTTCACCCTTACAATACAATCAGGGTCAAAAAATTGTATATTGAAAAAGTTTATAATAGCTGGAGGGATGAACCAGGCTGCAAACTGTCTCAATCCCGTGGACAGGCTGAAGTTGAACATTTTTCTGCCAATACTGCGAAACTCTGCGTCCTCACTAAGGAAGCTATTAGCATCAATTGCAAAAGCACACTTGGCGATAACATCCGTGGTATATCTAGCGCACATCTCTTTGGTCTCAATATCATTGATATGTTTATTGTTGATGTAATCAACCATATGTTGTCCCTGCTGCACAATAAGATCAAACATCATCTTTAATTTACCTGTGGTAAAGACAGGAGTCAATTTGCTTCGGACATTTTTCCAGTGTGGACTGCGTGCGGCAAACATAAAATGCCGCATGACAGGATCATCGGACATGGTGAGTGTTCTGTCTGTGAAGTGTGAAAAATCTTTCTGCAAAATGGCCCGTACCAATTTAGGCTCTTGGACAATCAAGATGGGTTTGTTGAATATAAATATGCCGTAATAAGGTTGGTTGTAGCGTTCTCCAAGGTAGCCCAGCCATTGACCTATGGTAGTCTTCATGGTTATCAAGGAAGGGAGGTTTCCCAGGAATGGAGTTGGTTGTTCGAATTGCACATTTCTTTGCTTCCAATAATTGAAGTTTCTACATGATAGCTTGTATATTAAACCCAATATGATTGTGATGAATATTAACGTGAAAACACTCATCTTACCGTGACTCGCGAGTGAAGAACAAAAACTACATTTATAATGCTATAAAGCTATAAATAGTTTATCTGTGTCATCATCAAAATTTGGATTTATGGTTGATAAATATGTATGACAAATTAATTTTTATTAGCAAATTAAAAAACGGATGATAAAATGGAAAGGCCTGTTGTTGTAGTCCAGTAAGCATATACATCAGACCATGCGTTAGATTTTTTGCTGACTTGTTTATGATGTTGACCCAAGGAATAAGTTTTCGACCTCGAGCGCTTTTGACAATTTTAACCCATATGGACTAGGTTTTTGATTATAAATATAAAACACTTTTTTGAAGTAAACTTTGAGATTAGTATGGTCTCTGAGGACAAGGTAGAGATTTTCAAATTTTTGTGTTATTTTTTCACACTTGGAACATTATATTATTATGGTGCCTACCTGGAAGGTGTCTCAAGGCTAGTTACCATACACATTTATTTTTCTATGGGCATTTCGACCCTCTTGACCAATTTTCTTCGAAAAATTCACGCCTTGCTAATTTTGAAAGATTAAAACAATATGCATAATAATTATTTTAATCTCAATAAAAAATGTTAATTAAATACATGTTTATACTCAACTGAAAGTAGATTTTGCGATCTTTGACAACAGTTGTATTGATATTATTGATGTTTATGGGAAATGGATGAGAATTATAATGATTTTGAGACATGACGAAGCAAAATATTGTGGATCAACAGAAATGATCAGGTTGAGTCTCGTCGGTCTCCCCACCCAAAACATATTTCCAGTAGCAGGGCTTAACTTAACCCTTAGATGTTTAAAACGAAAGAGTAAAAATGGCCGCAGACTCTTTCCAGGTAGATATAATGTTGTTTTATTACCGCAAAAAATAGGTTCAGATAGTTGATGGTTATTTAAACATTTTCAAATTTGAGAATATAACGGTCAAAACTATTGGTTCTACAGAGACCATGCTGATCTCAAATTGTGGCTAATTTAGGCTACTTTGAAAAAGTGTTTCGTAGTTGTTATCAAAAACTTGGTCGTTCAGGGTTAAAATTGAGAAAAACTGGATAAAAGGTAAAGATTTTGGGATTTTTTTGAAATTCGACAATATGCACCGAATTTTTTTATTGTTGATTTCTATTTTCGAGAAAAAAGCTTTTAATAAGTTTATCGAATATGCACCAACTTCTGGTGATTTTTGAATTTTGGTTCTGCGATTAATAAAAAAATATATCAAATGGACACACTGTATACAGAAAATCTTTATTAAGGTGCAAACAATCTTTTCCCCATACTTCTCAGTTGAAAATATGACGATTTAACGCAACTTATCTTTGTCCAAAATTGCTTTGAAAATAGGTGTACCGGAGTTATGTGATTTTTTGTTAGATATATTGTTGTTTGATTTTTGTTATTGGAAAAACTACTGGAAACGCTACACAATGCTATTTTTCGCATCAAAATCCGTTCATAAATAACGGAGCTACAGCGACTCAAAATTTTCTTGAGATACTGACAAAAATTTCAAAAATTTCAATTTATTGACGGATTTTGACGAGAAAAAAAAGCATTTTGAAGGAATTTTTGTTCTCTACTTATATCAAAATCGGATGTCAAAAAATATTCATGAATCGAAATAAGTGTGGTGTAGGTAAACATTCATTTAAAAAAAACGTAAAAACCTCTTTAGCAAATCAAAATATCAAAAATATGCTCCATAGCTTGAATCTCATCATGTTAAAACGTTTTTCGCTATACAATATCTCTTGTCTAGTTCTAACTAATTTATTTACACTCATTATGGCACCAATTTATTTCACACTAATTTATGTTTATGAAAATGTTCATTCACAATGCCCTGGTTTATCATGAGGTGGACGAAAAAAAGTTCCAGAATTTTCCAGACTATTTCGTTATTTTGCTTATTTAACTGTTTGTTCTGAGATTTGTTTTTCCATCGCTGGCGTATGTCAGAGGGTGTGTTGTCCCATTTGAAGTCACCTTTTTCCTTAATTACTCCTTGGTTATACGTCTATGCTTGAGATAGTTCCGGTTCCGGACAAGTCTTCTGGTTACATTTTTGATTCAGAACACCGCGCCGTTTCCGTTTCATTTTCACGCCGTCATTTTCCGCATATCGAACCAATTTCCCCTCTACGCTATACGCAGTAAATTGATTTTTTTGAACTACGTGTTTTATTTGCGTCAATCAGAAGTCATAGTTCCAGTGACGCACCGAGAAAACCTGTTATTTTCTATATACAGGGTGTCCGGAAATTACGCGTCAGGATTTTGGTGGGCGATTCTAGATGAAAAATTAATGCAACAAACTTCTATACAATTTTTTCAAAAACTCAAAATTAAGGAAGATACAGGGTGTTAAAAAATATTTTTTTTTTCTTATTTTTTTTAATAACTTTTTTTCTAGTGTAATGATTTTCGCCAAATTTTGCATGCATGTCAATAGTGTTTCTTTGTATTCACCCTATTAATTTGACGCTAGTCGTCAATGACAAAAGGCTGAAGCTGTCCTTCACCTTAGGAAAATTACTCAGAACTTTTTTGTTTTAATCTTTTTATAAATTTGGATGTCAAATTAGTAAAGAGCATCAAAATATTTTTTAAAGGTGCTCGTGTTGCATCATAGTAGAATTAACGGTTTCCGAAAAACGACTTTAAACATTAACCGTACCTTAAATAATTAAAAATTCGTACTTTGAAAAAATTTTTGAAGTTTTTGAAAAAATTGTATAGAAGTTTGTTGCATTAATTTTTCATGTAGAATCGCCCACCAAAATCCTGACGCGTAATTTCCGGACACCCTGTATAATATGAAAAATATATTCAGATCTTCAATTTAATAATTTAATAAACACATTATTATTTTGAAAAAATTTTTCATATTTATGTGTCCGATGTCGGAAGAAAGTAGTCCAAAATAGTAGGCTTGGCAACATTGCTGCCATTGACTGCCAATACCCCGTGTCTTCTCATTGGGCGTCAAGGGGGACGGTCATGAACTATCTCTCTTCTATTTTCCTTCTATGTTGGAGTCGGGGTGTATGGTTCTCCTCTCCTGGTCGTTCGGCTTTGGTTTGACTTTGTGGGCTGTGCTGGTGGTGGAGTGCTCCTCTATGGTATTTCATACCCTCCACTTGGATGAGGAGGGAGGACAGACCCGGATTAGAAAACTTTAGATACCTATTAACAGGCCGCTATTCAAGACTGAAATGAAATACATCCAACTGCTAATTAGATCCACCAATTTGTTTGTATTCCACTTAACCCACTTGATCACAGGCCATAACAAAATTATAAACAATTATGTTTGCATGCTGTTCACATCTTATCATCAAAAAAATGCAATTTATCACGTCAGATATCATCTATATTTATAGAAATATGCACATCAGAATTGTATCAATAGTTTTGTAACATCGCAGCTATTCGAAGTAGTATGGATATTTACACCCTTATAATCATCACCATCATATTTGGTCTAATATACAAGCTATCAACAAGAAACTTTAGCTATTGGTCGCAGAGAAATGTGCCCTTTCTACAGCCCACTCCGTTTCTTGGAAACCTACCTTCGTTGATAACCATGAGGACCACCATAGGACAGTGGCTGGGGCACCTTGGTAAGCGATTCCACCAACCTTATTATGGCCTATATATCTTCAATCAACCGGTCTTGGTGGTCCAAGAGCCTAAATTGGTACGGGCTATTTTGCAAAAGGATTTTTCACATTTCACTGATAGAACTCTGACAATTTGTGATGATCCTGTCATGAGTCATTTGATGTTTGCTGCTCGCAGTCCACACTGGAAGAATGTTCGAAGCAAACTTACTCCTGTCTTCACCACAGGTAAATTGAAGATGATGTTCAATTTGATTGCGGAGCAGGGACAACATATGGTTGATTATATCAATGATAAACATGTTAATAGTATTGAGGCCAAAGAGGTGTGCGCGAAATATTCAACGGACGTTATCGCCAAGTGTGCTTTCGCAATTGATGCTAATAGTTTCCTGAGAGAAGATGCAGAATTTCGCAGTATTGGCAGAAAAATGTTCGATTTCCGCCTGTCGATTGGCCTAAGACAATTTGCAGGATGGCTTGCCCCACCTGCCTTTATACAATTTTTCAAGATACAACTTTTTGATCCTGATTGTATCGTGAAGCTGAAACGAATTTTCACTGATATGATGGAAACCAGAAAGGCCGGTGCTGGTGGAGGACATGACATGGTGGAGATTCTTCTGGAGGCTAGGAAGAATGCTGGAGATAAAACTGAATTTTGTAAGTGATGATAGTTATAAACATTATATGGAGCGGTATATTTGCAGCTAATGACGTCCTGCTGGCCCAGTCCATTCAGTTTTTTGGAGCTGGATTTGAAACATCCAGTAGTGCTATAGCTTTTACCCTTTACGAATTGAGCTTACACACTGACATGCAACTGAAGCTGAGGGAAGAAATCAAACACAATATCAAGTGTGAAGGAATTTCCTATGAAGCAGTGCAGGACATGAAATACCTGGATATGGTTGTATGTGGTGAGTTTATAAGGAAGCAGCAGAACCCTATACGATTATGTTTTTATCAAAAGAAACATTGAGAATGTATCCAGTACTGCCATTTTTGGACAGACAGTGCAATGAAGACTACCATTTGACCGATTCGAACTTGGTGGTCCAAAAGGGTACACCCATCTGGATACCCATCTGGACTCTGCATAATAATCCAACCCTATTTCCTGAACCTGAAAAATTCAATCCCGAGAGGTTTGCTGCTAAAAACCTATTCAATAACGACGGGTTGAACTATATACCTTTCGGTGATGGACCTAGAAATTGCATTGGTAAGACTAACACCATGTTTTGCTGGTTTTAATAACCCTTTTTAGGCTCCCGCTTTGGAATTTTATCAGTCAAGCTGGGTTTGATCTCCATTATTTCCCGTTTTATAGTGGAAACAACGGAAGATACACCCATACCGATGAAGTTCTACCCCAATAGTATAATTTTACAAAGCAATGGTGGTATTCCTTTGAAATTCATTCCGGTCTGAGTCAACCTTACTTTGATTATTGGTCTCACTATTCTGTATTTATTAAGGCTTCAAAATACCGTTAAGCTTCTTTGTTCAATAAAAATAAGTATGTATTTCCTCATTATCCTCATCCATACAATTTTCAGTTATTCTAGAATACACCAGAAGTGTACTATAGGTGAATTTTTAAGTTGATATGGCACACCAAAATAGCCAGACGAGTTTTTGAATTTGGCTATTCCGTTATCCAAAGTCTCTCCAGAAGATCAGCACCTGCGATTGGTCAGCCTTATCTAGACACAAAAGCGATTGGAGGTTCGACTTTAGGAAGGCGGTGCCAGAATCCAGTTTTTGACGCGTGTTACCTAGATTAGGAGTTGGATCACCTTTTACGAAAATGTTTGGAGAAGGCTCAAGGAAATGACCCAGATTCCATTCTTGTTAGATGAGTGTTATGGCTTGCGGAACTATTGGGGATAAGGACTTCCGGCAAGCTCTTGGAGTTCTTTATGACTTTAATGTTTGGGATGTGATATCTCACGACAAAACAGATTTTTTTTAACGATTTTGTATTTGTTATGTAAGTAACATAATGCGATAATATTGTCAAATTTTTAGACATTGAATTTTCCATTAAGTGGACAGTGCTGTTGGTTACGTAGACACCATTCAGGCTGCAGCTCATCAGCATCAATACCGAAACTAACCAACCGATCCCTGTGCAACAACATTCTTTCTTCAGCCTCTTGCCAACTCGTCGATGGCTCCGACCACAAAACCTCCGCATAAGCTGATGCTCTTGGCCATAGACGTGTGTCTAGAGAACTCGAACCTGACTCTTCAGTCCACAAGGCGGTTTCGCCACCTAGTACCTGACTTTTCTTTGCCGTCCCTACAATTAACACTCGTCAAATCAAAGTTTCATCAAACGTACCAATCTTACCCACAACATCTACAGGTTTATTGGAGTAGACGGCTTGCCATCCTTTGTAAGGACTGCACCAGTTGTTGCCATCGGTAACCCAACCGGCAAAGCCACAGTCCAAGTATAAAGCATCATAGTTGCTGAGTATAATCGAATAGGTTTGCTCCAACAACGTATCAATGGCAGTACTAGTGGAACTGTCCCAGACTTGTATGATGTACTTGCTAGGAGGAAGTATGTCGGTAACATTGGTCAATGACGTCAAATCACTGCTCCATAGTATAATAGGAATCTCCTTCTCTGCCTGTTTGTACAATCTTTTGGCAGCCTCATTTTGGAAGTACGGCCACACTTTGCTTTGAAAGTTCAATGTGGTAGCCTCCCATCCTTGTTCATGCATCCAATTGGTGAGGTTCTCTGTGGCGTTCCAGCAAGCTATATTAACTTCGTCCCCACCCATGTGGAACACTTCATTGCCAAATTGATCCAACAAGTCACCATAAAGGTCTTCAAGAATGTCGTACACTTCGGGCCTGGAAGGATCTAGTTGCCCACAAGGTGGTTCCGCACAATAAGTAGACCAAGGTTTCCAGTTGAAGCATGTAAGTACGCCACTTTGTTGCCAGCCTTCTCCTACATGAGCTGGTGCGTCCAGCTCTGGCACCACACGTATTCCACGAACTCTAGCGTATTCAATAACGTCTTTAACTATATCATCTGTATAGGTTTTCCTAGACGAGTATGCACCATATTCTGATAATTCTGGATGTGATTTGGACACATAAGGAAAGCTGGCTGTATCGGTGAGGTGCCAATGGAAGGTGTTGAGCTTGGACGCGGCCATGCCATCTAGAGTCCGCTTCAGGGCCTTTGGTGTGACGTAGTTTCTGGATGTATCCAGTGTTATCCCTCTCCAAGCATACACAGGGGCATCCTTAACAGACACATTAGCCGGGAACAAAGTTCGGCTGCGCAAGTCGTCATAGACCACCAGTTGGGTTAATGTTTCAAGCGCATGCCTGGCTCCAAAAAACGTCACTGCTTTAATGGTGACCTCTATCGAGGAACCACTCAAAGACGACGATATGGAGTAGCTTTCGTCAACACCAAAAGTCAACGTTGAAACACTAGTGTCATTTATGTCAATTGTAACTGCAACACCAACAGTGTTAGCTTGACTTTCATGGAAAAAAGCATGGCAAGGCACAGTTTTTAGTAGTTTGGAGGTGAAAATGTTAAAAGCGGTTTTGACTGTTCCAGTTTGTGTGTTGGTAAGCGAGAATGAGGTCACATCAATGACAGTGAGGTTGCTGACTGATATGTGGCCGGTGGGTTTTGGCCATACTGCTGCTGAGTCTAGACATAGAATGTTGCATTCTGCAAAACTAAGTGGTGCAGAGGTGTTGGAAGTTGTGAGGGTTTTCTCGCAGTAGCCAGAGTTGCATTCGTAGTGCCATTTAGAGGTGGAGACACTGAAAATGAAAGTATCATAGAATCAACTTATTTCAGATATTAAGGCAATAGAACGTCGTGAAAATTAACTTTACCATGGTCGAACGTGTGGGGCGGAGCTCTGGTGAGCATGGGTTCGATTCCCACGGTGGGCATTTTTTTTTATTTCTGTTTGAATATATGGCGGCAACCATGAATGAATAAATAATAAAATAAAGTTGTAAAATCATCTTACCTGCCATATGACACTCCAACACATAGAAACAATACTACTGTCTTCAAAATCATTTTGAAGAGTGCGGGTTAACGATTTTTTCCGGCAATTTATCATCATACTTATCTGCGGTCCAATAAAACAATCATAAAAGATAAATATTATAAATAATCAAATCTAAAATAAGACAATTGAGAATAGATTATAAATCGAATTGATTGTAACTTTTTATTGATATTGATCGCATACATATTTGCGATAAGGTTCATCAAACGATCTAAATTTATTTTATGATTTATCGACTTAACAGTCTGTATAATTTGCATATTGAGCAGATTAAAGAATATTATCAAGGACAAAGAACTATACATAGATAGTAATGAGATAATTAATATAGTATTCGTGATATTGAAATTTTGCAAATTGTATGGTGGGACCTAATTGTTTTCGACCAACATCGCACGAAATGAATGTCAAGTTGAAGGTCGGTATGGCAATTCAAAACCAAATTGCAAGATGAACCATGTGATTTTGTACAGATAATTATTGGTTTGACAAAATGAAACTTTTGGTGATTTATACCTTACCACGGTGGGGCTTAGAGTTCCTTCGAACATATTGTAATATTTTTCGCTATAGAAAACACTTGTCCAGTTTTAATTTATTTATTCAAAGTCCCTATGTACAGCACTCACTATTTACAAACAATTTATAACACAATCGCCACCTATTTATGTTTTATGATTCATATTTTGCGACCAATCAATAACTGAACTGTTGTCGCAATGGTGGAGCTCTTATATCCTCCAAGGCCTCGATAGATGGCGAAAGTTCTCCTATGTTCTAGACGTAGGCAACCTAATGAACCTTGTAATTCTGGAATCTAAACAGTGGTTTGGGGTTGTGACCAACGGGACAAAAGGTGAGAGGTTCGATAGCGAAATGCAATGGTTGTAACGTCGTGTCCGCTGTCTGGGCATGTTTCGTCACATTGCTCCCTCCTTGGAACATTTCGTCCCTTGATGTCCTCATGTCGATATCGGCAACTATTCCTGAACCTACAGTGTGATGTTCGGTGGAAATAGCAGTCTAATGTCCTCTGGTTCATCCTCTTGGAAGGATAGCAGCACACCAGGATGTCTACGCCACTTCCCTTGAAGACCAATTCCAGCGGTCATTGGTCATCTTCGGATTGGCCAGATGAGTCAGGTTCTATGTTACTGCATCAAGTCTCGAAGATGACTGGAGGGTGGTGGTAGAAAACACCAATTTTGATTATTTATTCAAAGTCACTACAGCACAATCACAAATATTTATGTTTTACGATTTATATTTCGTAGATAGAGGAGGTCGAATTTCAACGGTATCACCGTGCTTGTTATTTTTTTCTTTCATAAATCTCAATAAAAATTATTTTCAAGCTGACAACGTTGAGTTGAGCTGATGGAACTCAACTATAGTGACACATGTCCAAGTCAAATGTCCTGAATTAATTAAAATTGTCAAAGTCAACTCCTGCCAATCTGCAGCTAAAATAAACAAAAACAAACGCGAAATTAATTAATGTACATAGTAATATGTATATGTATTGCAGTTATATTAATGTGATTACAATTCATTGAAGGTTGAGATTGATTACCAGACAATTAGCCAAATTTGCCAGTGAAAAAACCATGACTGATAAACTGAGATATTTTCCGAATGAAGAGCCGGATTTTAGACCGGAAATTGAAGTGGCTGTGCCGAAAGAGAAGATAATGAATGATACATTGAAGATGATTACATCGATAGTTGAACATTTTCCGCCTATTGATAAAAATGGGGGTAAGATTATCGGATTACATTTATTTATTTATGAATTTGGAAAATTATAATTCTTTCAACTACTTTGAAGAGAAAAAATGCTGGACGAACCACGTTTTTGTATAAAATCACCGTTTTAGGCTTTTTCAATTTTTTCTATTCAATTTGTTTAAAAAAAAATTAAGAAGCTTGAAAATGTTGAAAAATCGAATATGACGATTACGTAGAGATCTTCAGTGATAAAAATCACCAACGCTACCGTTTTCGAACGTCTTCCTTCTTCGTCACACATTTTGAGGGGTTGTCGAGTAATGTCAAGTAAGCTGATGCTGATAGATTTCTATTGATTTTATTTTACGAGCGGATTGTTTACATAACATCAGTAATCGGTCGGGAATTTTGTTTTTAAAATGTAGGATCCGTCGGATTGTTGTGTTTAAGAGACGGAGATGGTTTGAGATTTGAGAAACGCCTCGATTTCAATAAAGTAGCAGTCAAAGCTGAAATTAGGATACAATCAATGATAATCATGATCACCGATTAAGCTTTAGAAAACATAAATGATCCAGTAAAAAACAAAATGTCTTATCTGAATTGTTCCAAATTTTATGGTGCTCTTGAACTTGATGAACGATAAGATTCAAGTAATCCTATCCTGCCTGCCAACCGAGTACTTGGAGCCATTCGAGTTCACCCATTTTATTACAGGTGACGGACTTTACATTGGCTCAGCAGGAATATCTTACATGTTTTACCATTTGTACAAAAACCCCTCCTTTGAATCCAACAAACAACTATACCTGCAAAAAGCCATCGAATATATCCAGCCTGCTCTTAACATAGCTGAGTGTACAAAAAAGACAAAGGTATAACGGTATGAATTGCAATTGTTTCAAAAACGTATGTCTTGGCTAACACCGCAAACATGACAACAATTCACTTTCTAACCTAACTTTTGTATTGTTGTCGACTTTTTGAGAAGTTTTAATGGTTTCTGTGCCTTTTTATAAAAAAAAAATTGGTTTATTTCAGAGCTTTACACGACCTACGTTTATGATAGAGAAACAAAACCACAGTCGACCGTATTTTTTATTGAACACTAAAAAATCTTGCAGGATATCCCATCATTCATACTGGGCCCAGCAGGAGCATATGCTGTCGCTGCAGTACTCTTCCAGGCGCAAGGTGATCATCAACAAAGCACTTTCTACAGAGAAAAGTACTACAACGCTGCCCATTACTGCAGTGATCCCATTTTTCTTACTTGTGGGTCTGACGAGCTATTTGTTGGTAGAGCAGGATACATTATGGGCGCTTTGTGGTTGGCCAAACAAACAAATAGTCCGTTAAAACGAGATGACTTGTTTAATTTGTGTAAAATTATGGTGAAGTCGGGAAAGGATTATGCTAAGAGACGACATAGTCCTTGTCCTTTGATGTATGCTTATTATCAGGTATTATGAATATTGACATCGTTTTAAGTTTCATTACAATATACCAAATGATTCGAAAGTTATAGGGGGCGGACTTCAAGTCCTCACTACCTCACTGTATAAATTATGACCTCACAACAGGTTTTGGCAAAGCCATTGTAGAAAGATAGGCCATGACGCTAAAAAAATCACGTGACCATTTTAGTCCGACGTCACTTATTCAATTTCTTGATAGACTGGCATGAAATGTTTTTTCAAGGCCGCGTCACGCGACTGTTCGTCTCGCAAAAGGAGGGGAAGGGAATTGTTTATTTCTCAACGTTTTCCATTTTACCTAAAGGTGGGGTTATGGAAAAATTATGACAGATGGCTTGACAATTAAAGAGATATAAAAAGTGGAGATGCTTTGGTAACTTTTTTTTAATAATGGCAGGCTGTAGCCAACTTTGGTTGTCATGCGTTTATGAAGTTTTTTAAATGAATACCTCTTTGTTTGTTAGAGAGTCAGCATCGCGACACTTTTTGTCTCGCAAAAGAGATAAAGTATATTATGTGGAAGACAGAGACAGATGATAAACGAAAGTATTGATGACGTGTTTCGTTTTGGCTGAAAGTGAGGTTATGTTAGAATTGTGACAGCTGGGTTGACAATGAGGTACTTATAAAATATGGACAGGTTTTTCTGTTTATTACGTTTTTGAGATGCATGCTTTGACTATACAGGGTGTTACAAATCCGATGATCACCATTGGTATCTTGGAAATGGTAGGAGATATACAGCGGAGTTAAATGAGGGCAAAGTTGCGCATTTTGGTACTCATTAAAATGCCGTTTTGAAATAAAATAAAATAAAGTAATCATATGACTTTATGAGATAGACAGAAAATTGGAGTTCATAAAAAAAGTAATAAAATTCCAAAAAGAAAAAAAACAACGTAAAAAGTGGAGATTCTCCCACAGGGGAATACAAAAGAAAAATTGAAAAAATACAGTATAAATGTAAATAAATCTTCTAAAATATGTTAACAAAAAGTTGAAAAGATCCGTCAAAAAGCGAAATACAGGGTGTTTCCTAACCTCTGTGACAAAATGAAAGGGGTGATTCTTCGCTTAATTTTAAGACGAAAATGTGGTATAACTTTTTTTCGAATTTCGCTTTGTTTCCAAAATACAGGGTGTTTAATTTTTTTTATTATTATTATTTATTTTTATATATTTTTTTTTAAATTTATTTAGTGTTTTTGAATTCTCCATTAAAATGATTATAATTGATTGCTGTATTTGTTAGAAAATTCAACATCAGCGATAAAATTACTTTTTGCGTCAAAACTCACTCAACTAGATTTAATTTTTTATCTCAAAAATTAGGCAAGATACGATAAAAATTCAAGAGATCAAAAAGTTGCGTTTTTAGTTGAATAACCTGAGAAAAAAATGAAAATGACACAAAAAGTCAGCGGCGTACATTTTTTTCCCAATAATATTGGTTGAAGTGCCGCTCGGGACGCCACTGTATTCGATAATTTTTATTTGTTCATGGCAAAATTAGCCCGTTATCACTATACATACCGTTACCAAACTTCAACAAAATCGAGTAAAAGATAAATTAATTGAAAATAAAAAACTAATCAAAAAAAAAAAATTAAACACCCTGTATTTTGGAAACAAAGCGAAATTCGAAAAAAAGTTATACCACATTTTCGTCTTAAAATTAAGCGAAGAATCACCCCTTTCATTTTGTCACAGAGGTTAGGAAACACCCTGTATATCCATAAAAAAGTGAAAATGTATCCAAAAAATTTGAAGACATAAAAAAAATGGAAATAAAAGGGGTTGAAATAAGAAAAGACGTAACAAAATGGTGAATGAATCTGTAAAAAAGTGGAAAATACATCGTAAAAAAAGAAAATAGTTCCTCCGTAAATAAAAAAGGGCTTAACATTTAACATAAGAGATAAAAAAATGAAAAAATCCAGCAAAAAGGTACTTAAATAAATGCTCTGAAAATCGAGAAAAGGTTAAAAAAAATAAAAAAAAATGCAGCAAAATCCGAAATAAATCCATAAAAACGTGAAAAACATCCCAAAGAGTCAAAAAAGTGTCTTGAAAAGTGGAAATAGTTCTTAAGTAGGTAAGCTAAAAAGGGCTTGAAAAAAAGTTGACAAAATCCAGCAAAAAGGTAGATATATTTTCCGAAAAGCAAAAAAAGCTCTCGAAAATGAACTATAGAAATCTCAAGAAATCCATAAAAAAGTGAAAAAATATCCTAAAAAGTAAAAAAAAAAAGAAACCAATTCCTCAAGTTAAAAAGAGCTTGAAATGAGAAAAAAAGTTCAAAATATGCAGTAAAAAGGAAAATAAATCCACGCACGATTTATTTGCCTGGCATTTTTTATTAGTTTTTTTGTCATAATTTGTATGAGAAGATAATGGTATATTATTCAACGAGTGGGAAATGGTGGATATAACTCACGAGGATGAAGTAGATCATCTGACTGAGTAACAGCCATTTTCCTCGAGTAGAATACTATACCTACTTTTTCTATATGATTAATCAATAATTCATGCGAAATTTGCAATATTTGATCTCATTTGGACGGCACTTCTTGACAACTACTGTACTCAAAGTGAGGTTAGGTTGTCAAGACAATGACTATAAAACAAGTATGGACGGTGAAGTGGGCTGTTTCAAAGTATTTGAAGGTTGACATTGTGTCAAATGCTCTGATTGGCTCTGAAACAGTGGAGTAATGACATTAGATCATTTCATTGGTTAAAAACAATTGAGTTATAAAAAAAAACACTGCGGTATGAGTAACGAGTTACATTAACCAATAGAAAGTGGATGTATATGATAATTAAATCAAATCCTTCCAGGTTGAATACCTCGGAGCTGCCCATGGCCTATGCAGCATTCTACAAAGCATCTTATCAGTACCCGGATATCTACAAAAAAATCCTGCTGACATTCCTGATATCAAAAATTCAGTCAATTATTTGCTTAATCTCCAATCGCCTGATGGTTTGTCTTTATTATCATTGAATCACCTCCATTACAATACAGCAATCTGTAGGTAATTTCCCGGCTGCTACTGACGAAATAGGCTATGAACCACGATTAGTTCATTGGTGCCATGGTGCTGGAGGTATAATATAGAAGTTAATGTTTCGGAATTCAACAATTTGCTGTTCAAGGAATGTTCTATCTAATGGCCAAAGCATATCTTGTGTTCAAGGACGGTAAGTATCTGGATTCTTGTCGCAGAATGGCAGAGTTGATTTGGCGAAAAGGATTATTGAAGAAGGGACCTGGATTATGTCATGGGGTTGCTGGAAATGGATATGTGTTCTTGATTATGTACAGGTAAGACCGTTGATTATAATATGCTTCACGCAATAACAGTGGCGGCTCATGAGTTTGGCGAAAAATAATATTGGAATATATTTCTGACAAAATACACATACTTCCAAAAAATGGATAGATTTGTGATTTGTTTTTATGAAAATAAAAACTTGGCAGATAGCCCTACAACATACAGTGAGGACGTAAATAGTCCCCCCCCTCTAACTTTTGAACGCATTGATATTTTTGGCTCAAATTTGGAAGTGTGTTTCAGGGTAGGCTTTACTAAGTTTTGACCTCCAAAAAAAATTTTCATCTGTCAAACTGACAGCTGGGCACCATTTTGAAACAAAAAATTAAATGGAAAAGGGGGTCATGTGATACTTTGTTTGAAAGGTCCTTCCATTCTCTTTTCACCCCCAAAGTTTGAAGTCCTTATTATTTTTCATAAGGAAATGGCGCCATGTCGAAAATGAATTATTTGTGTCTAAGTGGATACTATCTTTTATTTTGTTTAAGAAACTATGGTAGCACAGATTGATACAGTAATAAATAAATAATAATAATAATAATAAAGTTCTTTTAAGAATAAGAGATAGTATTTTGACCCAAATAATTTATTTTCGATATGGCGCCATTTCCTTAAGAAAAATGCTAAGGACTTCAAACTTTGGGGGTGAAAAGAGAATGGAAGGACCTTTCAAATAAGGTATCACATGACCCCCTTTTCCATTTAATAATTTGTTTCAAAATGGTGCCCAGCTGTCAGTTTGACAGTTGAAATTTTTTTTTGGAGGTCAAAACTTAGTAAAGCCTACCCTGAACAACACCTCCAAATTTGAGCCAAAAATATTAATGCGTTTAAAAGTTAGAGGGGGGGGGGTGAATAGTCCCCTATTTACGTCCTCACTGTATTTTTTGGTTCGCTTCGATAAGATAAAAAATGAACTAACACACGTTCAAAATGTGGACAAAATAAATTGACCACACTGTATATTTTAGCAGACAAATATTATTATTCAACCCATAATCACTCACTTGCCAAGCAACAGTCCAACAAAAAAATTAAAAAATACAAAAAAAAACATCTAATCGCTTACAGCTCGGTATTGCATAATTTTTTTAGAAAAATTATACTTTTTTCTAAAACTGTTAAATTTCCAACAAATTAGCTCTTTTGACTTTTTTCTCTCCGACAGGATGTATTAATTATTTCAAATCTAAATATCTCGAAAATGGTGACACGTAGCGACTTCTAACAAGTATGCCTTTTTTGCATAAAAATAAAGGAGAAATAGGTTTTTTCACTCAAATATGTCATACGGTTAGGTGGCGCCCTCTACAAGTTAGAGCCAAACTGAGATAAAGTTCGAATTCCGCATAAAAAGAAACCCTCAAATAACGATTTTTATGGAAATATAGACATTGGTTCAAATATTATTTCGAAAAAACAAAAATAAAAATGAAACTTCAACACCCTGTAGCTCTGTAACGAAGCATTTCCGGACACACCTTTATATGAAGTTTTCTTATTATTTTCAAGTGGGGAAACTCACCCTGAATTTTTTCGCAATATTAATGAAACACCCTGTACTTTTGAAATTATCGATTATTGGGAACTATCACCGTCACTGAATGAAGTCACCAAAAATACTCTCTTTTGCCTTGTTTTTTTTTTAATTATTGCCTCTTTTTACTTGTTTTAAAAAACTCAACCGGTCAAAAAAAATGAGAATATTTCGCGAAGTTTTGAAACAGTTGTTTTATTTAAGAAAAAGAAGTAAATGACGTACAGGGTGATTGTCTATATTTTACTCAATAGATATCTCAGCTGATATGGACAGTCAGAATCCGATACTAAGAAATGCAAAAATGCATCGAAAACCTAAAAATATGACACAACATGGTATTTTTTAAATGGGACTCCCTATATATTTTGGCTAGAATGATATTTTTTTTCCAGATTCCAAATAAATCATATGTGTGAGTATTAACTTCAAAGAATTTTTATAAGCGATTTTTTTATTACATAAATGAATACGCCATTGGATTTGGAGTGCTTCCAAATAGCTGTGACCAAAATTTCAAAAAAATATATTCATTAATAACAAAGTTACGACAACTTAAAATTCATACATTTTCTAAGCCAACGGTCACAAAAGAACATCCTGCATTAACAGTTGCCATGGAGATGGAGTCACTTGTTGCCACTACTTAATGTTAATGTAAAATAACCTATTTATCGGCAAAATCATAGTTGTTCTTGATTGTAATGCAAATGTAATTCCGCTGATTTCATTAAATGTTATGTTATTTTGTAATTTATTGTCACAGGAAATAAAACAAATTCAATTTCCATGGCAACTGTTGATGCAAGGTATTCTTTTGTGACCGTTAGCTTAGAGAATTTATGAATTTCAAGTTGTCGTAGCTTTGTTATTGATGAATATATTTTGTTGAAATTTTGGTCACAGCCATTTGGAGGCACTCTGAGTCCAGTGTCGTAGTGATTTATTTAATAAAAAAATCGCTAATAAAAATTCGCCTATTTTTTTAACCTGAGTATAGCTCAAAAACGGCTGAACCAAATACCAACATATATGATATATTTGGAATCTAGTCAAAAATATACAGGGTGTCCCAATTAGAAAATATCATGTTGTGTCAAATTTTTCATTACTTAGTATCAGATTTTGAATGTCTAGAAAATACTTCAAATTTGCTCATTTGAACTTTGTTTGTAAAACCAAAATTAACAGATATATCTATTGAATATTGATTGAAATATAAACGATCACCCTGTACATTTTATTAACAAAACCATTCGGTAAGATGGACACTAGTCTTTAAAATTTCTAGGAAATTAACAATTAATTGGGCATCATCCTGTGTAATACATCGTGAAATGCCGTAAAGCTATAATTGAATGGATTTGATATATTTTCGAATATTTAAAGAACATATTTATAAAAGTATAAAAGTCCCCTCCCACGACTAAAGTAGCCCAAAAACCTTGTCTTTTTTTTGTTCGTTGCCTCTGTATGCTTTTTTTTTCTCCAGGCTCACTTCAAACCCAAAATACCTGCACCAAGCTGAACGTTTCTACAATTTCATGCAAACAGATAAGTTTCAAGCCCAAGCAAGAATCCCAGACTATCCCTATAGTTTGTACGAAGGAATTGCAGGAACTGTTTGTTACTTATCAGATCTGATTCATCCACAGTCGGCCGAGTTTCCTTTTAGTGATATATTTTGAGACTGTTCTTGATGTGTATAAATTTGTATAAAATAGTTTGTATCATTACTTACCTGTAAGCTTTAGTACAATTCAGTTTCCCGCCAGAGTCTGGCCTACACAACCTATTTTATAACTTTTGATTATTCCAATGAAGTATTCTAAACATAAATCATAATTTTTTTCTTTAAATTAATAATTTATGTTTGGTGAAGTGGCACTTCACCTACTTCACTTGAATAGCCGCCACATGATTAGATGTATCTATTTTATTAAAAATCAAACAAATCATAGTCAGTGATATAAAATTTGATGTTTTACTTATAATTGTACATTTTGCAACATTTTCAAGCACGACGGTTGTTGTAGTTGGTGGTGGGTTGCAATAATTGCAGTCCACTGATGTTGTTGAACTCCAACATCTTCAACATTTCCTTGGTTTCTGGGTCGACTTCGATAATGTCGTGCTCCAGAGCGGACACCTCAGGAACGTAGTTGTCACGTCTTTCACGTTCTTCTTCTTGGAGCTTGATGGAGATTCCTCTTACCTGGATGAAAGCCAAAAGTGAGAGGGGAACTTCAACCTCACTTATCTACAAAATTGACCCAGACACCCTGTATATTTTGTCGAAGATATTTAAAGGAAATTCAATGGAGAATTCACCTGTGCATTAATGATAACGCTATCTCTCATAGTTTTAGAGCATTCAACTTGATCTTAAATCTTTGCATTCGAAGCATTATAAAGAAACGAGATTTTTTTATAAAAAAAAAACAACAAACCGACAGACAAAATAAAATATTGGATAGAAGATTAATCAAAGAAGGTAAAAAATAAGGTAAATGACTTACCTACTCAACATAACCTATACTATAAGAACAAAACCGCCCAAAACAACATTTTATTTACCTGGGAATGTCTGAGACGTTTCATCAAATGGGTTACAAAACCAGCAATCTTGTTACGCAGAGGTTTTGTAGGGATAATAGCGATTTCCTCGCAAATCCTCTTGTTGGTGTGGAAATCCAGAGTCAACCTGGTATAGTACTTTTCAATGATGACTTTGGAAGCCTTTTTCACGGTCTTGGTACGTACACGACCCATTTTAACTGTAAAAATACATAAAAGACACTTGGTTGAGTATTTTTAAGGGAAATACGGCACTTTTCTCACCTTTTTTCCCAAGTTTTTACTGAAAAAATGGAAAAACACGTGTGGACAAGGCGACGCAACCTAGCAAAAGAGACGTAAAAAAGAGCAAAGGGTTTGACGTTTGACGGGTGACGAGTGGATCAAAGTTGGCATTTCAAATGTAAGGTTTACATTCAATTGGAACTGTCAAATTTCCGCTTGTCAAATGAGAATAATATGCTACCATCTACAATGTATTTGTGTTCAAAGACACACTTACGCCAATTTATTTGTGGTTGGTACCATGTGATTGCAATTTGCCAAGGCATAATTTGACAGTTCCGAAAACAAATGAATGTAAACCAGGCAGAATGGCTGTGTTTCGAGTGACTAGAAAAGATAGCAGAGGTGTAAAAATGATTTTGCGTTATTGCCGATTCTTTTATTGGATTTTTTTTTATTTTATGCTGATTAAGACTATACAGGGTTATTCACGTTATTCGACACGAAACATTATGGCCGAACTATATGATTTTGAAAAAGTTTTTTTTTCTGGATGGATAGGAACCCTTTAAGGCTACATTTTAAAAATATTTTCACGTTATACAGGGTGTCCTCAAAACACGAAACGCATCAAAGTTGTATTTTTTTAAATGGAACCCCCTGTATATTAATTGATATTCCAATTCTTCCCTCAATTTTGAACAAAAATTGTGATAAAAGTAATGTTTCTAAATTCAACCGTTATCAAGATATCGCGTTTTAAAAATGGCATTTTTGCAACTTTGACATGCTATAGAATTCAAACCGTTCAAGTTAGAGGAAAATGGTTTGCACTTTTCCATCTTGACTTTTCAAGAGCTATTCTGTCATTTGGATAGAAGGTACCGTCAACTGTCAACTTTTTTCGGCACATTTTGACATTTTTCCACAAGAATGAATTTAATCTTCTTGAAAAGCTCTTGAAAAGTTAAGATTGGAATGTGCAATCCATTTTTCTCTAACTTGAATAGTTTGAGTTTTATAGCATGTCAAAGTTGCAAGAATGCCATGGTTAAAATGCGATATCTCGATAACGGTTGAATTTAGGAACATTAGTTGTATCACAATTTTTGTTCAAAATTGAAGGAAGAATTGGAATATCAATTAATATACAGGGGGTTCCATTTAAAAAAATACAACTTTGATGCGTTTCGTGTTTTGAGGACACCCTGTATAACGTGAAAATATTTTTTAAATGTAGCGTTAAAGGGTCCCTATCCATCCAGAAAAAAAAAACTTTTTCAAAATCATATACAGTAGAGACTCGTTAATCCAGAGAGCGGTAATCCGGATATTGCGATAGTCCGGACTTAACGCTTGGCTCAATAGTCCGGATTCTCGACCATTTTTAGCTACATATTGTCATCAAGTCAACTTGTCTTAACACGTTATTTCCGAGATGCAAGACTATATATATATTTACATGCCTTAGTTTAGGTGTAAATATCAAAAACGACTTTTGTTTTGAGATTTTGGAAATAAAATGTGTTCATTTTTACAGACTTTTATTAATAAATATGTATAAAAATGTAAGATTCGATAATTCGGATTTCTTGCTAGTTCGGATTAACTCTTGCCTTAATTGATCCGGATAAACGAGTCTCTACTGTACTTCAGCCATAATGTTTCGTGTCGAATAACGTGAATAAATATATGTTGGAGATGTTTTCAAAAAAAATGTTTGCGAATGGGTTGCCTGGCAAAATCTACTTTTATACAGGGTGTTAAAAATTTCAGTGTTCACCATCAGTATCTTGGAAGACGTTTAAAGGACGTAAAAGTTGCCGTTGGGAAATCCAAAAAAATCCTGATACTTCCAAAAATATCCACGAGAAAACATTTTTTTTAAATGGTTTTTATCGTTTCCTTGGTTTATTAGAGGTATTATTTCAAAATAAATGTCACATCTTCATAGCCACTTTTACAGAATGCCGTCATCAAATTTATGATCCGACGTTGCGTCTTCGAGCAACCATTATCAAATTTGTTTCTAGCCTTTTTGAGTAGATGAACAATTTCGTTCTACGCTTGATAGATAATGAGCCTGATGAATAAAGAGATGGCAATTATTGCTTTTCACTAAATTTCTTGAAATAGACTTATAATATGGTCCATAAACAACTGACAAGAATAGTATTATAGAAAAAAAACTGCTTCATTTTATTCATTGGGCTCAATATTTTTAATTCTTGTTTCGACCACATGACGTTTATTCGATTAAGGGGAAATGGATCGAAAAAAACTCACATTTATATTGCATTTTTTCTCATCTAAATGCTGACGTAATCAGTTTTTTTTTCCGACATATTCGTTCCTTGACAAGCATCATCAATTCATATAATTATATACAAAGTTGGTGTCCGAGCAAAATTGAACCAGAAAACGACGACATGAGCTACTGCGAAGCCTGCGGATTAAAAGTCACAGCCAAAAAGTCGGATAGATCTACCGCCTTGGCAAGCCAGAACTACAACAGAGTAACAGACCATGTTATTAAAGGCTGGTTTAGACCCCGAAGGAGATGTGAGCGACTTACGCTTAAGATTGGTGAAGAACCCAAAAGAGACGAGTATGGAGACCAGGATTTGGAGGCGGATCGAATGACTACAGAGGAAAGACACACCAGACTCCGAAAACAAGATTATACGAGGAAGTTTAGAGAAACCACCGACCGTCGACTCATCAGTTTCAGAAAAAGTCGGGAAGTGGGGTTATTTTTTCAAAGGATTGGGAGGTTCGGTTTAGAACGTTTAGTGGAATTGAAGCAAGGTTTCCGAATATCAGATCCCCAGATGCTGAGAACCCTCCCGGAACTATTGAAAGGGAATGCGATTTTATGGTACAGGAATAACTGCAAACACTGGCAGAATTGGAAAGACTGTCTGGAGGATCCCACCATTTTCTTCATGACCCCCAATGGTCAATTTGCACATTTTTTGTAAATGAGGAGTGACTTATCAGAATGCGTTTCGTTTTCGGAAAAAATTGAGTTTGGTGTGGTTTAGCTATCATATGAAGACACAATATATACGTACAAATCCACAGAATGCAGCAAATCAACTTTGATCCCATAGTAATTCGAAGACAAAATCGGCCAGTTACTAAGTTCCGGAAACAGGTGTTTTTTTAGTCTTATAACATCAATTATTCACCATCCATTATTTTCCATAATAATGAAAATTTCAAAGCACAAAACGTATAAAAGACAATTTTTCCCAATATGATGCAGCAAAACGCATTTTGTCCAGGACTTTTTATTTTTTTTATAGAAACCCGAGGACTTTTCATCTGAATGAGACTATTTTCCATGTCCATGCATGTATACAAGGATTCTACACACACATTTTGCTTTTACCACATTTACAGGGTGTAAAAAACTAAATCCGTGGACACACTGTCTATGTAGAGACATGAGTACATACGACGGTTCCACAAACTGCAGGCCATCCATCATCCTTAACTGTGCTATAGCTTGCAAAAGGTACGATATTTTCATTGCAATACAATCAGGTCAAATAACTTAACAGCAAAGTTTTTCACGAGAAGGCTGTACCTCTATCTTATGAATCATTTTTATTTAACCTGGTCGAAAGCGCAGAACTGGTCTACATAGGCGAGGTTGAAGCCGCACAATAGGCCACCAGTTGCGATGCAAATTTGAAAGAGAATATCCCGGCCTCGTCTTGAACAGCAAGCGAAGATATTGTTCTTTCACTTAATTCATGAAGTTTATTTTGGCCAGATTGTGATCAGATAGAAACAATAACATTTATTTTGATGGTATTGTGTAACTTGTATTTTGTCTGTATATCTTTTAGTGACTTACATTATGTCGTAATAACACGATCTGAACTCATTGGTAATGCTGATAAAGTCACACAAACATCTATCGGAAGAAATTCAGCTGAAACTAACTTGGCAACGTCGAACTATGTTGGCGTCCTACTGTCAAGTGTCAAAGTCAGGATCGACGCTGCATTTAATCCTTCCCATTACTGTTCTTGTGAAGACGTTTTGGTGCGTTTTGATTTTGTGAGAAGAGAACCCAATTTTTGTTTAGTTACTACAACTAAAATAACTCGATCCATACAATAACCGACTCACAGTTAGTACAGTGGATACGCCATTTGTTACAATGGCAGTGGCAACTAAAAAGTCGCCATTCGAGGATCTATCCAATGTGGAGTTTGAGACCAGTGAAGATGTGGAAGTTATCGATAAATTCGGAAGTATGCACCTCAAAGAGGAACTTACGAGAGGAATTTATGCATATGGTGAGTTTTTGCTTTGGATTTAGTTTATGGGGGAAAGGCCGGTGAGGTCAACGATTGGCCTCCTTAAGAATCAGGGCAGATTAGAATTTGAATGAATGCTTGGTTTAATTCTGTAAACTAACCTAAAAAAATATTGCACGAACCGGGTTTTTGTAGAAAACTCAATTTTAGGCGTGTTGTTTGAACATAATATTTTTCAACATTTTCCCTTACTGTGACAGTTGTGACAAGTAAACATGTGGAGCATATAAATATAAATGTTAGATACGGTTGTATGGAGCTCAAATGTCAATCAGCGGGCGCGGTGTTGCCAAGTCAACGCTTTAACTTTCTCAACACCCTAAATGAATTAATTCCCTACAACCAGCGCTGGGAATTGTATTAACATTCACCCATTTATCTGTAGGCTTCGAAAAACCATCAGCTATCCAACAACGTGCTATCAAACCAATAATGAAAGGCCGTGACGTGATTGCGCAAGCCCAATCCGGTACTGGAAAAACCGCAACGTTTTCCATCGCCATTCTCCAGTCCCTTGACTTAACAGTACGCGAAACGCAAGTACTTTGTTTGTCGCCCACACGAGAATTGGCAGTACAAATCCAAAAAGTCATTCTTGCTCTGGGCGATTTCATGAACGTCCAATGCCACGCCTGCATTGGTGGTACCAATTTGGGCGAGGACATCCGCAAATTGGACTATGGACAACACGTTGTCAGTGGTACTCCGGGCAGAGTGTACGATATGATCAGAAGACGGGCGTTGAGAACGCGTTCAGTGAAAATGTTGGTGTTGGACGAAGCTGACGAGATGCTCAACAAAGGCTTCAAAGAGCAAATTTATGACGTATATAGATTCCTGCCGCCATCAACGCAAGTCGTACTTATCTCAGCCACATTGCCTCATGAGATTTTGGAAATTACATCGAAATTCATGACAGACCCCATAAGAATCCTTGTTAAGCGTGATGAACTTACTTTGGAGGGAATCAAGCAGTTTTTTGTGGCGGTCGAGAGGGAGGAATGGAAGTTTGACACTTTGTGCGACTTGTATGATACGTTAACGATCACACAGGCGGTGATCTTTTGCAATACAAAGAGGAAGGTGGATTGGTTGACGGAGAAAATGAGGGAGAGCAATTTTACTGTGAGTGCGATGCACGGGGACATGCCGCAGAAGGAGAGGGATAATATTATGAAGGAGTTCCGGTCGGGACAGAGTCGGGTTTTGATCACAACAGATGTTTGGGCCAGAGGTGAGTGGTAAATTTCATGCTTGAGGCGTGCTTAGCCAAGTATTATGGTCGAATCTTTATGCATTCTTGGCAAAGCAAGGCTTGAGCACTCGCTTTCTAGGAACATTCTTGTTATCATTTTTTCGATGTGCTATGGATAGATTGTCAAATTTCAAGATATTTTTGTTCATGTTTTTTTTTGAAAATATATGGTGACGTGGCATATTTTCCCTAATCAAAATTGAATATTTCATGAACGGTTGACATTTTGACAATGAAATTTAGTGGGAAGGGGTTTTTGGGGATGCACTTTCGATTGGTGACATTTTCGGAACTGTCAAAGTGATATTTCAATGTCAACATAGACAACATTTTGAAAATTAGTATTTTTTCGATGTGCTATGGATAGATTGTCATATTTCAAGAAATTTTTGTTATTGAAAAAAATCTGATAATATTAAAAATAACAGCGCTAGAAGCAATCAAGGATTTGATGACGTGGCATATTCTTCCCAATCAAAACTTGATATTTCATAAACGGTTGACATTTTAACAGTGAAAATTTGGTGGAAGGGGTTTTTGGGGATGCACTTTCGATTGGTGACATTTTCGGAACTGTCAAATTGACATTTCAATGTCAAAATACACAATATTTTGAAAATTAGTATTTTTTCGATGTGTTTCGGATAGATTGTCATATTTCAAGACATTTTTGTGATTGGAAAAAAATTGAAAATATCAAAAATAACTGTGTGATATTTCATGATCGGTTGACGTTTAACAGTGAAATTTGGTGGGAAGGGGTTTTTGGGGATGCACTTTCGATTGGTGACATTTTCGGAACTGTCAAAGTGATATTTCAATGTCAAAATACAAAATATTTTGAAAATTAGTATTTTTTTGATGTGCTTAGGATAGATTGTCATATTTCAAGACATTTTTGTTATTGGAAAAAAATTGAAAATATCAAAAATAACTGCGCTATAAGCAATTTGAGGAATTGACGACGTGGCATATTTTTCCCAATCAAAACTTAATATTTCATGAACGGTTGACATTTTAACAGTGAAAATTTGGTGGAAGGGGTTTTTGGGGATGCACTTTCGATTGGTGACATTTTCGGAGCTGTCAAAGTGACATTTCAATGTCAAAATACACAATATTTTATAAATTAGTATTTTTTTGATGTGCTTCGGATAGATTGTCATATTCCAAGACATTTTTGTGATTGGAAATAAATTGAAAATATCGAAAATAACAGCGCTAGAAGCAATTTGAGGAATTGATGACGTGGCATATTTTCCAAAATTTCATATTTCATAAACGGTTGACACTTTGTCAGTGAAATTTGATGGGAGGGGGTTTTTTGGGGATTCACTTCCGATTGATGACATTTTCGGAAATGTCAAATTGACATTTTAATGTCAAAATACACAATATTTTGAAAATTAGTACTTTTTCGAGGTGCTATGAATAGATTGTCATATTTTAAGACATTTTTGTTCTTGGAAAAAAAAAATTAAATATCAAAAATAACAGCGCTAGAAGACATTTGAGGAATTGATGACGTGGCTTATTTTCTCAAATCATAATTCAATATTTCATGAACGGTTGACATTTTGACAGTGAAATTTGACGGGAAGGGGTTTTTGGGTGTGCTCTTCCGATTGGTGACATTTTTGGAACTGTCAAACTGACATTTCAAGGTCAAAATACACAATATTTTGAAAATTATTGTTTTTTCCATGTGCTATGCGTAGATTGTGATATTTCAAGACATTCTTGTTCTTGGAAGATTTTTGAAAATATCAAAAATAACGGCGCTAGAAGCAATTTGAGGAATTGATGACGTGGCATGTTTTCCCGAATCAAAATTCAATATTTCATGACTGGTTGACATTTTGACAGTGAAATTTGGTGCAAAGGGGTTTTTGGGGATGCACTTTCGATTGGTGACATTTTCGGAACTGTCAAATTGACATTTCAATGTCAAAATACACAATATTTTGAAAAATAGTATTTTTTTTGATGTTTTTCGGATAGATGGTCATATTTCAAGACATTTTTGTTCTTGGAAAAAAAAAGAAAATACCAAAAATTACAGCGCTACAAGCGATTTAAGGAATTGATGACGTGGCATATTTTCCCAAATCAAAATTTAATATTTCATGAACGGTTGACATTTTGACAGTGAAATTTGATGGGAAGGGGTTTTTGGGGATGCACTTTCGTTTGGTGACATTTTCGGAACTGTCAAAGTGACATTTTGAGGTCATAATACACAATATAAGAAATATTCGACATCAATACATTTCTTGGCTGAGCACTACTCAAGTCTGACTTTGAGATCGGAGTCAGTAACGTGAATAACTATTCTTCTTAACAGCTTTACTTCTAATTTGTGTGTTTTTTCTCAGGTATCGACGTCCAACAAGTCAGTTTAGTCATCAACTATGATCTTCCAAACAATCGTGAATTGTATATCCACAGAATCGGCAGATCTGGTCGTTTTGGACGTAAAGGTGTTGCCATTAATTTCGTCAAATCCGATGACATCAGAATTCTCAGAGATATCGAACAGTACTATTCTACCCAGATTGACGAAATGCCCATGAATGTGGCGGATCTTATTTAAGTGCAGAGTTTATTTGACTTTATTTATGACTTTTTTTTGATATGTCAATATGGATTAATAATTAAAATTTTCCGGTTCGATATAAGTTATCGAAATGTTTCACTTGCTAAGTATTTTGAGAAATATAATAATTTTTACACAAATATTTATCGTTTTTATTGAAATGTTGATCGTTGAAATTGTGAGAAAAAGGAAAGAAATTAAGATATATTTTTTTGAATACAGTGTCCCAGATAAAAGTAACTTATTTCGAAAACGGGCAAAAGTAGCCATTTTTCAACTTTGATCACCTCCCATTCCTTAATTATAAGTTACTACTATACAGCACCACCCTGTATAGTAGCATCGAGAACTTGGCAACATGGTCGCATTGCAATTTGCTAGTCCAATAGAATACGTCTCATGACAGATGACAGACTTCATTGTCATTTCCGTCTGTTTCTGCCTGCTTGTCAGTGTTTGTTTACGTTGGCACTATTACAACAATAACATTTTTTTAATTATCGAATAAACATGGATAAAACCGACGACTCTACGGGCAACTCCTTCGAAATAGTCGACAAAGTAGAACAGAACAATGGCGATAAAAGTGGTAAATAACTCAATAACCATGTCGTCATACTAATTTGTTAATCAATACACCAGACACTC
This sequence comes from Orchestes rusci, assembly GCA_958502075.1. NCBI lineage: Eukaryota > Metazoa > Arthropoda > Insecta > Coleoptera > Curculionidae > Orchestes > Orchestes rusci. The sequence goes on from OY293307.1 coordinate 36,210,373, forward strand.
TTAGCAGTATTTCCTCCCCGTACTCCCTCACATCTCCCAGCAGCAGTGGGAATTTGTTGTCCAACGTAGGACCACCCTCATCTCTTCCCGATTTCACTCTTTTGACTCCAACTCCGTCTGCAGCTCCTCCTCCAATACCCGCTCCCAGTGTAATAACATCAGCTCCCGTGATAATCAACCAATTCCCTACCACTCAGTTCAGTCCAGCAATTCCAGTGAGTAAAGGAATTCCTCAGCAAGCAATCAGTCAAAGGAGGGTCCCTCCTGAAGCTGAACCCGTCCATTCTACTAGTTTATTGGGTATGGTTAAAGGGGCTTTGTCCAGTCAGGTAGTGAGTAAAATGGTGGAAAAAGCAAAGAGTTCGGTGGATTCGATTATAACAACGTTGGATCCGCAAATGAGTGAATATATACGTGCGTAGATAGGTTGGGAGGTTTGGGGGTTTATTGGGTTTTTGCAGATTCGGGAGGTGATTTGGAGATCACAGTGGCATCGGAGGAGGAAGATCTTGTTAGTAGTGTAAGGGAGGCTGCTCATGGAGTGTTCGGGAAGGCCTGGGTCAAGTAAGTTTTATTGATTATTTCAAAATTAAAAAAAATCTTTTTAAATTAAGTAGTTGTTGACAATTCATGCAAAGTGAAGTTTGTGTATCTACAACGACAGTTATGACATTACACAATGTTGCCAAATTACAAAATGCGCATGAAAATAAGTCAATATTCAAAAAAAAATTAATGAGGAAATCGAATTCCTTTAAATTGAATCATTGATGATAATCCATGAAAAGTGAATTTTGATTACTTTATTGATAGCTATGACATTTGACAATGTTGCCAAGTTGCAAATCACGCAAGAAAATCGCCAGTAATTTTAATACTAAAAAAACATCATTCATTTATTGAGGACATCGAATTCCTTCAAATTGAATCATTGATGACAATCCATGAGAAGTGATGTTTGAGTACTTAAATGACAGCTATGACATTTGACAATGTTGCCAAGTTGCAAATTACGCAAGAAAATCGCCACTAATTTTGATACTAAAAAAACATCATTTATTTATTGAGGAAAGAATCATTGATGACAATCCATAAGAAGTGAAGTTTGAGTACTTAAATGACAGCTATGACATTTGACAATGTTGCCAAGTTGCAAATTACGCAAGAAAATCGCCACTAATTTTGATACTAAAAAAACATCATTCATTTATTGAGGAAATCGAATTCCTTCGAATTGAATCATTGATGACAATCCATAAGAAGTGAAGTTTGAGTACTTAAATGACAGCTATGACATTTGACAATGTTGCCAAGTTGCAAATTACGCAAGAAAATCGCCACTAATTTTGATACTAAAAAAACATCATTCATTTATTAAGGAAATCGAATTCCTTCGAATTGAATCATTGATGACAATCCATAAGAAGTGAAGTTTGAGTACTTAAATGACAGCTATGACATTTGACAATGTTGCCAAGTTGCAAATTACGCAAGAAAATCGCCACTAATTTTGATACTAAAAAAACATCATTCATTTATTGAGGAAATCGAATTCCTTCGAATTGAATCATTGATGACAATCCATAAGAAGTGAAGTTTGAGTACTTAAATGACAGCTATGACATTTGACAATGTTGCCAAGTTGCAAATTACGCAAGAAAATCGCCACTAATTTTGATACTAAAAAAACATCATTCATTTATTGAGGAAAGAATCATTGATGACAATCCATAAGAAGTGAAGTTTGAGTACTTAAATGACAGCTATGACATTTGACAATGTTGCCAAGTTGCAAATTACGCAAGAAAATCGCCACTAATTTTGATACTAAAAAAACATCATTCATTTATTGAGGAAAGAATCATTGATGACAATCCATAAGAAGTGAAGTTTGAGTACTTAAATGACAGCTATGACATTTGACAATGTTGCCAAGTTGCAAATTACGCAAGAAAATCGCCACTAATTTTGATACTAAAAAAACATCATTCATTTATTGAGGAAATCGAATTCCTTCGAATTGAATCATTGATGACAATCCATAAGAAGTGAAGTTTGAGTACTTAAATGACAGCTATGACATTTGACAATGTTGCCAAGTTGCAAATTACGCAAGAAAATCGCCACTAATTTTGATACTAAAAAAACATCATTCATTTATTGAGGAAAGAATCATTGATGACAATCCATAAGAAGTGAAGTTTGAGTACTTAAATGACAGCTATGACATTTGACAATGTTGCCAAGTTGCAAATTACGCAAGAAAATCGCCACTAATTTTGATACTAAAAAAACATCATTCATTTATTGAGGAAATCGAATTCCTTCGAATTGAATCATTGATGACAATCCATAAGAAGTGAAGTTTGAGTACTTAAATGACAGCTATGACATTTGACAATGTTGCCAAGTTGCAAATTACGCAAGAAAATCGCCACTAATTTTGATACTAAAAAAACATCATTCATTTATTGAGGAAATCGAATTCCTTCGAATTGAATCATTGATGACAATCCATAAGAAGTGAAGTTTGAGTACTTAAATGACAGCTATGACATTTGACAATGTTGCCAAGTTGCAAATTACGCAAGAAAATCGCCACTAATTTTGATACTAAAAAAACATCATTCATTTATTGAGGAAAGAATCATTGATGACAATCCATAAGAAGTGAAGTTTGAGTACTTAAATGACAGCTATGACATTTGACAATGTTGCCAAGTTGCAAATTACGCAAGAAAATCGCCACTAATTTTGATACTAAAAAAACATCATTCATTTATTGAGGAAATCGAATTCCTTCGAATTGAATCATTGATGACAATCCATAAGAAGTGAAGTTTGAGTACTTAAATGACAGCTATGACATTTGACAATGTTGCCAAGTTGCAAATTACGCAAGAAAATCGCCACTAATTTTGATACTAAAAAAACATCATTCATTTATTGAGGAAAGAATCATTGATGACAATCCATAAGAAGTGAAGTTTGAGTACTTAAATGACAGCTATGACATTTGACAATGTTGCCAAGTTGCAAATTACGCAAGAAAATCGCCACTAATTTTGATACTAAAAAAACATCATTCATTTATTGAGGAAAGAATCATTGATGACAATCCATAAGAAGTGAAGTTTGAGTACTTAAATGACAGCTATGACATTTGACAATGTTGCCAAGTTGCAAATTACGCAAGAAAATCGCCACTAATTTTGATACTAAAAAAACATCATTCATTTATTGAGGAAATCGAATTCCTTCGAATTGAATCATTGATGACAATCCATAAGAAGTGAAGTTTGAGTTCTTAAATGACAGCTATGACATTTGACAATGTTGCCAAGTTGCAAATTACGCAAGAAAATCGCCAGTTATTTTAATACTAACAAAACATCATTTATTTATTGAGGAAATCGAATTCCTTCAAATTGAATCATTGATGACAATCCGTAAGAAGTGAAGTTTGAGTTCCTAAATGACAGCTTTGACATTTGACAATGTTGCCGAGTTGCAAATTACGCAAGAAAATCGCCACTAATTTTGATACTAAAAAAACATCATTCATTTATTGAGGAAATCGAATTCCTTCAAATTGAATCATTGACGACAATCCATAAGAAGTGAAGTTTGAGTTCTTAAATGACAGCTATGACATTTGACAATGTTGCCAAGTTGCAAATTACGCAAGAAAATCGCCAGTTATTTTAATACTAAAAAAACATCATTTATTTATTGAGGAAATCGAATTCCTTCAAATTGAATCATTGATGACAATCCATAAGAAGTGAAGTTTGAGTTCTTAAATGACAGCTATGACATTTGACAATGTTGCCAAGTTGCAAATTACGCAAGAAAATCGCCACTAATTTTGATACTAAAAAAACATCATTCATTTATTGAGGAAATCGAATTCCTTCAAATTGAATCATTGACGACAATCCATAAGAAGTGAAGTTTGAGTTCTTAAATGACAGCTATGACATTTGACAATGTTGCCAAGTTGCAAATTACGCAAGAAAATCGCCAGTTATTTTAATACTAAAAAAACATCATTTATTTATTGAGGAAATCGAATTCCTTCAAATTGAATCATTGATGACAATCCATAAGAAGTGAAGTTTGAGTTCCTAAATGACAGCTATGACATTTGACAATGTTGCCAAGTTGCAAATTACGCAAGAAAATCGCCACTAATTTTGATACTAAAAAAACATCATTCATTTATTGAGGAAATCGAATTCCTTCAAATTGAATCATTGATGACAATCCATAAGAAGTGAAGTTTGAGTTCTTAAATGACAGCTATGACATTTGACAATGTTGCCAAGTTGCAAATTACGCAAGAAAATCGCCAGTTATTTTAATACTAACAAAACATCATTTATTTATTGAGGAAATCGAATTCCTTCAAATTGAATCATTGATGACAATCCGTAAGAAGTGAAGTTTGAGTTCCTAAATGACAGCTTTGACATTTGACAATGTTGCCGAGTTGCAAATTACGCAAGAAAATCGCCACTAATTTTAATACTATAAAAACATCATTCATTTATTGAGGAAATCGAATTCCTTCAAATTGAATCATTGACGACAATCCATAAGAAGTGAAGTTTGAGTTCTTAAATGACAGCTATGACATTTGACAATGTTGCCAAGTTGCAAATTACGCAAGAAAATCGCCAGTTATTTTAATACTAAAAAAACATCATTTATTTATTGAGGAAATCGAATTCCTTCAAATTGAATCATTGATGACAATCCATAAGAAGTGAAGTTTGAGCTTCTAAATGACAGCTATGACATTTGACAATGTTGCCAAGTTGCAAATTACGCAAGAAAATCGCCACTAATTTTAATACTAAAAAAACATCATTCATTTATTGAGGAAATCGAATTCCTTCAAATTGAATCATTGACGACAATCCATAAGAAGTGAAGTTTGAGTTCCTAAATGACAGCTATGACATTTGACAATGTTGCCAAGTTGCAAATTACGCAAGAAAATCGCCACTAATTTTAATACTATAAAAACATCATTCATTTATTGAGGAAATCGAATTCCTTCAAATTGAATCATTGATGACAATCCATAAGAAGTGAAGTTTGAGCTTCTAAATGACAGCTATGACATTTGACAATGTTGCCAAGTTGCAAATTACGCAAGAAAATCGCCACTAATTTTAATACTAAAAAAACATCATTCATTTATTGAGGAAATCGAATTCCTTCAAATTGAATCATTGACGACAATCCATAAGAAGTGAAGTTTGAGTTCCTAAATGACAGCTATGACATTTGACAATGTTGCCAAGTTGCAAATTACGCAAGAAAATCGCCACTAATTTTGATACTAAAAAAACATCATTCATTTATTGAGGAAATCGAATTCCTTCAAATTGAATCATTGATGACAATCCATAAGAAGTGAAGTTTGAGTTCCTAAATGACAGCTTTGACATTTGACAATGTTGCCGAGTTGCAAATTACGCAAGAAAATCGCCACTAATTTTAATACTATAAAAACATCATTCATTTATTGAGGAAATCGAATTCCTTCAAATTGAATCATTGATGACAATCCATAAGAAGTGAAGTTTGAGCTTCTAAATGACAGCTATGACATTTGACAATGTTGCCAAGTTGCAAATTACGCAAGAAAATCGCCACTAATTTTAATACTAAAAAAACATCATTCATTTATTGAGGAAATCGAATTCCTTCAAATTGAATCATTGACGACAATCCATAAGAAGTGAAGTTTGAGTTCCTAAATGACAGCTATGACATTTGACAATGTTGCCAAGTTGCAAATTACGCAAGAAAATCGCCACTAATTTTGATACTAAAAAAACATCATTCATTTATTGAGGAAATCGAATTCCTTCAAATTGAATCATTGACGACAATCCATAAGAAGTGAAGTTTGAGTACTTAAATGACAGCTATGACATTTGACAATGTTGCCAAGTTGCAAATTACGCAAGAAAATCGCCACTAATTTTGATACTAAAAAAACATCATTCATTTATTGAGGAAAGAATCATTGATGACAATCCATAAGAAGTGAAGTTTGAGTACTTAAATGACAGCTATGACATTTGACAATGTTGCCAAGTTGCAAATTACGCAAGAAAATCGCCACTAATTTTGATACTAAAAAAACATCATTCATTTATTGAGGAAATCGAATTCCTTCGAATTGAATCATTGATGACAATCCATAAGAAGTGAAGTTTGAGTTCTTAAATGACAGCTATGACATTTGACAATGTTGCCAAGTTGCAAATTACGCAAGAAAATCGCCAGTTATTTTAATACTAACAAAACATCATTTATTTATTGAGGAAATCGAATTCCTTCAAATTGAATCATTGATGACAATCCGTAAGAAGTGAAGTTTGAGTTCCTAAATGACAGCTTTGACATTTGACAATGTTGCCGAGTTGCAAATTACGCAAGAAAATCGCCACTAATTTTGATACTAAAAAAACATCATTCATTTATTGAGGAAATCGAATTCCTTCGAATTGAATCATTGATGACAATCCATAAGAAGTGAAGTTTGAGTTCTTAAATGACAGCTATGACATTTGACAATGTTGCCAAGTTGCAAATTACGCAAGAAAATCGCCAGTTATTTTAATACTAAAAAAACATCATTTATTTATTGAGGAAATCGAATTCCTTCAAATTGAATCATTGATGACAATCCATAAGAAGTGAAGTTTGAGTTCTTAAATGACAGCTATGACATTTGACAATGTTGCCAAGTTGCAAATTACGCAAGAAAATCGCCACTAATTTTGATACTAAAAAAACATCATTCATTTATTGAGGAAATCGAATTCCTTCAAATTGAATCATTGACGACAATCCATAAGAAGTGAAGTTTGAGTTCTTAAATGACAGCTATGACATTTGACAATGTTGCCAAGTTGCAAATTACGCAAGAAAATCGCCAGTTATTTTAATACTAAAAAAACATCATTTATTTATTGAGGAAATCGAATTCCTTCAAATTGAATCATTGATGACAATCCATAAGAAGTGAAGTTTGAGTTCCTAAATGACAGCTTTGACATTTGACAATGTTGCCGAGTTGCAAATTACGCAAGAAAATCGCCACTAATTTTAATACTATAAAAACATCATTTATTTATTGAGGAAATCGAATTCCTTCAAATTGAATCATTGATGACAATCCATAAGAAGTGAAGTTTGAGTTCCTAAATGACAGCTATGACATTTGACAATGTTGCCAAGTTGCAAATTACGCAAGAAAATCGCCACTAATTTTGATACTAAAAAAACATCATTCATTTATTGAGGAAATCGAATTCCTTCAAATTGAATCATTGATGACAATCCATAAGAAGTGAAGTTTGAGTTCTTAAATGACAGCTATGACATTTGACAATGTTGCCAAGTTGCAAATTACGCAAGAAAATCGCCAGTTATTTTAATACTAACAAAACATCATTTATTTATTGAGGAAATCGAATTCCTTCAAATTGAATCATTGATGACAATCCGTAAGAAGTGAAGTTTGAGTTCCTAAATGACAGCTTTGACATTTGACAATGTTGCCGAGTTGCAAATTACGCAAGAAAATCGCCACTAATTTTAATACTATAAAAACATCATTCATTTATTGAGGAAATCGAATTCCTTCAAATTGAATCATTGACGACAATCCATAAGAAGTGAAGTTTGAGTTCTTAAATGACAGCTATGACATTTGACAATGTTGCCAAGTTGCAAATTACGCAAGAAAATCGCCAGTTATTTTAATACTAAAAAAACATCATTTATTTATTGAGGAAATCGAATTCCTTCAAATTGAATCATTGATGACAATCCATAAGAAGTGAAGTTTGAGCTTCTAAATGACAGCTATGACATTTGACAATGTTGCCAAGTTGCAAATTACGCAAGAAAATCGCCACTAATTTTAATACTAAAAAAACATCATTCATTTATTGAGGAAATCGAATTCCTTCAAATTGAATCATTGACGACAATCCATAAGAAGTGAAGTTTGAGTTCCTAAATGACAGCTATGACATTTGACAATGTTGCCAAGTTGCAAATTACGCAAGAAAATCGCCACTAATTTTAATACTATAAAAACATCATTCATTTATTGAGGAAATCGAATTCCTTCAAATTGAATCATTGATGACAATCCATAAGAAGTGAAGTTTGAGCTTCTAAATGACAGCTATGACATTTGACAATGTTGCCAAGTTGCAAATTACGCAAGAAAATCGCCACTAATTTTAATACTAAAAAAACATCATTCATTTATTGAGGAAATCGAATTCCTTCAAATTGAATCATTGACGACAATCCATAAGAAGTGAAGTTTGAGTTCCTAAATGACAGCTATGACATTTGACAATGTTGCCAAGTTGCAAATTACGCAAGAAAATCGCCACTAATTTTGATACTAAAAAAACATCATTCATTTATTGAGGAAATCGAATTCCTTCAAATTGAATCATTGATGACAATCCATAAGAAGTGAAGTTTGAGTTCCTAAATGACAGCTTTGACATTTGACAATGTTGCCGAGTTGCAAATTACGCAAGAAAATCGCCACTAATTTTAATACTATAAAAACATCATTCATTTATTGAGGAAATCGAATTCCTTCAAATTGAATCATTGATGACAATCCATAAGAAGTGAAGTTTGAGCTTCTAAATGACAGCTATGACATTTGACAATGTTGCCAAGTTGCAAATTACGCAAGAAAATCGCCACTAATTTTAATACTAAAAAAACATCATTCATTTATTGAGGAAATCGAATTCCTTCAAATTGAATCATTGACGACAATCCATAAGAAGTGAAGTTTGAGTTCCTAAATGACAGCTATGACATTTGACAATGTTGCCAAGTTGCAAATTACGCAAGAAAATCGCCACTAATTTTAATACTAAAAAAACATCATTTATTTATTGAGGAAATCGAATTCCTTCAAATTGAATCATTGATGACAATCCATAAGAAGTGAAGTTTGAGTTCTTAAATGACAGCTATGACATTTGACAATGTTGCCAAGTTGCAAATTACGCAAGAAAATCGCCACTAATTTTAATACTAAAAAAACATCATTCATTTATTGAGGAAATCGAATTCCTTCAAATTGAATCATTGATGACAATCCATAAGAAGTGAAGTTTGAGTTCTTAAATGACAGCTATGACATTTGACAATGTTGCCAAGTTGCAAATTACGCAAGAAAATCGCCACTAATTTTAATACTAAAAAAACATCATTCATTTATTGAGGAAATCGAATTCCTTCAAACAATCCATAAGAAGTGAAGTTTGAGTTCTTAAATGACAGCTATGACATTTGACAATGTTGCCAAGTTGCAAATTACGCAAGAAAATCGCCACTAATTTTAATACTAAAAAAACATCATTCATTTATTGAGGAAATCGAATTCCTTCAAATTGAATCATTGATGACAATCCATAAGAAGTGAAGTTTGAGTTCTTAAATGACAGCTATGACATTTGACAATGTTGCCAAGTTGCAAATTACGCAAGAAAATCGCCACTAATTTTAATACTATAAAAACATCATTCATTTATTGAGGAAATCGAATTCCTTCAAATTGAATCATTGACGACAATCCATAAGAAGTGAAGTTTGAGTTCTTAAATGACAGCTATGACATTTGACATTGTTGCCAAGTTGCAAATTACGCAAGAAAATCGCCACTAATTTTAATACTAAAAAAACATCATTCATTTATTGAGGAAATCGAATTCCTTCAAATTGAATCATTGACGACAATCCATAAGGAGTGAAGTTTGAGTTCTTAAATGACAGCTATGACATTTGACATTGTTGCCAAGTTGCAAATTACGCAAGAAAATCGCCACTAATTTTGATACTAAAAAAACATCATTCATTTATTGAGGAAATCGAATTCCTTCGAATTGAATCATTGATGACAATCCATAAGAAGTGAAGTTTGAGTACTTAAATGACAGCTATGACATTTGACAATGTTGCCAAGTTGCAAATTACGCAAGAAAATCGCCACTAATTTTAATACTAAAAAAACATCATTCATTTATTGAGGAAATCGAATTCCTTCAAATTGAATCATTGATGACAATCCATAAGAAGTGAAGTTTGAGTTCTTAAATGACAGCTATGACATTTGACAATGTTGCCAAGTTGCAAATTACGCAAGAAAATCGCCACTAATTTTAATACTAAAAAAACATCATTCATTTATTGAGGAAATCGAATTCCTTCAAATTGAATCATTGATGACAATCCATAAGAAGTGAAGTTTGAGTTCTTAAATGACAGCTATGACATTTGACAATGTTGCCAAGTTGCAAATTACGCAAGAAAATCGCCACTAATTTTAATACTATAAAAACATCATTCATTTATTGAGGAAATCGAATTCCTTCAAATTGAATCATTGACGACAATCCATAAGAAGTGAAGTTTGAGTTCTTAAATGACAGCTATGACATTTGACATTGTTGCCAAGTTGCAAATTACGCAAGAAAATCGCCACTAATTTTAATACTAAAAAAACATCATTCATTTATTGAGGAAATCGAATTCCTTCAAATTGAATCATTGACGACAATCCATAAGGAGTGAAGTTTGAGTTCTTAAATGACAGCTATGACATTTGACATTGTTGCCAAGTTGCAAATTACGCAAGAAAATCGCCACTAATTTTGATACTAAAAAAACATCATTCATTTATTGAGGAAATCGAATTCCTTCGAATTGAATCATTGATGACAATCCATAAGAAGTGAAGTTTGAGTACTTAAATGACAGCTATGACATTTGACAATGTTGCCAAGTTGCAAATTACGCAAGAAAATCGCCACTAATTTTGATACTAAAAAAACATCATTCATTTATTGAGGAAATCGAATTCCTTCGAATTGAATCATTGATGACAATCCATAAGAAGTGAAGTTTGAGTACTTAAATGACAGCTATGACATTTGACAATGTTGCCAAGTTGCAAATTACGCAAGAAAATCGCCACTAATTTTGATACTAAAAAAACATCATTCATTTATTGAGGAAATCGAATTCCTTCGAATTGAATCATTGATGACAATCCATAAGAAGTGAAGTTTGAGTACTTAAATGACAGCTATGACATTTGACAATGTTGCCAAGTTGCAAATCACGCAAGAAAATCGCCACTAATTTTGATACTAAAAAAACATCATTCATTTATTGAGGAAATCGAATTCCTTCGAATTGAATCATTGATGACAATCCATAAGAAGTGAAGTTTGAGTTCCTAAATGACAGCTATGACATTTGACAATGTTGCCAAGTTGCAAATCACGCAAGAAAATCGCCACTAATTTTGATACTAAAAAAACATCATTCATTTATTGAGGAAATCGAATTCCTTCGAATTGAATCATTGATGACAATCCATAAGAAGTGAAGTTTGAGTACTTAAATGACAGCTATGACATTTGACAATGTTGCCAAGTTGCAAATTACGCAAGAAAATCGCCACTAATTTTAATACTAAAAAGAAATCATTCATTTATTGAGGAAATCGAATTCCTTCAAATTGAATCATTGATGACAATCCATAAGAAGTGAAGTTTGAGTTCTTAAATGACAGCTATGACATTTGACAATGTTGCCAAGTTGCAAATTACGCAAGAAAATCGCCACTAATTTTAATACTAAAAAAACATCATTTATTTATTGAGGAAATCGAATTCCTTCAAATTGAATCATTGATGACAATCCATAAGAAGTGAAGTTTGAGATCTCAAATGACAGCTATGAGATTTGACAATGTTGCCAAGTTGCAAATTACGCAAGAAAATCGCCACTAATTTTAATACTAAAAAGAAATCATTCATTTATTGAGGAAATCGAATTCCTTCAAATTGAATCATTGATGACAATCCATAAGAAGTGAAGTTTGAGTTCTCAAATGACAGCTATGAGATTTGACAATGTTGCCAAGTTGCAAATTACGCAAGAAAATAGCCTCTATTTTTAATACTAAAAAAAAACATCATTCATTTATTGAGGAAATCGAATTCCATCAGATTGAATCATTGATGACAATCAATAAGAAGTAAAGTTTGAGTTCTTAAATGACAGCTATGACATTTGACAATGTTGCCAAGTTGCAAATTACGCAAGAAAATCGCCAGTAATTTTAATACTAAAAAAACATCATTCATTTATTGAGGAAATCGAATTCCTTCAAATTGAATCATTGATGACAATCCATAAGAAGTGAAGTTTGAGTTCTTAAATGACAGCTATGACATTTGACAATGTTGCCAAGTTGCAAATTACGCAAGAAAATCGCCAGTGATTTTAATACTAAAAAAACATCATTCATTTATTGAGGAAATCGAATTCCTTCAAATTGAATCATTGATGACAATCCATAAGAAGTGAAGTTTGAGTTCTTAAATGACAGCTATGACATTTGACAATGTTGCCAAGTTGCAAATTACGCAAGAAAATCGCCACTAATTTTGATACTAAAAAAACATCATTCATTTATTGAGGAAATCGAATTCCTTCAAATTGAATCATTGATGACAATCCATAAGAAGTGAAGTTTGGGTTCCTAAATGACAGCTATGACATTTGACAATGTTGCCAAGTTGCAAATTACGCAAGAAAATCGCCACTAATTTTAATACTAAAAAAACATCATTCATTTATTGAGGAAATCGAATTCCTTCAAATGGAATCATTGATGACAATCCATAAGAAGTGAAGTTTGAGTTCTTAAATGACAGCTATGACATTTGACAATGTTGCCAAGTTACAAATCACGCAAGAAAATCTCCAGAAATTTTAATATTAAAGAAACATCATTCATTTATTGAGGAAATCGAATTCTTTTAAATTAAATCATTGATGACAATCCATGAGAAGTGAAGTCTGAGAACTTGACAGTTTTTACAATTAAAAATGTTGCCAAGTTGCAAATTACGCAAGAAAATCTCCACAAAGTTTAACATTAAAAAACATCAATCATTTAATGAGAAAATCGAATTCCTGTTAAATTCAATTCATTATTGATGACAAATCATGCGAGAAGAAGTATGTGTACCTATATCGACAACTATGACACCTAACAGTGTTGCCAAATTACAAATTACCCAAAAAAATCGCCGCAAATTTCAAAATTGGTTGAAGTTTGTGTTCCAACTACATCTATTCTATCCTGTATTGACGGCAAACTTCATTTCATCCTCTATTTTCCTGAATAGACGGTCTTTACCAAGTTTGAACCGATCGATGAAATTAAAAATTTCTCAATTTTCTATCCCAAAGGCTAATACAGTTCGCAATTTTATACGTAGTTTGCTCCGATATGAAACCTACTATATTAAAAACGAGAGTTTATGAACTATGGATATATTACAATGTGTTCGAGAAATATGTCAAAAGTGGAAACTGACGCAAATTTGCAATTCTTTCCATGTATATTTCCTTTCAAGCATTTTTCCGTTTCCGATTTTGATTTGAGTTGTTTCTTTCCTTAACATCCTTCTAACGTCAATTTCCTGTTTTTCTCAATTTTCTTTCGGATTCCTTTCCGGTTCCTAATCCAAATTAACTCAACTTTCGGTTCCTTTCTTTCCCTTCTGTCTAACTCATTTCAACACAAAACCTAATAAACCCATCTTTCCGGTCTTTCTGCTTTATTTCCGGTTCATTCCAAGTTTTTTTCCGGTTCCTTTCAGGTTTCTAAAGTTCTAGCATCATTCGGATAGAGTGAGACATGTGACAACGTAAATTTGCAAATAAAGCTTATAAACAATTTCTTGAAATTTCGATTTTAACCGCCGTCCATCCAGTTTAATCGACTGAGATCAAAAAATAAGCAGCACGTACTTATTATTAGCAAGCGGAATGACGTCACTGGGATACTTGAGCTACGAAAAAAAGCGAAGTGGTCGTTTTCACGCGATCAAAATCGACAATAATAGGACGTATTGTCCGACGGAGGAAAATAGATTTAATTCGCACTCAAGAAAGAAAAGTCTTGCCAATTTTGAACTGATCGATGGAATTCCAAATTCCTCAATTTTCCATCTCAAAGGCTAATATAGTTCGCAATTTATTACGTAGTTTGCTCGGACGGTTTGCACTATATTAAAAATAGGAATCCTCACAAAAAGGGTTCATGAACCCCGGATATCTTATGTTATCGAGGGAAATGCCAAGAAGAGAATGTCCCGTTTGAAACTGACAAATATGCAGTTGATATGAGTGATTTTGTCAAAAATCACCAATAGTCATACCAAAAGAATACGGTTTGCCGTTCGGATTGAGAGCAGACCCCATTTTTTCTGTGGATTTTTTTTTTATATACAGTGTGTCCAGAATAAAATGATGTTTATGGCACTATATGGGGATATTGGAAACTTTAAAAGATACGACGTTGCGTAAATGGAAGAAAAGCAGCATATTTGTATGCCCAAAAATATTCCACCTTTGTTTTATTTTAAATCGATACCGTAATGTGGATACAGGGTGAAAAGGGAAAAGGCCAATTTTGAAGAAACCACACAATTTTGCTTATTATAAATGCTAGAACTTTCAAATTTTCAGGATATGGTTAAGAGGATACGAAAATTCTAAAAACGACGTCAAAAAAATTTTAGGCCCACTATGTTGCGTCCAGCCAAAGTCAAGTCTGTTTTTTTTAATGAAAGTCATATTTTTGAAAATCATTTTCAATGCGGATTTTGAAAATGAAAAAATTCAATATGTCCCACATAAGAAAAACAAAAGTTGACTTCGGCCGGAAGCAACATAGTGGGCCTACAATTTTTTCGACACAATTTTCAAAATCACCGTATCTTCTTACCCAGATCCAGAAATTTTCAATACCTCATCTTTTATAATAACCGAAATATTGTGCTATTTAAAAAATGGCCATTTTTCTTTTTCACCCTGTATCTCCATTACGGTATCGAATCAAAACAAACCAAAGTGAGATTATTCTTGGGCACGCAAATACGCAACTTTTCTTCCATTTAACCGATACTGTATCTCCTGTAGTTTCCGATATCCCCACGTACATCATTTTATTCTGGACACACTGTATAATCGATTCTGATGAAAATCACCGAGAGTTCGGAGTAGAACCAAAAGAATACGGTCTGCTGTCAATGTGATTTCATTGATTGTTTTCAATATTTTATCGATACTGGTAAAAATCTTCAAGAGTTCGGAGTAGAACCAAAAGAATACGGTCCGCTGTCAGTGCGACTTCATCGATTGTCTTTGTTATTCAATCGACTTTGTTAAAAATCATCAATAATTCGGAGTAGAACCAAAAGAATACGCCCTGCCGTCAATGCGATTTTGTCGATTGTATTGTTATTTTATCGATTCTGTTAAAAATCAACTAGAGTTCGGAGTAGAGCCAAAAGAATACGGTATGCTGTCAATGTGATTTCATTGATTGTTTTCAATATTTTATCGATACTAGTAAAAATCTTCAAGAGTTCGGAGTAGAACCAAAAGAATACGGTCCGCTGTCAGTGCGACTTCATCGATTGTCTTTGTTATTCAATCGACTTTGTTAAAAATCATCAATAATTCGGAGTAGAACCAAAAGAATACGCCCTGCCGTCAATGCGATTTTGTCGATTGTATTGTTATTTTATCGATTCTGTTAAAAATCAACTAGAGTTCGGAGTAGAGCCAAAAGAATACGGTCTGCTGTCAGTGCGATTTCGTCGATTGTCTTTGTTATTTTATCGATTCTGTTAAGAATCACCTAAAGTTCGGAGTAGAACCAAAAGAATACGGTCTGCTGTCAATGTGATTTCATTGATTGTTTTCAATATTTTATCGATACTAGTAAAAATCTTCAAGAGTTCGGAGTAGAACCAAAAGAATACGGTCCGCTGTCAGTGCGACTTCATCGATTGTCTTTGTTATTCAATCGACTTTGTTAAAAATCATCAATAATTCGGAGTAGAACCAAAAGAATACGCCCTGCCGTCAATGCGATTTTGTCGATTGTATTGTTATTTTATCGATTCTGTTAAAAATCAACTAGAGTTCGGAGTAGAGCCAAAAGAATACGGTCTGCTGTCAGTGCGATTTCGTCGATTGTCTTTGTTATTTTATCGATTCTGTTAAGAATCACCTAAAGTTCGGAGTAGAACCAAAAGAATACGGTCTGCTGTCAATGTGATTTCATTGATTGTTTTCCTGGTAAAAATCTTCAAGAGTTCGGAGTAGAACCAAAAGAATACGGTCCGCTGTCAGTGCGACTTCATCGATTGTCTTTGTTATTCAATCGACTTTGTTAAAAATCATCAATAATTCGGAGTAGAACCAAAAGAATACGCCCTGCCGTCAATGCGATTTTGTCGATTGTATTGTTATTTTAGCGATTCTATTAAAAAATTACAAAGAGTTCGGAGTAGAATCAAAAGAATACGGTATGCTGTCAATGTGATTTCATTGATTGTTTTCAATATTTTATCGATACTGGTAAAAATCTTCAAGAGTTCGGAGTAGAACCAAAAGAATACGCCCTGCCGTCAATGCGATTTTGTCGATTGTATTGTTATTTTAGCGATTCTGTTAAAAAATTACAAAGAGTTCGGAGTAGAGCCAAAAGAATACGGTATGCTGTCAATGTGATTTCATTGATTGTTTTCAATATTTTATCGATACTAGTAAAAATCTTCAAGAGTTCGGAGTAGAACCAAAAGAATACGGTCCGCTGTCAGTGCGACTTCATCGATTGTCTTTGTTATTCAATCGACTTTGTTAAAAATCATCAATAATTCGGAGTAGAACCAAAAGAATACGCCCTGCCGTCAATGCGATTTTGTCGATTGTATTGTTATTTTATCGATTCTGTTAAAAATCAACTAGAGTTCGGAGTAGAGCCAAAAGAATACGGTCTGCTGTCAGTGCGATTTCGTCGATTGTCTTTGTTATTTTATCGATTCTGTTAAGAATCACCTAAAGTTCGGAGTAGAACCAAAAGAATACGGTCTGCTGTCAATATGATTTCATTGATTGTTTTCAATATTTTATCGATACTAGTAAAAATCTTCAAGAGTTCGGAGTAGAACCAAAAGAATACGGTCCGCTGTCAGTGCGACTTCATCGATTGTCTTTGTTATTCAATCGACTCTGTTAAAAATCATCAATACTTCGGAGTAGAACCAAAAGAATACGCCCTGCCGTCAATGCGATTTTGTCGATTGTATTGTTATTTTATCGATTCTGTTAAAAATCAACTAGAGTTCGGAGTAGAGCCAAAAGAATACGGTCTGCTGTCAGTGCGATTTCGTCGATTGTCTTTGTTATTTTATCGATTCTGTTAAGAATCACCTAAAGTTCGGAGTAGAACCAAAAGAATACGGTCTGCTGTCAATATGATTTCATTGATTGTTTTCAATATTTTATCGATACTAGTAAAAATCTTCAAGAGTTCGGAGTAGAACCAAAAGAATACGGTCCGCTGTCAGTGCGACTTCATCGATTGTCTTTGTTATTCAATCGACTCTGTTAAAAATCATCAATACTTCGGAGTAGAACCAAAAGAATACGCCCTGCCGTCAATGCGATTTTGTCGATTGTATTGTTATTTTATCGATTCTGTTAAAAATCAACTAGAGTTCGGAGTAGAGCCAAAAGAATACGGTCTGCTGTCAGTGCGATTTCGTCGATTGTCTTTGTTATTTTATCGATTCTGTTAAGAATCACCTAAAGTTCGGAGTAGAACCAAAAGAATACGGTCTGCTGTCAATGTGATTTCATTGATTGTTTTCAATATTTTATCGATACTGGTAAAAATCTTCAAGAGTTCGGAGTAGAACCAAAAGAATACGGTCTGCTGTCAGTGCGACTTCATCGATTGTCTTTATTATTTTATCGATTCTGTTGAGAATCACCTAGAGTTCGGAGTAGAACCAAAAGAATACGGTCTGCTGTCAATGTGATTTCATTGATTGTTTTCAATATTTTATCGATACTGGTAAAAATCTTCAAGAGTTCGGAGTAGAACCAAAAGAATACGGTCTGCTGTCAATGTGATTTCATTGATTGTTTTCAATATTTTATCGATACTGGTAAAAATCTTCAAGAGTTCGGAGTAGAACCAAAAGAATACGCCCTGCCGTCAATGCGATTTTGTCGATTGTATTGTTATTTTAGCGATTCTGTTAAAAAATTACAAAGAGTTCGGAGTAGAGCCAAAAGAATACGGTATGCTGTCAATGTGATTTCATTGATTGTTTTCAATATTTTATCGATACTAGTAAAAATCTTCAAGAGTTCGGAGTAGAACCAAAAGAATACGGTCCGCTGTCAGTGCGACTTCATCGATTGTCTTTGTTATTCAATCGACTTTGTTAAAAATCATCAATAATTCGGAGTAGAACCAAAAGAATACGCCCTGCCGTCAATGCGATTTTGTCGATTGTATTGTTATTTTATCGATTCTGTTAAAAATCAACTAGAGTTCGGAGTAGAGCCAAAAGAATACGGTCTGCTGTCAGTGCGATTTCGTCGATTGTCTTTGTTATTTTATCGATTCTGTTAAGAATCACCTAAAGTTCGGAGTAGAACCAAAAGAATACGGTCTGCTGTCAATATGATTTCATTGATTGTTTTCAATATTTTATCGATACTAGTAAAAATCTTCAAGAGTTCGGAGTAGAACCAAAAGAATACGGTCCGCTGTCAGTGCGACTTCATCGATTGTCTTTGTTATTCAATCGACTCTGTTAAAAATCATCAATACTTCGGAGTAGAACCAAAAGAATACGCCCTGCCGTCAATGCGATTTTGTCGATTGTATTGTTATTTTATCGATTCTGTTAAAAATCAACTAGAGTTCGGAGTAGAGCCAAAAGAATACGGTCTGCTGTCAGTGCGATTTCGTCGATTGTCTTTGTTATTTTATCGATTCTGTTAAGAATCACCTAAAGTTCGGAGTAGAACCAAAAGAATACGGTCTGCTGTCAATATGATTTCATTGATTGTTTTCAATATTTTATCGATACTAGTAAAAATCTTCAAGAGTTCGGAGTAGAACCAAAAGAATACGGTCCGCTGTCAGTGCGACTTCATCGATTGTCTTTGTTATTCAATCGACTCTGTTAAAAATCATCAATACTTCGGAGTAGAACCAAAAGAATACGCCCTGCCGTCAATGCGATTTTGTCGATTGTATTGTTATTTTATCGATTCTGTTAAAAATCAACTAGAGTTCGGAGTAGAGCCAAAAGAATACGGTCTGCTGTCAGTGCGATTTCGTCGATTGTCTTTGTTATTTTATCGATTCTGTTAAGAATCACCTAAAGTTCGGAGTAGAACCAAAAGAATACGGTCTGCTGTCAATGTGATTTCATTGATTGTTTTCAATATTTTATCGATACTGGTAAAAATCTTCAAGAGTTCGGAGTAGAACCAAAAGAATACGGTCTGCTGTCAGTGCGACTTCATCGATTGTCTTTATTATTTTATCGATTCTGTTGAGAATCACCTAGAGTTCGGAGTAGAACCAAAAGAATACGGTCTGCTGTCAATGTGATTTCATTGATTGTTTTCAATATTTTATCGATACTGGTAAAAATCTTCAAGAGTTCGGAGTAGAACCAAAATAATACGGTCCGCTGTCAGTACGACTTCATCGATTGTCTTTATTATTTTATCGATTCTGTTGAGAATCACCTAGAGTTCGGAGTAGAACCAAAAGAATACGGTCTGCTGTCAATGTGATTTCATTGATTGTTTTCAATATTTTATCGATACTGGTAAAAATCTTCAAGAGTTCGGAGTAGAACCAAAAGAATACGGTCCGCTGTCAGTACGACTTCATCGATTGTCTTTGTTATTCAATCGACTCTGTTAAAAATCATCAATAATTCGGAGTAGAACCAAAAGAATACGCCCTGACGTCAATGCGATTTTGTGGACTGTATTGTTATTTTATCGATTCTGTTAAAAATCACCTAGAGTTCGGAGTAGAACCAAAAGAATACGGTCTGCTGTCAGTGCGACTTCATCGATTGTCTTTATTATTTTATCGATTCTGTTGAGAATCACCTAGAGTTCGGAGTAGAACCAAAAGAATACGGTCCGCTGTCAGTACGACTTCATCGATTGTCTTTGTTATTCAATCGACTTTGTTAAAAATCATCAATAATTCGGAGTAGAACCAAAGAATACGGTTCGCTGTCAATGCGATTTCGTCGATTTTCTTTGATATTCAATCGATTCTGATAAAAGCCACCAATAGTTCGAAGTAGAAACAAAATAATACGGTTTGTCAGTGCGATTTTGTCTAAATTTTCATTCTATCTGTAAGTGTGAATCCCATTGATAAACAAGTTTGAGTGCTTCTGTCGGTTTTGCTCACAATAAAATTATTTTCAGCGGAATCAAACTGGGAACAACTCCTCAAAAATCTCAAGCCGTAGGTCTAGAATCGGCTCTTATTCTTGCCGAAGAAAGAATCGACTATTCGTTGAAATTCCGCAAAACCCCCACTCTTGCTATTGAAAGTGTTTTATTAAAAGAAGGCAAAGGGTAAGGCTAGGTTCATGAAAATCATCATCATTGCCAAAACATTCCAGCTGGTACGACGTGAGTCTTTTACTGTTAAAAGACGAAGAAAAAGCTATAAACGTGCACACTTTTTCGCAAGCAGTGCCTGTTCCTGTTGACAAATTTATAGGCAAAGAAGTGGCCGATATCGATGTTGAGCAAAAACTTTCTGATTATCTTAAGGTAGTTTATTGTTAAAAGAGGCGCGATGATAACAACGTTCTGTTCCAGACTGTTCCGTGTTGGCAGGAAGAGATTTCCGGGTTGACACGAAAAGAAGTTACGTGTCTTGCTGCTAAAGTTGTCTTCAAACTTTATAAAGATAAATTGCAATAATTATACCTATATATGTAACCTTTAAAGTGACTACTTCATAAAAGTGTTTGTATATAAATCTATTGTTTTAATGAATAAAAATTTATTGTCCGTAAAAGTCATGTTTCATTTTGTCTTTGGAGTCAGGCTGTTGTGTGGAAGAATGGCGAAGGAAAATATGTTTTTTTTATCTATTTGGTAGTTTATCGTTGGAATGATGACAAATCAGTTGTTTTTAGGTTGTATTCACAGGCCTCAACCTCAACCAGATGTTGCCATGTTTCAACAAGAAACATAAACTTCAATACAAGTAGTTATTTGTGACGAAAAACTGAATATAAATCATGGGTGTTGGGGATGGGTGATTTAGAAGATTAGCAGTTGAATGAAATTATTTTATCTTGAAGCTTTAGAAAACTCAGGTCACATGGCAACGTTTGCTGGAAAACGTAAATATTTTCATGAGAGATATTATGCAACAATAATCATCCCAGGTTGTTCAAATACGCATCTTTACATGCTTATGGCGCTTTCAACTCAACTGGCCCTGCCATCCAAATTGGAATGTTAAATAATCGAATTTAAGCACTGATTAATTGGAAATCGGGTATGATGCGAACTCATAATTAAAGATAGATGAAAATTTCGAGAGACTAATTTGAAAGGTTTGCAAGGGAAACGAGTTTGATTTATTAGTTGATAGTCTCGCTTCAAAGGCATTGTTTTCAATTTTAAAGTCCCGTTTAAAACTATTTTATAGACGATATGGAGTTTTCTATTAGATGATCAAAGCTATTTTTAAATTGTTAGTGAGTTTGAAAAATATTCCCAAATTCGAGCCTAATCATTAGGATATCGGAAACTACAGTTCATTCACAACCAAACTACAGGTGATTAGACATGGCGAAACCATTGAGTTGATCACATGTGTTGGTTTATATCACGTGACCTTTCGATGGATTTCCTTTGTTTGATCACGTGTAGTTTGTTTACTTTGGTTGTGAATCAACTGTAGAAGAGATACAAGGTCGGTTAAATGCATAGTTGCGTAATTTGGTGCTAATTAAAACACCCTTTTGAAATTTAAAAAAATCCGATTACGAAAAGATTTTGCGATATCAACTTGATATTTTACAGTGGATCATTGCAAAGTATTTCGAATAAATCCTGCAAATTTGTTGGAAAAAATCATAGCAGGAAGTATTTTGCAAAGTTCTTTGTGGATGTTGTTTTTTTAAAAAAATGTGACTGTCTTTGAGAATGAATGACTTTTACATTTTCTGCGATATCAACTTGATATTTTACAGTGAACTAGTGCAAAGTGTTTCCAATGAATCCTGCAGATTTCATGAAAAGATTCATATCAGGAATAATTTTGAAATATTCTTTGTGGATGTTGTTATTTGTAAAAAATTGTGACTGTCTTTAAGGTTAAATAACTCCTACAGTTTTTGCGATATCCACTTGATATTTTACAGTGAATTAGTGCAAAGTGTTTCCAATGAATCCTGTAGATTTCATGAAAAGATTCATAGCAGGAAACATTTTGCAATATCCTTAGTTGATGTTGTTATTTGTAAAGAATTGTGACTGTCTTTAAGGTTGAATAACTCCTACAGTTTTTGCGATATCAACTTGATATTTTACAGTGAATTAGTGCAAAGTGTTTCCAATGAATCCTGCAGATTTCATGAAAAGATTCATAGCAGGAAACATTTTGCAATATCCTTAGTTGATGTTGTTATTTGTAAAGAATTGTGACTGTCTTTAAGGTTGAATAACTCCTACAGTTTTTGCGATATCAACTTGATATTTTACAGTGAATTAGTGCAAAGTGTTTCCAATGAATCCTGTAGATTTCATGAAAAGATTCATGGCAGGAATAATTTTGAAATATTCTTTGTGGATGTTGTTATTTGTAAAAAACTGTGACTGTCTTCAAGGTTGAATAACTCCTACAGTTTTTGCGATATCAACTTGATATTTTACAGTGAATTAGTGCAAAGTGTTTCCAATGAATCCTGCAGATTTCATGAGAAGATTCATAGCAGGAAACATTTTGCAATATCCTTAGTTGATGTTGTTATTTGTAAAGAATTGTGACTGTCTTTAAGGTTGAATAACTCCTACAGTTTTTGCGATATCAACTTGATATTTTACAGTGAATTAGTGCAAAGTGTTTCCAATGAATCCTGCAGATTTCATGAAAAGATTCATAGCAGGAAACATTTTGCAATATCCTTAGTTGATGTTGTTATTTGTAAAGAATTGTGACTGTCTTTAAGGTTGAATAACTCCTACAGTTTTTGCGATATCAACTTGATATTTTACAGTGAATTAGTGCAAAGTGTTTCCAATGAATCCTGTAGATTTCATGAAAAGATTCATGGCAGGAATAATTTTGAAATATTCTTTGTGGATGTTGTTATTTGTAAAAAACTGTGACTGTCTTCAAGGTTGAATAACTCCTACAGTTTTTGCGATATCAACTTGATATTTTACAGTGAATTAGTGCAAAGTGTTTCCAATGAATCCTGCAGATTTCATGAGAAGATTCATAGCAGGAAACATTTTGCAATATCCTTAGTTGATGTTGTTATTTGTAAAGAATTGTGACTGTCTTTAAGGTTGAATAACTCCTACAGTTTTTGCGATATCAACTTGATATTTTACAGTGAATTAGTGCAAAGTGTTTCCAATGAATCCTGTAGATTTCATGAAAAGATTCATGGCAGGAATAATTTTGAAATATTCTTTGTGGATGTTGTTATTTGTAAAAAACTGTGACTGTCTTCAAGGTTGAATAACTCCTACAGTTTTTGCGATATCAACTTGATATTTTACAGTGAATTAGTGCAAAGTGTTTCCAATGAATCCTGCAGATTTCATGAGAAGATTCATAGCAGGAAACATTTTGCAATATCCTTAGTTGATGTTGTTATTTGTGAAGAATTGTGACTGTCTTTAAGGTTGAATAACTCCTACAGTTTTTGCGATATCAACTTGATATTTTACAGTGAATTAGTGCAAAGTGTTTCCAATGAATCCTGTAGATTTCATGAAAAGATTCATGGCAGGAATAATTTTGAAATATTCTTTGTGGATGTTGTTATTTGTAAAAAACTGTGACTGTCTTCAAGGTTGAATAACTCCTACAGTTTTTGCGATATCAACTTGATATTTTACAGTGAATTAGTGCAAAGTGTTTCCAATGAATCCTGCAGATTTCATGAGAAGATTCATAGCAGGAAACATTTTGCAATATCCTTAGTTGATGTTGTTATTTGTAAAGAATTGTGACTGTCTTTAAGGTTGAATAACTCCTACAGTTTTTGCGATATCAACTTGATATTTTACAGTGAATTAGTGCAAAGTGTTTCCAATGAATCCTGCAGATTTCATGAAAAGATTCATAGCAGGAAACATTTTGCAATATCCTTAGTTGATGTTGTTATTTGTAAAGAATTGTGACTGTCTTTAAGGTTGAATAACTCCTACAGTTTTTGCGATATCAACTTGATATTTTACAGTGAATTAGTGCAAAGTGTTTCCAATGAATCCTGTAGATTTCATGAAAAGATTCATGGCAGGAATAATTTTGAAATATTCTTTGTGGATGTTGTTATTTGTAAAAAACTGTGACTGTCTTCAAGGTTGAATAACTCCTACAGTTTTTGCGATATCAACTTGATATTTTACAGTGAATTAGTGCAAAGTGTTTCCAATGAATCCTGCAGATTTCATGAGAAGATTCATAGCAGGAAACATTTTGCAATATCCTTAGTTGATGTTGTTATTTGTGAAGAATTGTGACTGTCTTTAAGGTTGAATAACTCCTACAGTTTTTGCGATATCAACTTGATATTTTACAGTGAATTAGTGCAAAGTGTTTTCAATGAATCCTGTAGATTTCATGAAAAGATTCATGGCAGGAATAATTTTGAAATATTCTTTGTGGATGTTGTTATTTGTAAAAAACTGTGACTGTCTTCAAGGTTGAATAACTCCTACAGTTTTTGCGATATCAACTTGATATTTTACAGTGAATTAGTGCAAAGTGTTTCCAATGAATCCTGCAGATTTCATGAGAAGATTCATAGCAGGAAACATTTTGCAATATCCTTAGTTGATGTTGTTATTTGTAAAGAATTGTGACTGTCTTTAAGGTTGAATAACTCCTACAGTTTTTGCGATATCAACTTGATATTTTACAGTGAATTAGTGCAAAGTGTTTCCAATGAATCCTGCAGATTTCATGAGAAGATTCATAGCAGGAAACATTTTGCAATATCCTTAGTTGATGTTGTTATTTGTAAAGAATTGTGACTGTCTTTAAGGTTGAATAACTCCTACAGTTTTTGCGATATCAACTTGATATTTTACAGTGAATTAGTGCAAAGTGTTTCCAATGAATCCTGCAGATTTCATGAGAAGATTCATAGCAGGAAACATTTTGCAATATCCTTAGTTGATGTTGTTATTTGTGAAGAATTGTGACTGTCTTTAAGGTTGAATAACTCCTACAGTTTTTGCGATATCAACTTGATATTTTACAGTGAATTAGTGCAAAGTGTTTCCAATGAATCCTGCAGATTTCATGAGAAGATTCATAGCAGGAAACATTTTGCAATATCCTTAGTTGATGTTGTTATTTGTAAAGAATTGTGACTGTCTTTAAGGTTGAATAACTCCTACAGTTTTTGCGATATCAACTTGATATTTTACAGTGAATTAGTGCAAAGTGTTTCCAATGAATCCTGCAGATTTCATGAGAAGATTCATAGCAGGAAACATTTTGCAATATCCTTAGTTGATGTTGTTATTTGTGAAGAATTGTGACTGTCTTTAAGGTTGAATAACTCCTACAGTTTTTGCGATATCAACTTGATATTTTACAGTGAATTAGTGCAAAGTGTTTCCAATGAATCCTGCAGATTTCATGAGAAGATTCATAGCAGGAAACATTTTGCAATATCCTTAGTTGATGTTGTTATTTGTAAAGAATTGTGACTGTCTTTAAGGTTGAATAACTCCTACAGTTTTTGCGATATCAACTTGATATTTTACAGTGAATTAGTGCAAAGTGTTTCCAATGAATCCTGCAGATTTCATGAGAAGATTCATAGCAGGAAACATTTTGCAATATCCTTAGTTGATGTTGTTATTTGTAAAGAATTGTGACTGTCTTTAAGGTTGAATAACTCCTACAGTTTTTGCGATATCAACTTGATATTTTACAGTGAATTAGTGCAAAGTGTTTCCAATGAATCCTGCAGATTTCATGAAAAGATTCATAGCAGGAAACATTTTGCAATATCCTTAGTTGATGTTGTTATTTGTAAAGAATTGTGACTGTCTTTAAGGTTGAATAACTCCTACAGTTTTTGCGATATCAACTTGATATTTTACAGTGAATTAGTGCAAAGTGTTTCCAATGAATCCTGTAGATTTCATGAAAAGATTCATGGCAGGAATAATTTTGAAATATTCTTTGTGGATGTTGTTATTTGTAAAAAACTGTGACTGTCTTCAAGGTTGAATAACTCCTACAGTTTTTGCGATATCAACTTGATATTTTACAGTGAATTAGTGCAAAGTGTTTCCAATGAATCCTGCAGATTTCATGAGAAGATTCATAGCAGGAAACATTTTGCAATATCCTTAGTTGATGTTGTTATTTGTGAAGAATTGTGACTGTCTTTAAGGTTGAATAACTCCTACAGTTTTTGCGATATCAACTTGATATTTTACAGTGAATTAGTGCAAAGTGTTTCCAATGAATCCTGCAGATTTCATGAGAAGATTCATAGCAGGAAACATTTTGCAATATCCTTAGTTGATGTTGTTATTTGTAAAGAATTGTGACTGTCTTTAAGGTTGAATAACTCCTACAGTTTTTGCGATATCAACTTGATATTTTACAGTGAATTAGTGCAAAGTGTTTCCAATGAATCCTGTAGATTTCATGAAAAGATTCATGGCAAGAATAATTTTGAAATATTCTTTGTGGATGTTGTTATTTGTAAAAAACTGTGACTGTCTTCAAGGTTGAATAACTCCTACAGTTTTTGCGATATCAACTTGATATTTTACAGTGAATTAGTGCAAAGTGTTTCCAATGAATCCTGTAGATTTCATGAAAAGATTCATGGCAGGAATAATTTTGAAATATTCTTTGTGGATGTTGTTATTTGTAAAAAACTGTGACTGTCTTCAAGGTTGAATAACTCCTACAGTTTTTGCGATATCAACTTGATATTTTACAGTGAATTAGTGCAAAGTGTTTCCAATGAATCCTGTAGATTTCATGAAAAGATTCATGGCAGGAATAATTTTGAAATATTCTTTGTGGATGTTGTTATTTGTAAAAAACTGTGACTGTCTTCAAGGTTGAATAACTCCTACAGTTTTTGCGATATCAACTTGATATTTTACAGTGAATTAGTGCAAAGTGTTTCCAATGAATCCTGTAGATTTCATGAAAAGATTCATGGCAGGAATAATTTTGAAATATTCTTTGTGGATGTTGTTATTTGTAAAAAACTGTGACTGTCTTCAAGGTTGAATAACTCCTACAGTTTTTGCGATATCAACTTGATATTTTACAGTGAATTAGTGCAAAGTGTTTCCAATGAATCCTGCAGATTTCATGAGAAGATTCATAGCAGGAAACATTTTGCAATATCCTTAGTTGATGTTGTTATTTGTGAAGAATTGTGACTGTCTTTAAGGTTGAATAACTCCTACAGTTTTTGCGATATCAACTTGATATTTTACAGTGAATTAGTGCAAAGTGTTTTCAATGAATCCTGTAGATTTCATGAAAAGATTCATGGCAGGAATAATTTTGAAATATTCTTTGTGGATGTTGTTATTTGTAAAAAACTGTGACTGTCTTCAAGGTTGAATAACTCCTACAGTTTTTGCGATATCAACTTGATATTTTACAGTGAATTAGTGCAAAGTGTTTCCAATGAATCCTGCAGATTTCATGAGAAGATTCATAGCAGGAAACATTTTGCAATATCCTTAGTTGATGTTGTTATTTGTAAAGAATTGTGACTGTCTTTAAGGTTGAATAACTCCTACAGTTTTTGCGATATCAACTTGATATTTTACAGTGAATTAGTGCAAAGTGTTTCCAATGAATCCTGCAGATTTCATGAGAAGATTCATAGCAGGAAACATTTTGCAATATCCTTAGTTGATGTTGTTATTTGTAAAGAATTGTGACTGTCTTTAAGGTTGAATAACTCCTACAGTTTTTGCGATATCAACTTGATATTTTACAGTGAATTAGTGCAAAGTGTTTCCAATGAATCCTGCAGATTTCATGAGAAGATTCATAGCAGGAAACATTTTGCAATATCCTTAGTTGATGTTGTTATTTGTGAAGAATTGTGACTGTCTTTAAGGTTGAATAACTCCTACAGTTTTTGCGATATCAACTTGATATTTTACAGTGAATTAGTGCAAAGTGTTTCCAATGAATCCTGCAGATTTCATGAGAAGATTCATAGCAGGAAACATTTTGCAATATCCTTAGTTGATGTTGTTATTTGTAAAGAATTGTGACTGTCTTTAAGGTTGAATAACTCCTACAGTTTTTGCGATATCAACTTGATATTTTACAGTGAATTAGTGCAAAGTGTTTCCAATGAATCCTGCAGATTTCATGAGAAGATTCATAGCAGGAAACATTTTGCAATATCCTTAGTTGATGTTGTTATTTGTAAAGAATTGTGACTGTCTTTAAGGTTGAATAACTCCTACAGTTTTTGCGATATCAATTTGATATTTTACAGTGAATTAGTGCAAAGTGTTTCCAATGAATCCTGCAGATTTCATGAGAAGATTCATAGCAGGAAACATTTTGCAATATCCTTAGTTGATGTTGTTATTTGTAAAGAATTGTGACTGTCTTTAAGGTTGAATAACTCCTACAGTTTTTGCGATATCAACTTGATATTTTACAGTGAATTAGTGCAAAGTGTTTCCAATGAATCCTGCAGATTTCATGAGAAGATTCATAGCAGGAAACATTTTGCAATATCCTTAGTTGATGTTGTTATTTGTGAAGAATTGTGACTGTCTTTAAGGTTGAATAACTCCTACAGTTTTTGCGATATCAACTTGATATTTTACAGTGAATTAGTGCAAAGTGTTTCCAATGAATCCTGCAGATTTCATGAGAAGATTCATAGCAGGAAACATTTTGCAATATCCTTAGTTGATGTTGTTATTTGTAAAGAATTGTGACTGTCTTTAAGGTTGAATAACTCCTACAGTTTTTGCGATATCAACTTGATATTTTACAGTGAATTAGTGCAAAGTGTTTCCAATGAATCCTGCAGATTTCATGAGAAGATTCATAGCAGGAAACATTTTGCAATATCCTTAGTTGATGTTGTTATTTGTAAAGAATTGTGACTGTCTTTAAGGTTGAATAACTCCTACAGTTTTTGCGATATCAACTTGATATTTTACAGTGAATTAGTGCAAAGTGTTTCCAATGAATCCTGCAGATTTCATGAGAAGATTCATAGCAGGAAACATTTTGCAATATCCTTAGTTGATGTTGTTATTTGTGAAGAATTGTGACTGTCTTTAAGGTTGAATAACTCCTACAGTTTTTGCGATATCAACTTGATATTTTACAGTGAATTAGTGCAAAGTGTTTCCAATGAATCCTGCAGATTTCATGAGAAGATTCATAGCAGGAAACATTTTGCAATATCCTTAGTTGATGTTGTTATTTGTAAAGAATTGTGACTGTCTTTAAGGTTGAATAACTCCTACAGTTTTTGCGATATCAACTTGATATTTTACAGTGAATTAGTGCAAAGTGTTTCCAATGAATCCTGCAGATTTCATGAAAAGATTCATAGCAGGAAACATTTTGCAATATCCTTAGTTGATGTTGTTATTTGTAAAGAATTGTGACTGTCTTTAAGGTTGAATAACTCCTACAGTTTTTGCGATATCAACTTGATATTTTACAGTGAATTAGTGCAAAGTGTTTCCAATGAATCCTGTAGATTTCATGAAAAGATTCATGGCAGGAATAATTTTGAAATATTCTTTGTGGATGTTGTTATTTGTAAAAAACTGTGACTGTCTTCAAGGTTGAATAACTCCTACAGTTTTTGCGATATCAACTTGATATTTTACAGTGAATTAGTGCAAAGTGTTTCCAATGAATCCTGCAGATTTCATGAGAAGATTCATAGCAGGAAACATTTTGCAATATCCTTAGTTGATGTTGTTATTTGTAAAGAATTGTGACTGTCTTTAAGGTTGAATAACTCCTACAGTTTTTGCGATATCAACTTGATATTTTACAGTGAATTAGTGCAAAGTGTTTCCAATGAATCCTGCAGATTTCATGAGAAGATTCATAGCAGGAAACATTTTGCAATATCCTTAGTTGATGTTGTTATTTGTAAAGAATTGTGACTGTCTTTAAGGTTGAATAACTCCTACAGTTTTTGCGATATCAACTTGATATTTTACAGTGAATTAGTGCAAAGTGTTTCCAATGAATCCTGTAGATTTCATGAAAAGATTCATGGCAAGAATAATTTTGAAATATTCTTTGTGGATGTTGTTATTTGTAAAAAACTGTGACTGTCTTCAAGGTTGAATAACTCCTACAGTTTTTGCGATATCAACTTGATATTTTACAGTGAATTAGTGCAAAGTGTTTCCAATGAATCCTGTAGATTTCATGAAAAGATTCATGGCAGGAATAATTTTGAAATATTCTTTGTGGATGTTGTTATTTGTAAAAAACTGTGACTGTCTTCAAGGTTGAATAACTCCTACAGTTTTTGCGATATCAACTTGATATTTTACAGTGAATTAGTGCAAAGTGTTTCCAATGAATCCTGTAGATTTCATGAAAAGATTCATGGCAGGAATAATTTTGAAATATTCTTTGTGGATGTTGTTATTTGTAAAAAACTGTGACTGTCTTCAAGGTTGAATAACTCCTACAGTTTTTGCGATATCAACTTGATATTTTACAGTGAATTAGTGCAAAGTGTTTCCAATGAATCCTGCAGATTTCATGAGAAGATTCATAGCAGGAAACATTTTGCAATATCCTTAGTTGATGTTGTTATTTGTAAAGAATTGTGACTGTCTTTAAGGTTGAATAACTCCTACAGTTTTTGCGATATCAACTTGATATTTTACAGTGAATTAGTGCAAAGTGTTTCCAATGAATCCTGCAGATTTCATGAGAAGATTCATAGCAGGAAACATTTTGCAATATCCTTAGTTGATGTTGTTATTTGTAAAGAATTGTGACTGTCTTTAAGGTTGAATAACTCCTACAGTTTTTGCGATATCAACTTGATATTTTACAGTGAATTAGTGCAAAGTGTTTCCAATGAATCCTGTAGATTTCATGAAAAGATTCATGGCAAGAATAATTTTGAAATATTCTTTGTGGATGTTGTTATTTGTAAAAAACTGTGACTGTCTTCAAGGTTGAATAACTCCTACAGTTTTTGCGATATCAACTTGATATTTTACAGTGAATTAGTGCAAAGTGTTTCCAATGAATCCTGTAGATTTCATGAAAAGATTCATGGCAGGAATAATTTTGAAATATTCTTTGTGGATGTTGTTATTTGTAAAAAACTGTGACTGTCTTCAAGGTTGAATAACTCCTACAGTTTTTGCGATATCAACTTGATATTTTACAGTGAATTAGTGCAAAGTGTTTCCAATGAATCCTGCAGATTTCATGAGAAGATTCATAGCAGGAAATTTTGCAATATCCTTAGTTGATGTTGTTATTTGTGAAGAATTGTGACTGTCTTTAAGGTTGAATAACTCCTACAGTTTTTGCGATATCAACTTGATATTTTACAGTGAATTAGTGCAAAGTGTTTCCAATGAATCCTGCAGATTTCATGAGAAGATTCATAGCAGGAAACATTTTGCAATATCCTTAGTTGATGTTGTTATTTGTAAAGAATTGTGACTGTCTTTAAGGTTGAATAACTCCTACAGTTTTTGCGATATCAACTTGATATTTTACAGTGAATTAGTGCAAAGTGTTTCCAATGAATCCTGTAGATTTCATGAAAAGATTCATGGCAAGAATAATTTTGAAATATTCTTTGTGGATGTTGTTATTTGTAAAAAACTGTGACTGTCTTCAAGGTTGAATAACTCCTACAGTTTTTGCGATATCAACTTGATATTTTACAGTGAATTAGTGCAAAGTGTTTCCAATGAATCCTGCAGATTTCATGAGAAGATTCATAGCAGGAAACATTTTGCAATATCCTTAGTTGATGTTGTTATTTGTAAAGAATTGTGACTGTCTTTAAGGTTGAATAACTCCTACAGTTTTTGCGATATCAACTTGATATTTTACAGTGAATTAGTGCAAAGTGTTTCCAATGAATCCTGCAGATTTCATGAGAAGATTCATAGCAGGAAACATTTTGCAATATCCTTAGTTGATGTTGTTATTTGTAAAGAATTGTGACTGTCTTTAAGGTTGAATAACTCCTACAGTTTTTGCGATATCAACTTGATATTTTACAGTGAATTAGTGCAAAGTGTTTCCAATGAATCCTGCAGATTTCATGAAAAGATTCATAGCAGGAAACATTTTGCAATATCCTTAGTTGATGTTGTTATTTGTAAAGAATTGTGACTGTCTTTAAGGTTGAATAACTCCTACAGTTTTTGCGATATCAACTTGATATTTTACAGTGAATTAGTGCAAAGTGTTTTCAATGAATCCTGTAGATTTCATGAAAAGATTCATGGCAGGAATAATTTTGAAATATTCTTTGTGGATGTTGTTATTTGTAAAAAACTGTGACTGTCTTCAAGGTTGAATAACTCCTACAGTTTTTGCGATATCAACTTGATATTTTACAGTGAATTAGTGCAAAGTGTTTCCAATGAATCCTGCAGATTTCATGAGAAGATTCATAGCAGGAAACATTTTGCAATATCCTTAGTTGATGTTGTTATTTGTGAAGAATTGTGACTGTCTTTAAGGTTGAATAACTCCTACAGTTTTTGCGATATCAACTTGATATTTTACAGTGAATTAGTGCAAAGTGTTTCCAATGAATCCTGCAGATTTCACGAGAAGATTCATAGCAGGAAACATTTTGCAATATCCTTAGTTGATGTTGTTATTTGTAAAGAATTGTGACTGTCTTTAAGGTTGAATAACTCCTACAGTTTTTGCGATATCAACTTGATATTTTACAGTGAATTAGTGCAAAGTGTTTCCAATGAATCCTGCAGATTTCATGAGAAGATTCATAGCAGGAAACATTTTGCAATATCCTTAGTTGATGTTGTTATTTGTAAAGAATTGTGACTGTCTTTAAGGTTGAATAACTCCTACAGTTTTTGCGATATCAACTTGATATTTTACAGTGAATTAGTGCAAAGTGTTTCCAATGAATCCTGCAGATTTCATGAGAAGATTCATAGCAGGAAACATTTTGCAATATCCTTAGTTGATGTTGTTATTTGTAAAGAATTGTGACTGTCTTTAAGGTTGAATAACTCCTACAGTTTTTGCGATATCAACTTGATATTTTACAGTGAATTAGTGCAAAGTGTTTCCAATGAATCCTGCAGATTTCATGAGAAGATTCATAGCAGGAAACATTTTGCAATATCCTTAGTTGATGTTGTTATTTGTAAAGAATTGTGACTGTCTTTAAGGTTGAATAACTCCTACAGTTTTTGCGATATCAACTTGATATTTTACAGTGAATTAGTGCAAAGTGTTTCCAATGAATCCTGTAGATTTCATGAAAAGATTCATAGCAGGAATAATTTTGAATTATTCTTTGTGGATGTTGTTATTTGTAAAAAATTGTGACTGTCTTTAAGGTTGAATAACTCCTACAGTTTTTGCGATATCAACTTGATATTTTACAGTGAATTAGTGCAAAGTGTTTCCAATGAATCCTGTAGATTTCATGAAAAGATTCATGGCAGGAATAATTTTGAAATATTCTTTGTGGATGTTGTTATTTGTAAAAAATTGTGACTGTCTTTAAGGTTGAATAACTCCTACAGTTTTTGCGATATCAACTTGATATTTTACAGTGAATTTACAAAGTGTTTCCAATGAATCCTGCAGATTTCATAAAAAGATTCATAGCAGGAATAATTTTGTAATATTCTTTGTGGATGTTGTTATTTGTAAAAAATTGTGACTGTCTTTAAGGTTGAATAACAGCTACAGTTTTTGCGATATCAACTTGATATTTTACAGTGAATTAGTGCAAAGTGTTTCCATTGAATCCTGCAGATTTCATGAAAAGATTCATAGCAGGAATAATTTTGAAATATTCTTTGTGGATGTTGTTATTTGTACTAAATTGTGACTGTCTTTAAGGTTGAATAACTCCTACAGTTTTTGCGATATCAACTTGATATTTTACAGTGAATTAGTGCAAAGTGTTTCCAATGAATCCTGCAGATTTAATGAAAAGATTCATAGCAGGAATAATTTTGAAATATTCTTTGTGGATGTTGTTATTTGTACTAAATTGTGACTGTCTTTAAGGTTGAATAACTCCTACAGTTTTTGCGATATCAACTTGATATTTTACAGTGAATTAGTGCAAAGTGTTTCCAATGAATCCTGCAGATTTCATGAAAAGATTCATAGCAGGAAACATTTTGCAATATCCTTAGTTGATGTTGTTATTTGTAAAGAATTGTGACTGTCTTTAAGGTTGAATAACTCCTACAGTTTTTGCGATATCAACTTGATATTTTACAGTGAATTAGTGCAAAGTGTTTCCAATGAATCCTGCAGATTTAATGAAAAGATTCATAGCAGGAATAATTTTGAAATATTCTTTGTGGATGTTGTTATTTGTACTAAATTGTGACTGTCTTTAAGGTCGAATAACTCCTACAGTTTTTGCGATATCAACTTGATATTTCACAGTGAATTAGTGCAAAGTGTTTCGAATCAATCCTGCAAAATTCATGAGAAGATTCATAGCAGGAAACATTTTGAAATATTCTTTGTGGATGTTGTTATTTGTAAAAAATTGTGACTGTCTTTAAGGTTGAATAACTCCTATAATTTATGCGATATCAACATGATATTTTACAGTGGATTAGTGCAAATGAATCCTGCAAATTTAATGAAAAAAATTATAACAAGAACCATTTTGCAATATTCCTTGTGGATGTTGTTTTTATAAAAAATTGTGATATCAAATTGATATTTTACAGTTGATTAGTGCGATGTATTTCAAATGAATCCTGCGAATTTTATGGAAAAAAATCATAGCAGGAAAGATTTCTTTTCTTTTCTTCATCATTGTTTTTTTTTTTAATAATAACTCTTACAGTTTTTGCGATATCAACTTGATATCTTACGGTGGATTAGTGCAAAGTATATCGAATGAATCCTGCGAATTTCATAAAAAGATTCATAGCAGGAACAATTTTGCAATATGCTTTGTGAAAGTTGTTTTTATAAAAAATCGTGACCTTTGAGGTTGAATAACTCGTTCAGTTTCTACGATATCAAATTGATATTTTACAGTTGATTAGTGCAATGTATTTAGAATGAAGCCTGCAAATTAAATAGAAACATTCATAGCAGGAAAGATTTCCCATTTTTTTTTCATCATTGTGGATGTTGTTTTAAAAAAAATATATGACGGTCTTTGGAGTAGAATAACTCCTACAGTTTTTGCAATATCAACTTGATATTTTGTTGTGGATAAGTTGCGAAGTAAAAAAATCCTGCAAATTTCATGAAATAATGAATAGCATCTTAACCTCTATAAAAAAAATACGTTCAAATCGACACCAAAATACGAAATTTCGATAGTATTCATCAGACAAACTACTAAAAACCCTATAAAATGCTTTTTTTCGCGTCTAAATCGATCCATAAATAGCAGAGATACAAAAACACAAAAATTGCAACAGTCGTTCATGAGATACTGACGAAATTTTTAAAAAGCCATAACTCGCTTATTCATTGATGGATTTTGATGAGAAAAAAGGCGTTTTGAAGGGATTCTCAACGTCTATCTGAATCAATGAAGTAATTTTTGTACATATCAATAGATGTGCTAAAATCAAAGTACAAAAGCCCATTAGAAAAACCACTATAACCTACAGTTGTAGTGTAAGAGAAATAAAACTCAGAAAAATAAAACACAACGTTTCTTATGATAAACCGTTTTTCTTTTATTAAACACAACATTGCTTACTCACTAAAACGTATTTATAAATATTTGATATTTTAATTATATGGTCCAAATATAGCAATCCAACTTTCCGGATCAATATACAAATTAAGTACCAAAGTCTCCAGGGGGGAATGTAGCAGAAGTAGAAAAGTTCGATCACTATACAAATTTAAATATTAAAATGCCCGTCACATCATCACGTTAAATTTGGATTATCACTGGGATCTTTGTCCATTCCTGTGTCGCCATTGTCCCAGCCCATGCTGAACATTTCTTTGGCTTTTTTCTCCCAAATGATTTTGTTGCGTTGAATGTCTTTTGTCTTTTGAGCAACCTGAAAGAAAATGAAATAAAACAATTTTCAATTCAACTTCCGCAATTTGATATGTTTGATGACAGAAACAGTTCTGTACTGTCAGACCCTAAACGTGTCCAAATTGAAAAGCATTTGACAATGCCAGTCCCGGGAAAAGGAAAATTGGATTTTCCGCTGTGACAAGGTCAAAGTTTAACAAACACTATTTTTCCTAATTCTTTTATAAGTGCTTCCGTTGTGCCTCACGGACGTTTTAACAAGGGCATATTGGCGTCATCGATCATTTAAGACTTTATTATTGTTACATGAATTTAATTCCTCTTGATATCTTTTGATGAGTGGACCGTGAAGTTTTATTTATAGGTTGATTATTATTTATATCATTTTTTTTTTCATTTTATGAGTACTTAATTTGTTTTACGTTCTGTGTAATTTTTGTTTTTTTTTCAATTTTCAACACCTTCCTTTTTAAATTTTTGCACTTTTTGGTGCCTGAGATGATTTGTTGCTGTGCATTATTGATATAAGTATCAATATTTAAAGTGATATAGTTGCACCAGAAAATATTGAGGGGTTTGCGGAGTTATGATTTTTTTCTTTACCTCTGCATTTTTTCTCACTCAATAAGTAAATTTTCAAAAATTTGTCACACTTTTAAAAAATGGTTTAAAAAGGTGAAAATTGCGTGAAATATAGAACATTTCTACCTCATTTCAATAAATTTTGTTGCACTTGAAAATACTGAGAGATTGTGGAGTTATGATTTTTTTTATGTCACTGCATAGTGAATTTTTTGAAAATGTATCACACTTTTCAGTGATGTTTTGAAAAAGTGAAAATTGGGTAAAACATAGAATATTCCTCCCTCTTTTCAATACATTTTGTTGTGGGGTTACGGAGTTATGAACTTTTTCCATTGTTGCTGCATTTTTTCTCACTCGATAAGTATTTTCAAAAATTTGTCACACTTTTTGGAAATGATTTAGAAAGTGAAAATTACGTGAAATATGGAACATTTCTTCTTCTTTCTAAATTTCTGTTTTACTAAAAAATGTTGAATGGTTGTGGAGCTATGAATTTTTTTATTTGTTGCTGCATTTTTTTTTTCACTCAATTAAAAAAAAACGAAAATTTTTCACATTTTTCAGAAATAGTTAAAAAAAGTTACTTTATTTTCCTGAGTTTTAATTTTTATTTATAAACTCAATATTCCCAGTCTTCATCTGTCAGTCAACTTTTTTCAATATAATAATGTAGGTTAATGTTAGTGAATTATCCACATCAACAATTATTTTTTGATTTTCAGTGAGAACAAACTTTTCAATTTTACGAACTCAGTAAATCTAGAAAAAAGACCAAAAAATAAATCAGCAGAAAGTACAGGTGAACAAAGATCAGCAAAATCATTGAAGTAAGTTAGCAAACCTCAAGAAAAACTAGCAAAATTTTACAGGAAATAAATGAAGGACAAAAGTCAATAAAAAAAAACTAAAGAAGAAATTAGCAAAGCGAGGAGGACAAAAATCAGCTGTCAAATCAACATATCATTGGAGTAAATGAGCAAACGTTAAAAAAAATCAGCAAATCATTATTGATGAAGAATCAAACCAGTAAAAAAAAATCAGTTAATCTAGAAAAAAAGATTGAAAAACAGATAAGCAACGTAAAAGTTACACAAAAATCAACAAATTAAGTCAGTCAAAGTAGCAAAATCATTGAAATAAGTCAGCAAACCTCAATAAAAATGCGCAAAATATTACAAGAAATAAATGAAAGACACAAATCTGTAAATCCAACAAAAAACTAAAGTGAAAACGTAAAGGAGAACAAAAATCAAATAACAAATCAGCAAAATCATTAAATTGAGGCAGCAAACCTCAAAACAAATCAGCAAAACATAACGGGAAATCAATTAAGAACAGAACCTGTGAATAAACAGTAAATCTACCAAAAAAAAAAAAAAAGAAAACAAACCTGCAAAACGTAGAGGTGAATAAAAATCAGCAAATGGAGTTATCAAAAGCAGCAGAATCTTTCAAATAAGTCAGCAAACTTCAAGAAAAGTAAAGTTGAATATTACAGGAAATGAATGAACAAAAAAAATCTGTTAAAAAAATAAGTTAGTCCAGCAGAAAAAAAAGAAAAAAAATCAGCTGTCAAATCAACATATCATTGGAGTAAGTGAGCAAACTTTAAAAAAAATCAGCAAACCATTATTAATGAAGAATCAAACCAGTAAAAAAAATCAGTTAATCCAGCAAAAAAGATTGAAAAACTAATTAGCAACGTAAAAGTTAAACAAAAATCAGCAAATCAAGTCAGCCAAATTAGCAAAATCATTGAAGTTAGTCAGCAAACCTCAATAAAAATGCGCAAAATATTACAAGAAATAAATGAAGGACACAAATCTGTAAAAAAATCAGTGAATCCAACAAAAAACTCAAGTGAAAACGTAAAGGAGAACAAAAATCAAATAACAAATCAGCAAAATCATTAAATTGAGGCAGCAAACCTCAAAAAAAATCAGCAAAACATATAATGGGACATCAATAAAGAACAGAACCTGTGAATAAACAGTAAATCTACCAAAAAAAAAAAAGAAAACAAACCTGCAAAACGTAGAGGTGAACAAAAATCAGCTGTCAAATCAGCAAAATCATTGAAGTAAGTCAGCAAACCTCAAGAAAAGTAAAGTTGAATATTACAGGAAATGAATGAACGAAAAAAATCTGTTAAAAAAATAAGATAGTCCAGCAGAAAAAGGAGAAAAAAAATCAGCTGTCAAATCAACATATCATTGGAGTAAGTGAGCAAACTTTTAAAAAAATCAGCAAATCATTATTAATGAAGAATCAAACCAGTAAAAAAAATCAGTTAATCCAGCAAAAAAGATTGAAAAACTAATTAGCAACGTAAAAGTTAAAAAAAAATCAGCAAATCAAGTCAGCCAAACTAGCAAAATCATTGAAGTTAGTCAGCAAACCTCAAGAAAAGTAAAGTTGAATATTACAGGAAATGAATGAACGAAAAAAATCTGTTAAAAAAATAAGATAGTCCAGCAGAAAAAGGAGAAAAAAAATCAGCTGTCAAATCAACATATCATTGGAGTAAGACATATAATGTGATTATAAACAGAGACAAGTTAAATGTGGGATGGAATCGCTGTGCAGTTTATAACGATTATGGCATATTGAGGTGCTATAATTGTTGCAAATACGGGCATTATAGTAAGGACTGCAAAGAAAAAAGTACATGTCCCAAATGTAGTGGTGAACACGAAATGAAAAACTGTACGAGTGATGTATCCAAATGTGTAAATTGTGTGATGTCAAATGAAAAAAAAGGATTGAATCTGAAAACGGATCATGTAGTTTGGGATGTGCAACGTTGTGATGTGTTCAAACATTTTGAACAGATTCAAAGGAATAAATTTAATAAGTAGCAATTAGATTCAAGTACTGTCTTAAGTTCCGGAATCGTGTATTTTAACTGCCAAGGCTTCCTTAATAACAAGGACAATATCATCGTTTTCATAAATGATACGAAACCAAAAATGGTTTTTTTGTCGGAGACACATATAACATCGAAGATTGACTTGTGTGAGTTGAAAATTGGTGGTTACAGCATCGAACAATGTACGACTTCAAATCCACGAACTGGAGGAGTGATGGCACTGCTGAGGGAGGACTTCAGATACAAACTTGTTACTGTTGAGTGTGTTCAAAACTATGTATGGTTACTGTCTATACAGACTGTCTGGAATGGAATAAAGGTGTTGTGTAGTGTCCTGTATCACCCACCCCAACAGGAAAACCCACAGTTTTTGGAATACTTCGCTGGTTACTTGGACAAGGTTAGTGATTTTAATGGCACTAATATT
Organism: Orchestes rusci; assembly: GCA_958502075.1. Classification (NCBI taxonomy): domain Eukaryota; kingdom Metazoa; phylum Arthropoda; class Insecta; order Coleoptera; family Curculionidae; genus Orchestes; species Orchestes rusci. The sequence goes on from OY293307.1 coordinate 36,250,712, forward strand.
ATTATGGGGGACTTTAATTTCGACATTCTCAAAGGCTCATTTTATGGGGACAAACTATTAAACAACATCTATTCAAATGGTTTTACACAAATTGTGAAGGCTCCAACAAGGATAACCGAAAGAAGTCGAACATTGATTGATTATGTCGTCACTGATAATAAACTCTTGAATGCTGTGGTTCACTTAACCCCTAAAATAAGTGATCACTCTATTGTATCATTAAATATTGAGAAAAACAAGGAAAAAAATACTACAACTGTAGTAAACAAGCGTCTTATGAGTAACTATAACCCAGAATTATTACAAAACTCCATACTAAATACCTCCTGGAATAATAATATAGTAGATGTGAATATTTTGGCAAATACACTGATAAATAATGTATGTAATATTTTGGATAAAATGTGTCCCATACAAACAATAAGTCTGAATATTAAATATTCCCAGAAAAACTGGATTACTCACGAGATAGTTCAATTGATGAAAGAAAGAGATCAACGGTATTCAAGGGCAGTGTATGAAAAAAGTACACAGAGTTGGAAAGATTACAAAAAAGTTCGCAATTTGGTTGTCAACAAGATTAGATCAGCAAAGGAGAATTACTACAGAGAGGTGATTGATCAAAATAAAAATAACTCCAAGGAAATATGGAAAGAATTAAAAACTTTACTTCCAGAAAAAAACAAAACTGTACAAAATGAAATCCTATTTGGCAATGAAATAAGCACAGATAAAATGGAGATAGCGGATAAATTTAATAACTATTTCATAAACAGTGTCGATGAAATTGTCTCCACTATACCCAAACCGACGGACATGGAGGATGGTATCGCAGAAATCCGTGGATATCCCGACTTTTCCATTTTTGAGACTGTAACAATGTCGAAGCTGAGGAAACATGTCAGCAATATGAAAAATGTTGGAGGTGGCGAGAGTGGTATATCAACCCGTGTTTTGAAGGATATTTTTTGTGTGGTTGGAGATCGTCTTATGGACATTATTAATACATCCCTTTCAACGGGAATATTTCCTGAAAGTTGGAAGACCTCAACTGTAATTCCAGTGCCAAAGGTGACAAATACAAAACGACATGACGAATTTAGACCAATAAATACCGTACCCACCTATGAAAAACTCTTGGAACTTGAAGTCAAGGATCAAATTCAACAATACTGTGATAGGAATGACATCTTGGTGTCTAATCAGTCGGGTTTCCGCCAGAGCCATTCATGTGAATCTGTGATTGTTAGTATATGTAGTGATTTCCTCAACCACGTGGACTGTAATAAATATGTGCTTGCTGTATTTTTAGACCTTAGGAGGGCCTTTGAAACTATTGATAGGCTTATATTGTTAAACAAATTGAAGAAACTTGGCATGGTAGGCATTGTTCTAAATTGGTTCGAGTCATATCTGACAAATAGAAAACAGGTCGTTAAATTTGGAGGAAGCGTTTCTGACTCAGTGATAACCCATCACGGGGTGCCACAGGGAACAGTTTTGGGTCCGTTGTTGTTCTTGCTGTACATTAATGACATTGTTGGTGTTACGGAGAACTGTAAAATTGAACTTTTTGCGGACGATACCATGTTGTATGTGGTGGGGGATGACTTGAGTCAGATGCAGTTCGCTATGAATAGTGACTTGAACAAATTATTCAATTGGCTTTGTATTAACAAATTAAGCATAAATACGGCTAAATCGAAATTTTGTATTTTTGCGAAAAAGCATAAATTGAGATCAATTGACCCTACTAGTTTGCAGGTTGTAATCAATAATGAGAGATTAATTTATGAACATAAGATCAAGTATTTGGGAGTTATACTAGATTCTGAATTGAGTTTCCGACCACATGCTGACTATATTATGAGAAAATATTCACAAAAAGTCGGATTTATTTCTAGAGTGGGCAAAGATTTATCAATGTACTCAAAATTGTTATTGTATAAAAGCATCGCAGCTCCCCACCTAGAATTTTGCACTACCTTATTATATAGTCTGCCGAGTTTTAAAGTGGGCGAATTTCAAATAATACAGAACAGGGCGATGAGAACAATTTTAAAATGTAATAAGTACACCCCAATTAATCTGATGTTGAATGTTAGTGGTTTGTTGTCCATCAAACAAAAAATTATTTTTAACATAAACCTATTTATATATAAAATTAGAAATAGCCTTGTACCAAACTACATCTGTGATAGAGTTAAATGTTTTAAGAATGTACACACTTATGAAACTAGGAACTGTGATGATTTTATTTTAGTTAATAGTAGTAATTCTAGTCAAATGGTACATAACTCAGTATTAAACAGAGGCCTTTCCGATTTTAATAAAATGCCGAGCAATCTCAAACACTGTGATAATTTAACAAGTTTTAAAAGACTTTTGAGGGAATATGTGTTGTCCAAATTTTAATTGTTTGTTCCACATTTTTGTTCGAATTTTTTATATTTTATTTTACACATTGAAATTTTCATTATAATATCATGTATTTAACATTGTTAATTTAGTTTTTTGTGTGTAGCTTTATATGCTAAATAAAGAATATTATTATGGAGTAAGTGAGCAAACTTTTAAAAAAATCAGCAAATCATTATTAATGAAGAATCAAACCAGTAAAAAAAATCAGTTAATCCAGCAAAAAAGATTGAAAAACTAATTAGCAACGTAAAAGTTAAAAAAAAATCAGCAAATCAAGTCAGCCAAACTAGCAAAATCATTGAAGTTAGTCAGCAAACCTCAAGAAAAGTAAAGTTGAATATTACAGGAAATGAATGAACGAAAAAAATCTGTTAAAAAAATAAGATAGTCCAGCAGAAAAAGGAGAAAAAAAATCAGCTGTCAAATCAACATATCATTGGAGTAAGTGAGCAAACTTTTAAAAAAATCAGCAAATCATTATTAATGAAGAATCAAACCAGTAAAAAAAATCAGTTAATCCAGCAAAAAAGATTGAAAAACTAATTAGCAACGTAAAAGTTAAAAAAAAATCAGCAAATCAAGTCAGCCAAACTAGCAAAATCATTGAAGTTAGTCAGCAAACCTCAAGAAAAGTAAAGTTGAATATTACAGGAAATGAATGAACGAAAAAAATCTGTTAAAAAAATAAGATAGTCCAGCAGAAAAAGGAGAAAAAAAATCAGCTGTCAAATCAACATATCATTGGAGTAAGTGAGCAAACTTTTAAAAAAATCAGCAAATCATTATTAATGAAGAATCAAACCAGTAAAAAAAATCAGTTAATCCAGCAAAAAAGATTGAAAAACTAATTAGCAACGTAAAAGTTAAAAAAAAATCAGCAAATCAAGTCAGCCAAACTAGCAAAATCATTGAAGTTAGTCAGCAAACCTCAATAAAAATGCGCAAAATATTACAAAAAATAAATGAAGGACACAAATCTGTAAAAAAATCAGTGAATCCAACAAAAAACTCAAGTGAAAACGTAAAGGAGAACAAAAATCAAATATCAAATCAGCAAAATCATTGAATTGAAGCAGCAAACCTCAAAAAAAAAATCAGCAAAACATAACGGGAAATCAATAAAGAACAGAACCTGTGAATAAACAGTAAATCTACCAAAAAAAAAAAAAAGAAAACAAACCAGCAAAACTTAGAGGTGAACAAAAATCAGCAAATGGAGTTAGCAAAAGCAACAGAGTCTTTCAAATAAGTCAGCAAACTCCAAAAAAAGTAAAGTTGAATATTACAGGAAATGAATGAACAAAAAAAATCTGTTAAAAAAATAAGTTAGTCCAGCAGAAAAAGGAGAAAAAAAATCAGCTGTCAAATCAACATATCATTGGAGTAAGTGAGCAAACTTTAAAAAAAATCAGCAAATCATTATTAATGAAGAATCAAACCAGTAAAAAAAATCATTTAATCCAGCAAAAAAGATTGAAAAACTGATTAGCAACGTAAAAGTTAAACAAAAATCAGCAAATCCCGTCAGCCAAATTAGCAAAATCATTGAAGTTAGTCAGCAAACCTTAATAAAAATGCGCAAAATATTACAAGAAAAAAATGAAGGACACAAATCTGTGAAAAAATCAGTGAATCCAACAAAAAACTAAAGTGAAAACGTAAAGGAGAACAAAAATCAATTATCAAATCAGCAAAATCATTAAATTGAGGGAGCAAACCTAAAAAAAAAAATCAGCAAAACATAACGGGAAATCAATAAAGAACAGAACCTGTGAATAAACAGTAAATCTACCAAAAAAAAAAAGAAAACAAACCAGCAAAACGTAGAGGTGAACAAAAATCAGCTGTCAAATCAGCAAAATCATTGAAAAAAGTCAGCAAACCTCAATAAAAATGCGCAAAATATTACAAGAAAGAAATGAAGGACACAAATCTGTAAATCCAACAAAAAACTTAAGTAAAAACGTAAAGGAGAACGAAAATCAAATATTAAATCAGCAAAATCATTAAATTAAGTCAGGAAACCTAAAAAAAAATCAGCAAAACATACAGGGTGTTAATTAAGTATCTGGCCAAACTTCAGGGGGTGATTCTTTGAGTGATTTTAAGGTAAAAAGTTCATGTAAACATGTGTCCGGAAATGCATAGTTTTCAAGATACAGGGTGTCAAAAAAATATATTTTTTTACATTTATTTATTAATATCTCAAACACCTGTTGACCGATTTTGTTGAAATTTTGCAGTATTATGGACTATGATAAGACGCTAAGTTAGAACCAATTGATTGTTGATTATGACTTCCAGTGGCGTCGTAAGGGGCAGTTTGACGAATAAAAATAACAAAAAAAATGTGCGAAAATGGACACCTGTTTATATGAACTTTTTACCTTAAAATCACTCAAAGAATCACCCTCTGAAGTTTGGCCAGATACTTAATTAACACCCTGTATAATGGGACATCAATAAAGAACGGAACCTGTGAATAAACAGTGAATCTACAAAAAAAAAACAAATTAAAAAGGAAAAAATATTTCATTTTTATTTATTTTTTTTTCAATAAAATTATAGTCTCTGAACTTTGTAGATTCTCAAAGGGAGTTTTAGTAGTAAATTTATTGTTATTTCACTATAGAATGATAAAAATATATTACCCGATCATCTGGTTTTCCATAATTTGGTGGATTCGCATAAGGATCATAGCCCAGTACGGAAAGCATGGGAGCTATTTCGGCCATATCTCGAACCACATCATCTGGAATGTTTCCCACCCATTTGGTAAGAGCTTCCATATTTACTGGTTTGATTACTTGGTCTGAGGAACGTTCGACTCTGAAAAAAAAAATGGTTTTGTGAATTGGTTAAAGAAGAAAGCCATTTGTGACAGGTTATATGGCAGGCCTATACCACCAAGGGCACGCCCAACCTTCATTTTATATTGGTGATTACGATGCAGTAAGCTATACCAGTGTACAGGGTGTCCCATTTTGGGTACTTTTGCGGGGTATCTCCGTTATTCTTATAGATAGAAAGTTGCGGTTTTCGCGACAGTGTGCTACTTTTTCGTGAAACTAAAGATGCCGTTAACAAAATTTTCATAGCCCTTTTAGTTTTTAAGATACAGGGCTAAACTGAAAATGTTGCATTTTAAGGTACCCCTCGTATCTAAACTATCAGATAAGTTATGGAAAATGTGAAAACTGTTTCTTAAAACGGGTCTATACAAATTTTCAACCGAAAATATCAAGTTGAAAAAAATTAAAAATTCGCACTTTAACAATCTTTGATTCTATCAAAAGAAATGATAAATGCATTGAAGTTGATGGTGGTTTGGTAGAAGTTACAAATTTTTAGTTTTATGTCATTTTTATTTGTTTTGATAGAATCAAAGATTGTTAAAGTGCGAATTTTTAATTTTTTTCAACCCGATATTTTCGGTTGAAAATTTGTATAGACCCGTTTTAAAGGATGCTGAATCCAGTGGCGGACACAGATTTTTTCTAAAAAAATCGCTTATATGGTTTCCTGAAATTTTGCTCTTAAAAACTAACATAGTAGGCCTTGAAGTCAAAATGGCGAAGGTCACTTTTTGCCAAGAATATACAATTTTTCGAGCTCTACAATCAAAAAAAAAACGAACCAAATCGGTTAAGAAATAAACTTTTTATCAGGGTGTTCCCAAAACAAATGGGTCACACTGTATATCACTCTAACGGACTCTCGATAAATTCATTCAAGTCTCTTCATCCCCGGAAATCGACCTGTAATAAAACCGGAAAAGTTCAGCAAGTTGTTCGGAACCTGGAACATTTTTAATTGGCCTAGGACATTCGTACAAATCCCCTGTTGAACAGTTTAAATTAGTTTCGAGTTGTTTGACCCTCTTTTATTCGTCGACAAATTGGTTTTCCACAGGTTGGAATTTTGAGGGGAATTTAAGCTATTTTTGGTATTATATTACCAATAAAATTCCATTTCATTATCCTCCTTATCCAGCAATTTTGAATGTTTCGATGATTTGACACTTGGTATAATAATGTAGTCAAGAGCTTGACGGTAACGGTGCGTTTTTTACAATTTTGAATAATCAATTAATACTCTATTTAGGCCCATATAAATAATCGATGTTATTGTCAAATGATGTGAAACTGAAGGCTATTCCTTTACATATACATACAGGGTGTCTCACGGTCTATGGTACGTTAGACGTTTACGGAAAACTAGACATAGGATCGACCTGAAAATTTGGCTGAGCCCATAATCGAGTATGATCTATATTTTAAGAATATTTTCAGTTTTGCTGTGTTGCCGCTTCTTTCCAAAAGTCGTAACAACTTTCTTATTTTAAAAAGACCACCCTGTATATTATTATTTTTTTGGATTCCTTGACTGATTCTAATCACTTTTGCTTGATATACTCCTATACCTATCGGCAGCGGTTTTCGAGGTATAAATTAATTTATAATATTTTTGTCGTAAAACAAGATCTACAAGAAAAATGCATTTTACTAAAAAATAAATTATAGGGCAACCTATAGTTGCCAGGTCACACAGCAATAACAATTTATTTTTAGTAGCAAATGCATTTTTCTTGTAGAACCTGAAGGTTTAGGTATAGGAACATGGGATACCATTTGAAAGGAAATTTATTGGTCTTTTCATTTTTCAAGTATTATACAGGGGGTTCCATTTAAAAAAATAGCTTTTTTATCATTTTTGTGTATAGGAAAAATATTAATAAATTTGAAGCACCCTGTATATTTACAGATCGGTTTCTCCATTGGAACCATATAAACCTACCTTCTTCTAGTCGGCATAGCAATTTCAACTCTCCACCGTTTTCAAGTACGAAATTATTGAACTCAATTCACTGATGTGTTTTACGACAAAAATATTATAAATTAATTTATATCTCGAAAACCGCTGCCGATAGGTATAGGAGTATATCAAGCAAAAGTTAGAATCAGTCAAGGAATACAAAAAAAAAATATACAAGGTGGTCCATTTAAAATAAGAAAGTTGTCACGACTTTTGGGTAGAAGCGGCAACACTGCAGAACTGAAAATATTTTTAAAATATAGTTCATACTCGATTATGTGCTGAGCCAAATTTTCAGATCGATCCTATGTCTATTTTTCCGTAAACGTCTAAGGTACCATAGACCGTGAGACACCCTGTATATTTTTCTTGACGAACAATGAGGATCTAAGTTTCATGGACATAAAGCACGATAAACTTTTTCAAAGTCTTCATAGTGGAAACTTTACCCATTTGTTGCAAACTTTCAAGCACGTACAGTGTCGGCTCACATTATTGCTAATAATTGGTGCGATTCATCTTACATTTGTTTGATAGTAATATATTTTTTGACAAACAAAACTTCGTTAAAATTCAATTTTGAATAACTTTCTGTTGAGTTGAAATGTGTCTGAAATATTTGATAAGTACCTTTGGTTTGATTGCGTTAATGAAGTATAAGTCCAAAAAAAGCAACCCTTTGTGATCTTAAAGCTGTTCTAATTCTTTTGCAAACATTTTTAAAGGATTTTAAAGCACTTTTATAAAAAACTTTTCACACTTTTTAATCAGTTGCGATAGTTGAAATTGTTTTTTTCTTATTTCATAACTTTTTAACTGATTTTAAAATCCATAAAAATTATTTTGAAATATTTTATTCTGCCAGTTTTTGAAGTGATATTACTGTTTTAACACTTTTTTTTAAAAGGCTTATGAGCTATTTATGAGAATGTTCAACACTTTTTTTGCTTGATTGACTTTTTTGCGATCGTAAACACTTTTAATTTGTTTAAGATGAATGATTTTGTGTGCCTCTTGGTTCAGAATTTTTAACTTTTTTTAATCAGCTGTGGAGGTTGAAATATCGGTTGAAATTGTTTTTATTTATGTCTTGATTTTTTGGTGACCGTGAGCACTATTAATCTAAAATCCTTTTCATTAGAACCATTTTAAAGAAAATTACAAATGATAAATTATCAAAAGTCCAGTTTTTTTTTAAATCAACCAAGTTAGTTAAAAATGTTTTTTTTTATAAACTTTTTTGCAATGGTGGACACCCACTAATTGACTTTTGAAACAGACTTTTTTGTCAGTTTTTTAAGTTTTAAATGCATGTTGAAGGGCTTTTTAGGTACTTTTATGGGAATTTTTAACACTTTTCTGTCAGTTTTGGTGGGGTTTTAATCTTTTTTGTAATCATAAATATTTTTCAATTACCCCTAAAAATGATGAAAAATCCTTTTAAAAACAAAACAGGCATTTAAAGTCCATAATAAAAATTAACTTTTAACCTTAAAATCGATTTTCTTCACCTTTTAAACAGTTTTTAAAATCTTAAAACTGCTGTACTTCTTCCGCAGAGGCTTTAAAAGACTTTAAAAGTACTTTTATAAGAATTTTAAACACTGTTCAATCAGTTGCGGTGGTCTAAATTGTTTTTTTTTTTATTTTTTAACTTGACTAAGGAGTTGAGAAATTGAAGAATTAACAATTTCAGAAACTGACTTATTGTGTAATTGAGGAATAGATGAGTTAAGGAATTAAAGATCTAGAAAATTTTAAAATAAAAAAATTGAGGAATAAGTGAATAAAGTAGTTGAAAAAGTTTTTGAAGTGTTATCACTGTTTTCACTTCTTTATGGACATTTTAAATGGTTTTATGAGATACTTTTATAAGAATTCTTTGTTAAAATTGACTTTTTTGCGATCGTTAACAGTTTTGAATTCTTAAAATAATTTTAAATCCTTTTAAAACCATAACAGGCACTTTTTAAAGAAATTTCAAATCCGTAAAAATAAATTACCTCAAAAATGATTAGACTTATTAACTTTTTATAATCAGCTGTTGAGGATAAAATATCGGCCGAAATTATTTTTTTTATTTTTATTTACTTTTTGGTGACCTTGAGCACGATTAATTTGAAACCATTTTAAGGGAAATAACTAATCCAAATTTTGGAAAAATTCAATCAGTCACGTTGTTTGAAATTCATTTTTTTTGCCTTTTTGAACAATTCAAAATCCTTTCAAAACCATCGCAGCACTTTTTTAAAGAGCCAGAAGTCCATAAAAATCAATTATGTACCTCAAAACCGATTTTTTTTGTCAATTTTTCAAATCGATTTTATTTACCATTTAAACAGTTTTTAAAATCTTTAAACTGCTTATTTTTGCCACAGAGATTTTAAAAGGCTTTTTAAGTATTTTTATAAGAATAATAATAAACATTGTTCAATCAGTGGCGGTGGTTAAAATTGTTTTCTTCAATTTATCAATTTTTTTGCGTTCGTAGAGAAGTTTTAATTACCTCTTAAAATAATTTAAAATTAGTTTTAACTCATTGCAGAACGTTTTTGAGGTAATCAAAGTCAACAAAAATCAATCACGAGTCTTGAAATTTATGTTGATTGCTTTTTAACTAGCTTTTATCTTTAAATTCTTTTGCATACATTTTAAAAGGCTTTTGAAGCACTTTTATAAGAATCTTTTTACACTTTTTTATCAGTTGCTGTGGTTGAAATTGTTTCTTCCTATTTCTTAACTTTTTAACTGCCTCTTGGATGAATTTAAAATCCATAAAAACCATTTTAAAGTATTTTAAACAGTTAATGGAGTGATATCACTGTTTTTACTTCTTTGTGAACATTTTAAAAGCCTTAAGAGTTGCTTTTATAATAATTTTCAACACTTTCTTCGTTAATATTGACTTTTTTGCGATCGTTGACAGTTTTAAATTGTTAAAATAATTTTAAATCCATTTAAAACCATTACCGGCACTTTTTATAGAAATTTCAAATCAGTAAAAATCAATCACCTCAAAATATATTTTGTGTAGTTTTTAGTTGAGAATTTTCAACTTATTTTAATCAGTTGTGGAGGTTAAAATATCGGTCGAAATTATTTTTTTTTTAACTTTTTGGTGACCGTGAGCACTATTAATTTAAAATCCTTTCAAAATCATTTCAAAGGAAATAACTGATGAAAATATCAAGATTCTTTTATTAACTTTTTTTTTGTAAATCAGTCACGTTGGTTATAATTGTTTTTTTTTATAAACTTTTTTGCTATGGAGAACACCCATTAATTGCCTTTTTAAACAATTAAATTTTTTTTTAACCATTGCAACACTTTTCAAAGAAGTTAAAAGTCCATAAAAACTTATTATAAACCTTAAAACCAACTTTTTTGTCAGTTTTTTAAGTTTTAAATTTTAATTCTTCTTGAAGGGCTTTTTAGGTACTTTTATGGGAATTTTTAACACTTTTCCGTCAGTTTTGGTGGGGCTTTAATCTTTTTTGTAATCATAAATATTTTTCAATTGCCCCTAAAAATGATGAAAAATCCTTTTAAAAACAAAACAGGCATTCAAAGTCCATAAAAATTAATTTTGAACCTTGAGGTCGATTTTTTTCACCTTTTAAACAGTTTTTAAAATCTTAAAACTGCTGTACTTCTTCCGCAGAGGCTTTAAAAGACTTTAAAAGTACTTTTATAAGAATTTTAAACACTGTTCAATCAGTTGCGGAGGTCTAAATTGTATTTTTTTTTTTAATTTTTCCAACTTGACTAAGGAGTTGAGAAATTGAAGAATTAACAATTTCAGAAACTGACTTATTGTGTAATTGAGGAATAGATAAGTTAAGGAAGCAAAGAACTAGAAAATTTTAAAATAAAAAAATTGAGGAATAAGGGAATAAAGTAGTTAAAAAAGTTTTTGAAGTGTTATCACTGTTTTCACTTCTTTGTGGACATTTTAAATGGTTTTATGAGATACTTTTATAAGAATTCTCAACACATTCATTGTTAAAATTGACTTTTTTGCGATCGTTAACAGTTTTTAATTGCTAAAATAATTTTAAATCCTTTTAAAACCATTACAGGCACTTTTTAAAGAAATTTCAAATCCGTAAAAATAAATTACCTCAAAAATGATTTAGAATTATTAACTTTTTATAATCAGCTGTTGAGGTTAAAATATCGACCGAAATTATTTTTTTTATTTTTTTTTACTTTTTTGTGACCTTGAGCACGATTAATTTGAAACCATTTAAGAGGAAATAACTAATCCAAATTTTGGAAAAATTCAATCAGTCACGTTGTTTGAAATTCATTTTTTTTGCCTTTTTGAACAATTCAAAATCCTTTCAAAACCATCGCATCACTTTTTTAAAGAGCCAGAAGTCCATAAAAATCAATTATGTACCTCAAAACCGATTTTTTTGTCCATTTTTCAAATCGATTTAATTTATCATTTAAACAGTTTTTAGAATCTTAAAACTGCTTATTTTTGCCACAGAGATTTTAAAAGGCTTTTTAAGTATTTTTATAAGAATTATAAACATTGTTCAATCAGTGGCGGTGGTTAAAATTGTTTTCTTCAATTTATCAACTTTTTTGCGTCCGTAGACAAGTTTTAATCACCTCTTAAAATAATTTAAAATCAGTTTTAACTCATTGCAGAACGTTTTTGAGGTAATCAAAGTCAACAAAAATCAATCACGAATCTTGAAATTTATGTTGATTGCTTTTTAACTAGCTTTTAGAATTTTAAAAGATGTTTTAATTATTTTGCATACATTTTGAAAGGCTTTTAAAGCACTTTTATAAGAATCTTTTAACACTTTTTTATCAGTTGCTGTAGTTGAAATTGTTTTTACTATTTCTTAACTTTTTAACTGACTCTTGGATGAATTTCAAATCCATAAAAACCATTTTAAAGTATTTTAAACAGTTAATGTAGTGATATCACTGTTACACTGTTTTTACTTTTTTGTGGACATTTTAAAAGCCTTAAGAGTTGCTTTTATAAGAATTTTCAATTCGTTAATATTGACTTTTTTGCGATCGTTAACAGTTTTAAATTGCTAAAATAATTTTAAATCCATTTAAAACCATTAACGGCACTTTTTATAGAAATTTCAAATCAGTAAAAATCAATCACCTCAAAATATATTTTGTGTAATTTTTAGTTGAGAATTTTTAACTTATTTTAATCAGTTGTGGAGGTTAAAATATCAGTTGAAATTATTTTTTTTAACTTTTTGGTGACCGTGAGCACTATTAATTAAAAATCCTTTCAAAATCATTTCAAAGGAAATAACTGATGAAAATATCAAGATTCTTTAATTAACATTTTTTTTTTAAAATCAGTCACGTTGGTTAACTTAACACACTTTTTTGCGATGGAGAACACCCATTAATTGCCTTTTTAAACAATTCAAAATCCTTTTAAAACCATTGCAACACTTTTTAAAGAAGTTAAAAGTCCATGAAAACTATTTATGAACCTTAAAACCAACTTTTTTGTCAGTTTTTAAAATTTTAAAGCTATTTTAATTCCCATACATGCATTTTGAAGGGCTTCCAAGGTACTTTTATGGGAATCTTTAACACTTTCCAGTTAGTTTCGGTGCGGTTTTAATATTTTTTGTAATCGTAAATATTTTATAATTGCCCCTTAAAAATAATGAAACATCCTTTTATAAACAAAACAGGCATTTAAAGTCCATAAAAATTAAAGTTGAACCTTAAAATCGATTTTCTTCACCTTTTAAACAGTTTTCAAAATCTTAAAACTGCTTTACTTCTTCCACAGAGGATTTAAAAGGCTTTAAAAGTACTTTTATAGGAATTTCAAACACTGTTCAATCAGTGGTGGTGGTCTAAATTGATTTTATTTTTATTTCTTAGCTTTTCAATTGTGAAACACAAAATCAATTTAAATATTAACAATTTCAGAAATTGACTTATTGTGTAATTTAGGAATAGATGAATTAAGAAATTGAAGAACTAGAGAATTTTAAAATAAAAAAATTGAGGAATAAGGGAATAAGGTAGTTGAAAAAGTTTTTGAAGAGTTATCACTGTTTTCACTTCTTTATGGACATTTTGAAAGGCTTATGAGTTACTTTTATTGACTTTTTTGCGATCGTCTTGAATTGTTAAAATAATTTAAAATCCTTTTAAAACATTACAGGCACTTTTTGGAGGAATTTCAAATCCGTAAAAATCAATTACCTCAAAAATGATTTTGTGTGCCTCTTAGTTAGGAATTTTAAACTTTTATTAATCAGTTCTGAAGGTTAAAATATCGGTTGAAATTATTTTTTTATTTTTTTTTATTTTTTGGTGACCGTGAGCACTAATTATTTAAAATCCTTCAAAATCATTTCAAAGGAAATTACTTATGTTTATTAATTTTCTTTTATCAGTCACGTTCCACGTTGGTTAAAATTGTTTTTTTTTTAATTAACTTTTTTGTGATGGAGAACACCCATTAATTTCCTTTTTAAACAATTAAAAATCCTTTTAAAGCCATTGCAACACTTATTAAAGAAGTTAAAAGTCCATAAAAACTAATTATGAACCTTAAAACCAACTTTTTTTGTCAGTTTTTAAAATTTTAAAGCTATTTTAATTCCCATACATGCATTTTGAAGGGCTTCCAAGGTACTTTTATGGGAATCTTTAACACTTTCCAGTTAGTTTCGGTGCGGTTTTAATATTTTTTGTAATCGTAAATATTTTATAATTGCCCCTTAAAAATAATGAAACATCCTTTTAAAAACAAAACAGGCATTTAAAGTCCATAAAAATTAACTTTGAACCTTAAAATCGATTTTCTTCACCTTTAAAACAGTTTCCAAAATCTCAAAACTGCTTTGCTTCTTCCACAGAGGATTCAAAAGGCTTTAAAAGTACTTTTATAGGAATTTCAAACACTGTTCAATCAGTGGTGGTGGTCTAAATTGATTTTATTTTTATTTCTTAGTTTTTCAATTGTGAAACACAAAATCAATTTAAATATTAATAGATGAATTAAGAAATTGAAGAACTAGAGAATTTTAAAATAAAAAAATTGAGGAATAAGGGAATAAGGTAGTTGAAAAAGTTTTTGAAGTGTTATCACTGTTTTCACTTCTTTATGGACATTTTGAAAGGCTTATGAGTTACTTTTATTGACTTTTTTGCGATCGTTTTGAATTGTTAAAATAATTTAAAATCCTTTTAAAACATTACAGACACTTTTTGGAGAAATTTCAAATCCGTAAAAATCGATTACCTCAAAAATGATTTTGTGTGCCTCTTAGTTAGGAATTTTTAACCTTTATTGATCAGTTGTGGAGGTTAAAATCGGTTGAAATTATTTTTTTTTTAAATTTTTTGGTGACCGTGAGCACTATTAATTTAAAATCCTTTCAAAGAAAATAACTTATGTTTATTAATTTTCTTTTATCAGTTACGTTAGTTAAAATTGTTTTTTTTTAGTTAACTTTTTTGCGATGGAGACCACCCATTAATTTCTTTTTTAAACAATTTAAAATCCTTTTAAAACCATTGCAACACTTTTTAAAGCAGTTAAAACTCCATAAAAATTAATTATGAACCTCAATACAGACTTTTTTGTCAGTTTTCGAAATTTTGAAGCTATTTTAATTCTTCTGTATGCATTTCAAAGCGCTTTGAGGTATTTTTATGGGAATTTTCAACAGTTTACAGTGAGTTTCGTTTTTTTTTGTAATCGTTATAATTGCCCCTCAAAAATCATAAATGACAAAATTTTTGGTCGCGTGAATGCTGAAATCTTCAAACCATCCATTACCTGTAGTTTATCGTCTCTCATCAACCAACTAGGGCTGTGTTGAAGTTGAATCTGAACTAAATCACCTCATAATAGTTACACGAGTCTCAATCCAGCTTGGAGTGCCAAACAAGATATTTCAATCGTAGAAACTTTTGCTCAAGTTCCGTTAATTGTAGATGCCCATTCAGAGTACAGAGCTCCTTTCAGGATGCGTCCTGGCCGGAAGCAAGCATTCCCCAAAGTGCAATTTATCCAAACAGCCTCCACAAATTCTACTAGCCATCTCAAGTGCCAACTACGTTACTGCCGTCTCCACAATTTCGTTAATCGGCAAGCCTCAAGGCTAATTTAGCGTTTTGTTCTCAAAGTGAGAGCTTTAGAGGGGAACTTTCGAACAACAAAAAAGCCTACCCGATTTAACCTCATTCATTTTCAGTTCCGGACGATTAGACGAGCAACGAGAAAATTGATGAAGGTAATTTAGTTGCGGTTTGGACGTTGGATTGGGGAAAAAAGTTTGACATTTTATTTATCATTGCTGGTTTGGAAACGATGAGTCGATAAAAAGTTGAAAAACGATAAAAGGGAAGAGATTCAATGATGGTTATTTCTGTAAAATGAAATCAGGTTGTTCAAATTTATTCCTCAGATTTTTTCATCATTTTTCAATTTTTCATGCACATTCACCTCCATACTTTTTCCTCATCGAGCAACAGAGGATTGAATCAAAAAATAGCTTACATTCCTGATTTGAACAAAATTCGTTAGAAGATAACGACATTATGCAAACATAACCTCACTAAACTAAAAATACATTACCCTATAACTCCCATAGAACTTTAAAACAAATTTTAACAACAAAACTTCAGTTGATCGGCTATTTGGTTAGTGTAGCAAATTTTCCACTACCTTCCGGTAGATGGCGTGGTTGCTGACCGTTGAATATATGTTACTGAACCATCTTTGGAGCAGATTGTATATTATATCAAAATTTGAGCTCAATCCGTCCAGAACTTTATACGTTTTTGTAGCGTATGATACCATGACAAGATATGATCACTCGCATCTTCTCGCAACTCACAAATGATTGCCTCTTTTTATCAATTGATGAATTTTCACCTCCTTGAGTTGAAATGTTGCCCTCTCAATTTCATCATGGATTCTTGCCTCTCTTTTCCACATCATTTGGGTTCAACTTCAAGATCATTTTTCCTTTTTATCAAATTGAGGATTAAAGTGAAGGATTGTTGTATTCATTAGTTGATCACCGATTCTTGCCTCTGTTGCCTCTTTGAGTTGATAAAGGATTCTTGCCTTTTTTTCTCAATTTGTGAATTGTTGCCATTTTTAGAGTGATGGATTTTTGCCTATTTGAGATCATCATGGATCTTGCCTCTATTGTCCAAATCACGGATTCTTGCCTCTTTTTTCCAGCTGAGTATTGCCTTGTTTCCTCAAAAGGATTTTTGTCATTTCTTGTATGTAACGGATTTTTTTATGTTGGTGGAGCACGGATCTTGCCTCACTTTTCCAACACACGGTGGTTTTCCTCGTTAAGTTGTTAACCGATTCGTGCTTCTTTTCTAAATTTATGAATTGCTGCATTTTTTTTTGTTTCCATGAGTTGATTCGATTCTTGCCTCTATTGTCCAACTCACGGATTGTTGCCTCTTTGAGTTTATCACGGATTCTTGCTTTTTTTTCCAGATGAATATTGCCTTGTTTCCTCGAAAAGGATTTTTGTCATTTCTTGTATGTAACGGATTTTTTTATGTTGGTTGAGCACGGATTCTTGCCTCTCTTTTAAATTTATGAATTGATGCATTTTTGTTTGTTTTCCGTGAGTTAATCCGATTCTTGCCTCTATTGTCCAACTCACGGATTGCTGCCTCTTTGAGTTGATCACGGATTCTTGCCTCTATTTTCCAGCTTACAGAGTATTGCCTTGTTTCCTCAAAAGGATTTTTGTCAGTTCTTTCATGTAGAGGATTTTTTGTTTGTGTTGTTGATCACGGATTCTTGCCTCATTTTTCCAACTCACGGTAGTTTTTCCCGTTAAATTGCCAATGGATTCCTGCCTCTCTTCTAAATTTATGGATTGTTACATTTTTGTCTGTTTCCGTGAGTTAATCCAATTCTTGCCTCTATTTTCCAACTCACGGATTGCTCCCTCTTTGAATTGATCACGGATTCTTGCCTTTTTTCCAGCTGAGTATTGCCTTGTTTCCTCGAAAGGATTTTTGTAATTTTTCTATTTAACGGATTTTTTTGTGATGGTTGATTACGGATTCTTGCCTCAGTTTTCCAACACACGGTGTTTTTCCTCGTTAAATTGACAACGGATTCTTGCCTCTCTTCTAAATTTATGGATTGTTACATTTTTGTTTGTTTCCGTGAGATAATCCAATTCTTGCCTCTATTGTCAAACTCACGGATTGTTGCCTCTCTAAGTTGATCACGGATTCTTGCCTCATTTTTTCAACTTACGGTAGTTATCCTCATCAAGTTGACAACGGATTCTTGCCTCTTCTCTAAATTTATGGATTGCTGCATTTTTGTTTCCGTGAGTTAATCCGATTCTTGCCTATTGTCCAATTCACGGACTCCTGCCTCTTTGAGTTGATCACGGATTCTTGCCTCTTTTTCCCAGCTGAGTATTGCCTTGTTTTCTCGAAAGGATTTTGGTAATTTATCTATTTAACGGTTTTTTTTTGTGATGGTTGATCACGGATTCTTGCCTCAGTTTTCCAACTCACGGTAGTTTTCCCCGTTAAGTTGACAACGGATTCTTGCCTCTTTTCTAAATTTATGAATTGTTGCATTTTTTTTGTTTGAAATAATCCAATTCTTGCCTCTATTGTCCAACTCACGGATTGCTGCCTCTTTGAATTGATCACGGATTCTTGCCTTTTTTCAGCTGAGTATTGCCTTGTTTCCTCGAGAGGATTTTTGTCATTTCTTTTATGCAAAGGATTTTTTGTTTGTGTTTTTGATCGCGGATTCTTGCCTCATTTTTCCATCTTACGGTAGTTTTCCTCGTAAAGTTGACAACGGATTCTTGCCTCTCTTCTTAATTTATGGATTGTTGCATTTTCGTTTGTTTTCGTGAGTTAATCCGAATCTTGCCTCTATTGTCAAACTCACGGATTGTTGCCTCTCTAAGTTAATCACGGATTCTTGCCTCTTTTTTCCAGCTAAGTATTGCCTTGTTTCCCCGGAAGGATTTTTGTCATTTTTTTTATGTGGAGGATTTTTTGTTTGTGTTTTTGATCACGGATTCTTGCCTCTTTTTTCCAGCTAAGTATTGCCTTGTTTCCCCGGAAGGATTATTGTCATTTTTTTTATGTAGAGGATTTTTTGTTTGTTTCCGTGAGTTAATCCGATTCTTGCCTCTATTGTCCAACTCACGGACTGCTGCCTCTTTGAGTTGATCACGGATTCTTGCCTCTTTTCTCCAGCTTAGTATTGCCTTTTTTCCCCGGAAGGATTTTTGTCATTTTTTTTATGTAGAGGATTTTTTGTTTGTGTTTTTGATCACGGATTCTTGCCTCATTTTTCCATCTTACGGTAGTTTTTCCCGTTAAATTGCCAATGGATTCCTGCCTCTCTTCTAAATTTATGGATTGTTACATTTTTGTTTGTTTCCGTGAGTTAATCCGATTCTTGCCTCGATTGTCAAACTCACGGATTGTTGCCTCTCTAAGTTAATCACGGATTCTTGCCTCTTTTTTCCAGCTAAGTATTGCCTTGTTTCCCCGGAAGGATTTTTGTCATTTTTTTTATGTGGAGGATTTTTTGTTTGTGTTTTTGATCACGGATTCTTGCCTCTTTTTTCCAGCTAAGTATTGCCTTGTTTCCCCGGAAGGATTATTGTCATTTTTTTTATGTAGAGGATTTTTTGTTTGTTTCCGTGAGTTAATCCGATTCTTGCCTCTATTGTCCAACTCACGGACTGCTGCCTCTTTGAGTTGATCACGGATTCTTGCCTTTTTTTCCAGCTGGGTATTGCCTTGTTTCCTCGAAAGGATTTTTGTATTTTTTCTATTTAACGGATTTTTTTTTGTGATGGTTGATCACGGATTCTTGCCTCTTTTTCACAGCTGAGTATTGCCTTGTTTTCTCGAAAGGATTTTGGTAATTTTTCTATTTAACGGTTTTTTTTTGTGATGGTTGATCACGGATTCTTGCCTCAGTTTTCCAACTCACGGTAGTTTTCCCCGTTAAGTTGACAACGGGTTCTTGCCTCTTTTCTAAATTTATGAATTGTTGCATTTTTGTTTTTTTGAAATAATCCAATTCTTGCCTCTATTGCCCAACTCACGGATTGCTGCCTCTTTGAATTGATCACGGATTCTTGCCTTTTTTCAGCTGAGTATTGCCTTGTTTCCTCGAGAGGATTTTTGTCATTTCTTTTATGCAAAGGATTTTTTGTTTGTGTTTTTGATCACGGATTCTTGCCTCATTTTTCCATCTTACGGTAGTTTTCCTCGTAAAGTTGACAACGGATTCTTGCCTCTCTTCTCAATTTATGGATTGTTGCATTTTCGTTTGTTTTCGTGAGTTAATCCGATTCTTGCCTCCATTGTCAAACTCACGGATTACTGCCTCTCAAAGTTGATCACGGATTCTTGCCTCTTTTTTTCCAGCTGAGTATTGCCTTGTTTGAGTTTATAACGGATTTTCGTCTGTTTTCCCAACTCAAGGATATTTGTCCATTTCCATACCAAATGAGGTGAGGAGGTATCCTTGATTATCATAACAAAAATAAGGTACCTAAGCCAATTATTGCCATGCTCGTAATATAACCATTTAAAAATCCTGAAGTCATAACTTTTTTTAAAATTAGCCGCTGACGCATGAAAGATAGATTTCAAGACTACAAACCTAAAATGGTTTCACTTCATTCGCACCGCGTATATAGGGTGATTCATATCAAATTTGAATTTATTTGAATGGAACCTCATGTATATTAAATTTATCAAGTTCCTTTCCAGGGTGAAGTTCCATTATAGTAAGTTGGCCGTACATTAAACTCACCCTCTTACCCTGTATACTGTTACATATTTGGGTTGTTCAGTCAATTCTAAGTCGTAAATTTTTGAAAAATTTGATGTTTAAAAAAAATTAACATCGACAAATTTCCGTCCCCTGTATGATTGAACACTCTCCAGCCGATAGATAATTATTTACTTCAATGGGATCAATCCAGATGGCAATACGATCCAGCGGTCGGAACAAACAACATACAGACCTGAAATCAACGGTATTTGTCCTCCAACGCTGGATTTGCACCCACTGTAAAATATCGACTTCCTTTAGTAGTTTCCAAAAAAGCCAGTAGTCAACGCCTTCTGGACAATTCTACAGTATTCAGGGCCCATTTTAAGAGGGCGAATATGATGAATAAAATCCTAGACATAGATAAGAAATAAGTGCAAATTACCTGTAACAGTGAGTGTACCTACATACAAAGTGACTAAATAAATTAGTTAGAGAATCACTCTGATATTTGGCTTCGATTATCAAGTTTATGACAGGGAATAGGTTATTAACCTGGTTATATTGCTCCAATACGTCTACGTCTACGAACAAAAAACGCACCATCACCGACAATCCAGTTCAATTGACTGAAATTGAGAAATCAGCGGCTCTTTTCGTAATAATAATGTCACAACGGGATACTTAAGATAAGCCTCGTTTTTGGTCAGGCAGCGTAGTGGAATAAACCATGCAGAATCTTAATCTTTTATGAGGGTTTACTTACATCAATTAATTTCCTCCACCCTCTCCTTCTTCCTAATTGGTTTTTATTTACTTACTTGCTCAAGCTGATTCCTTTATTGATAAAATCCTCATGATGCAAAACCGAATCATTCCATGGAATGTCCAAAAACTCCAACACCTTCTCCATCCATTCTTTAGGATGCAACACCAACTGTTCATACGGCACCCTCAAACACTTACTCTTGCCCATTTCCCTACACTGATTATTCATCGCTTCCACGGCACTGTTCCACTTTTTCAAACATTGTCTGTAGCTGGTCAGATCAAAACCAGTTATGGTCACCTTTCGTGTGATAATGCTATGGGCAGTAGCCCGTCCATCACGGACCATAAAAATGAACTTGGCATTGGGGAATAGATCTATCACGTAGTTGCCCATCTTGATGAGCAGGGGGTCTTTATTGCACAGTCTTGGAGCAGGTTCGCCGTGTTTGGCGATTATTTCTAATGTAAAAGCAGCAATGGCGGCGTTTAGGACGTCACTGGTTATGCCCGCTTGGTCCAGACGCATTGATTCTTTTTCCGATTTCAGCCAGTGGTAGCGCAGTTGGAGGAGGCGGGGGATCACGCGGGTTTCTTGGCCACATCTGGAAAGAATACATTCGTATTAACATAATTTTTAAGCACTTTACATTTATTGGCAGTGTGGCGCAGTGGTTAGTGCATCGACTACTCACGCATCATCAAGCAGGAAATTACTACATCAGCTACTGACAAAAAAAAAACATACACAGTAATCATTGACCATTTATGGACATGAGGATCCTTTGTACAATTTTCCAAATAGAGAATTTTTACCGATTATGGAATAAAACGAAGCCATAATTGCACGTTGCATATTCAACAATCAGCTCGGAATTTTCATCAGTCGACCTTTAATGAACTATACCAAAAGGCAGTAGGTAATTGCAAAAAGTGCAATATTTACTGTCTAATCCTATAAAAGTACGTGCCAAGCATCTAGACAATGGTCACGTTCTTGGTGCCCAAACTAATGGGACTTTGGAGTAGTGGAGCTGTATTCTTGTGTGTGGGGCTTTGTTTAATTTTGTGCAATATTAGGAATCCATCCGTATCTCAAGAATTGATTTTCTCATCTGTGATACTTATGAATAAATTATTGAGAATTTTTTCCGAAGCTCGTTCTCCAGCTGATGAATCAACTTATTTATCTTATCTTTATAATTTTCCATAACACCCTGTATATTTTTTCCATGATACTTATAGAGAATTCATTGGAGAATTCAACTGTGCAAAAACAATATCGCTATTTCTTATGGTTTTTGAAAAATATTTTTTTTCTGTAACTACATCAGCTGATGATTTTTCACTTTGTGAGGATTAACCCAACTTATCATTATAGTTTTCCATAACACCCTGTATATTTTTTCCATGATACTTATAAGGAATTTGATGGAGAATTCAACTGTTCAAAAGCCAAAACTACAACATCGGAAGAATTTCCATTTTCCCAAAATTTTCTGCTGAAGAGATATCCTATTTCAATCAGAAATGACAAAGTTTAGCGCCCGAGGCAAAATTCAGTCGCTCGTAGTTACTTTATTTATCGATGAATTTTGGTGATATTTGTGTCAATCTATTGAGAAATTGGTGAAGATTGCATAGGCCTTGACAAAAAACGAGTTTTGTTGGAAATGAAAAAATTAGGCGCCCGAGGCAAACTTTAATTGTTCGTAGCTCTTCCATTACTTGAAGGATTTTGGTGATTTTTGCGACAATTTATAGAGAAATTGATGGAAATTGAATTGACATTGACGAAAACGAGTTTTGATGAAAAAGGCATAGTTTGGCGCCCGAGGCAAACTTCAATCTCTTGTAGTTCATTTATTCATTGGGTGATTTTGATGATTTTTTAGGGCAATCAATGGAGAAATTGATGAAGATTAGATAGACAACGAACGAGTTCTGTTAGAAATGACAAAGTTTAGCGCCCGAGGCAAACTTCAATTGTTCATAGCTCTTCCATCACTTGAAGGATTTTGGTTATTTTTGCGGCAATTTATAGAGAAATTGATGGAAATTGAATTGACATTGACAAAAAAAGAGTTTTGTTAAAAACGGCATAGTTTTGCGCCCGAGGCAAACCTCAATCGCTTGTAGTTCATTTATTAATGTTTGATTTTGATGAGTTTCTTGGGCAGTCTATGAAGAAATTGATGAAGATTGAATGGACAACAAACGAGTTCGGTTGAAAATGACAAAGTTTGACGCCCGAGGCAAACTACAATTGTTCGTAGATGTTCCATTGATTGATGAATTTTGGTGATTTTTGCGGCAATTTTTAGTGAAATTGGACGGACGTGGACCAAAAACAAGTTTTGTTGAGAACGGGACAGTTTGGCGCCCGAGGCAAACTTCAATTGCTTGTGGTTCAATTATTAACTGATTCATTTTGATAATTTTTTTGGGGAAGAAATTGATAAAGATTGAATGGACAACAAACAAGTTCTATTGGTAATAACAAAGTTAGGCACCCGAGGCAAACTTTAATTGTTCGTAGCCCTTCCATTAATTGAAGGATTTTGGTGATTTTTGCGGCAACTTTGAGAGAAATTGAATTGACATTGATAAAAAACGAGTTTTTTTGAAAATGGCATAGTCTGGCGCCCGAGACAAACTTCAATCGCTTGTAGTTCATTTATTTATTTTTGATTTTGATGAGTTTCTTGGGCAGTTTTTGAAGAAATTGATGAAGATTGAATGGACAACAAACGAGTTCGGTTGAAAATGACAAAGTTTGACGCCCGAGGCAAACTACGATTGTTCGTAGCTCTTCCATTAATTGGAGGATTTTGGTGATTTTTGCGGCAATTGATTGAGAAATGGATAAAAATTGAATTGACGTTGACAAACAACGCGTTTTGATGAAAATGGCAAAGTTTGGCGCCCGAGGCAAACTTCAATCGCTTGTACTTCATTTATTTATTGATTGATTTTGATGATTTTTCTGAGCAATCTATGAAGAAAGTGATTAGGATTGAATAGACACTGAACGAGTTCTGTTGCAAATGACAAAGTTTGGCGCCCGAGATGTTCCATTGATTGAAGAATTTTGGTGATTTTTGCGGCAATTTTTAGAAAAATTGGAAGAACGAGTTTTGTTGAAAATAGGAAAGTTTGGCGCCCGAGGCAAACTTCAATTGTTTATGGTTCATTTATTTATTGATTGATTTTGATGATTTTTTTGGGAAATCTATGAAGAATTTGATAAAGATTGAATGGACAACAAAAAAGTTTTACTGGAAATGAAGTTAGGCAGCCGAGGCAAACTTCAATTGTTCATAGCTCTTCCATTACTTGAAGGATTTTGGTTATTTTTGCGGTAATTTATAGAGAAATTGATGGAAATTGAATTGACATTGACAAAAAACGAGTTTTGTTGAAAACGGCATAGTTTGGCGCCCGAGGCAAACTCCAATCGCTTGTAGTTCATCTATTATTTGATGATTTTGATGATTTTTTTGGGCAATCTATGAAGACATTAATCAATCATTTATTTAATGATTGATTTGTGATTTTTGCAACAATCTATGAAAAAGTTTGGCGCCCGAGGCAAACTACAATTATTATTGTTCGTAGCTCTTCCATTGATTGAAGGATTTTGGTGATTTTTGCGGCAATTGATAGAGAAATTGATGAAAATTGGACTGGCATTGACAAAAAACAAGTTTTGTTGAAAATGGCATAGTTTGGCACCCGAGGTGAACTTTTTAGTTAATTTATTTATTGATTGATTTTGATGTTTTTTTTTGGCAATCTATGAAGAAATTGATGAAGATTAAATAGACAACAAACAAGTTCTGTTGGAAATGACAAAGTTTGGCGCCCGAGGTAAACTACAATTGTTCGTAGATGTTCCATTGATTGAAGGATTCTGGTGATTTTGGCGGCAATTTATAAAGAAATTGAATTGCCATTGACAAAAAACGAGTTTTGTTGAAAATGGCATACTTTGGCGCCCGAGACAATCTTCAATCGCTTGTAGTTCATTTATTTATTGATTGATTCTGATGATTTTTTTGGACAATCCATGAAGAAATTGATGAAGATTGAATGTACAACAAACAAGTTCTGTTGGAAGACAAAGTTTGGCGCCCGAGGTAAACTACAATTGTTCGTAGATGTTCCATTGATTGAAGGATTCTGGTGATTTTGGCGGCAATTTATAAAGAAATTGAATTGCCATTGACAAAAAACGAGTTTTGTTGAAAATGGCATACTTTGGCGCCCGAGACAATCTTCAATCGCTTGTAGTTCATTTATTTATTGATTGATTCTGATGATTTTTTTGGACAATCCATGAAGAAATTGATGAAGATTGAATGTACAACAAACAAGTTCTGTTGGAAGACAAAGTTTGGCGCCCGAGGTAAACTACAATTGTTCGTAGATGTTCCATTGATTGAAGGATTCTGGTGATTTTGGCGGCAATTTATAAAGAAATTGAATTGCCATTGACAAAAAACGAGTTTTGTTGAAAATGGCATACTTTGGCGCCCGAGACAATCTTCAATCGCTTGTAGTTCATTTATTTATTGATTGATTCTGATGATTTTTTTGGACAATCCATGAAGAAATTGATGAAGATTGAATGTACAACAAACAAGTTCTGTTGGAAATGACAAAGTTTGGCGCCCGAGGTAAACTACAATTGTTCGTAGATGTTCCATTGATTGAAGGATTCTGGTGATTTTGGCGGCAATTTATAAAGAAATTGAATTGCCATTGACAAAAAACGAGTTTTGTTGAAAATGGCATACTTTGGCGCCCGAGACAATCTTCAATCGCTTGTAGTTCATTTATTTATTGATTGATTCTGATGATTTTTTTGGACAATCCATGAAGAAATTGATGAAGATTGAATGTACAACAAACAAGTTCTGTTGGAAATGACAAAGTTTGGCGCCCGAGGTAAACTACAATTGTTCGTAGATGTTCCATTGATTGAAGGATTCTGGTGATTTTGGCGGCAATTTATAAAGAAATTGAATTGCCATTGACAAAAAACGAGTTTTGTTGAAAATGGCATACTTTGGCGCCCGAGACAATCTTCAATCGCTTGTAGTTCATTTATTTATTGATTGATTCTGATGATTTTTTTGGGCAATCCATGAAGAAATTGATGAAGATTGAATGTACAACAAACAAGTTCTGTTGGAAATGACAAAGTTTGGCGCCCGAGGTAAACTACAATTGTTCGTAGATGTTCCATTGATTGAAGGATTCTGGTGATTTTGGCGGCAATTTATAAAGAAATTGAATTGCCATTGACAAAAAACGAGTTTTGTTGAAAATGGCATACTTTGGCGCCCGAGACAATCTTCAATCGCTTGTAGTTCATTTATTTATTGATTGATTCTGATGATTTTTTTGGGCAATCCATGAAGAAATTGATGAAGATTGAATGTACAACAAACAAGTTCTGTTGGAAATGACAAAGTTTGGCGCCCGAGGTAAACTACAATTGTTCGTAGATGTTCCATTGATTGAAGGATTCTGGTGATTTTGGCGGCAATTTATAAAGAAATTGAATTGCCATTGACAAAAAACGAGTTTTGTTGAAAATGGCATACTTTGGCGCCCGAGACAATCTTCAATCGCTTGTAGTTCATTTATTTATTGATTGATTCTGATGATTTTTTTGGGCAATCCATGAAGAAATTGATGAAGATTGAATGTACAACAAACAAGTTCTGTTGGAAATGACAAAGTTTGGCGCCCGAGGTAAACTACAATTGTTCGTAGATGTTCCATTGATTGAAGGATTCTGGTGATTTTGGCGGCAATTTATAAAGAAATTGAATTGCCATTGACAAAAAACGAGTTTTGTTGAAAATGGCATACTTTGGCGCCCGAGACAATAGAATAGAATAGAATAGAATAGAATAATTTATTAACGAACAAGTCATTTTACAAAGCAATTTATGCTAATATTGTATCAATTAATGTAGTAAGATGTATCAAAAAACAATAAATATTACAAATTTGCCTATATTCTAAGATAAAAATACAAAAACGCAAGGTACAGGTTAACAATATCACAGAGTTACATAAGATAATCAATTGAGTTCATATAGATACATTGAGTTTTCTCTTCAAGCCTGCTGCGCTAATAGAGAACAAATCTAAGTTACTCGATAGTTTGTTGGCAGCTCTTGCCATTCTGGACAGAGGATTGAAGTATCCATAATTCGTGGAGAGAAAGTCAACCCAGAACAACTCATTCTGTCTCAGCCTCCTAGCTGTCCTGAGACCAAATGATGACAACAATTCAGAAGAGTCTATGAGGCCGTTCAATATCTTGTGCATGAAACAAATATCAAATGTATCTCTCCTTTTTTGGAGAGTATCTAGGTTCAAGATGTCATGAAGTTCATTGAAGTTTATCTCAACAGTTCGAATATTAAATTTAAAAGCAGTCTCAGAAACTTCCTCTGAACTCTCTCAAGGTCA
Organism: Orchestes rusci; assembly: GCA_958502075.1. NCBI lineage: Eukaryota > Metazoa > Arthropoda > Insecta > Coleoptera > Curculionidae > Orchestes > Orchestes rusci. The sequence goes on from OY293307.1 coordinate 36,277,989, forward strand.
GCCTCATGAACCTTATAGTATGGTGACCAAACAACACAAGCATATTCGAGAATGGATCTCACAACCGAGCAATAGACACTCTTCAAAATGCCAACACTATCAAAGTCTTTCAACGTTCGATAAACAAAACCCAACAGTTTAAATGCACGATTTACTGTCACATTTATGTGATGATTGAAATTTAATTCACTATCAAACCACACTCCCAGATCCTTGACAAGATCAACTCTTAAGATTTGGCAGTTGTTTATTTTATACGGAAAATGTATAGGATACTTGATTCTAGAAAAGGTGACAATTCTGCATTTATCAATATTTAGATCCAACTTGTTTTTTTGACACCATTCTGCCAGAGAATTCAGGTCATCTTGCAACTGAACACAATCCTCATAGCATTCAACTTTCTTAAAAAATTTCCCATCATCTGCATAGGTCAATGAAATAGCAGATTTGAGCGAATCACAGATGTCATTTATGAAAATATTAAAGAATAGAGGTGACAGATGTCCACCCTGCGGTACACCTGAGCATATTACAATTTCAGAAGAAACAGAATCACCCAAGTTCACTGCTTGGGACCGATTGTAGAGGTAACTTTGTGTCCATTTAAGAAATGATGAGTGTAGACCTACTGCTTGAAGTTTTGCCATGAGAACACCATGGTCCACTCTGTCGAATGCTTTGGCGAAGTCAGTATACACAACATCCATCTGAGCTCGACTCTCCAGTGCTTCCAGCAGGTGTTTTTGGTACACTAGAAGGTTGGTAACCGTAGATCTCCCTTTGACAAAACCGTGCTGACACGGTGAAATAATATTTTTGAAAAGTGGTGAGATTTTATCTGTTACTATGCTCTCAAAAACTTTCGATATAATGGACATTTTTGAAATCGCCCGATAGTTTTCTACATTTGTTCTATCTCCACTTTTAAAAATCGGTGTAATGTGACTAGTTTTCCACATCGTAGGAAACACTCCAGTAGTCAATGACAGGTTATAGATTTTGCATAAAATCTGGGAAAGAGTAGACACTGTATTTCTTAAAAAACAGACAGGTATCTCATCCGGCCCAGTGCCCAAATTATTCTTCAAATTAGATATATAGTGAAAAACATCAGTTTCCGTTATCACAACATGACCCAGGTCAGTTGAAAGATCGAAAGTGAACTCACCAGCAGCTGGCCCACTTACAGTGTACACAGTAGAAAAATAATTTTTGAAAAGTTCTGATGTTTGCTTCAGGTCGTTTGAAACATGGCCCTGAAAGTGCATTTCTGTTGGGTAATCCAGATTTCGCTTCTTAGAGTTTACAAATTTCCAATATTCGTTTTTATTCACCAGTGTATTTTCTAACTCACTAACATACTCAGAGTAAGAAAACCTTGTGTAGTCCCGGCATTCACTCCTGAGCCTTGAAAATTTCTGATAATCTTCAAGAAGATAGGATTGTTTATAAACTTTATGTGCAGCCTTTTTCAAAAGAATGAGCCTCTTTAAATCAGTATTCATCCATTTAGGAAACTTGGGCTTTGATGATTGTCTCCTAGGAACAAACATTTCAATTGATTGATATAACACACTATAGAATGCTTTCAATATCGAGTCTATGTTATTCAAACCAGAAATTTCATCCCAATCAACATAGGATAAAAATAGGTTCAACTCTCTATAGTCAGCAAGCCTAAAGTCAAGAAACGTACAATCACAGTTCATAAAATCACATGTAACATTCTCAGGTATCACAATATTTAAAGCCGGATGCGGTTTATCTAGTTTTAACATAGGAAAGTCACACAGCGAAACTTTATTTTCGGATGAGTTTGAAAATATAAGATCAAGGTAGTTACCGTACAAATTGGGAAAGCTATTCAACTGGTGGAAGTTCAAGAAAGCCATACACTCCTCCAGACATCGTGCTTCGTCAGAGACCGTTCCCCTATCCAAAGGCGCCACTCGAGTTCCCATGTCATCGTTGATCCAAGAAATTTTGGGTAGGTTATAATCGCCACATAACAGTACGGATGTATCTTCCAGATTATAGTTACTGAGTACAGTTATCACCGATTCACAATAGTTCTCAAATTTCACTAGTTGGGAGTTGGGTGGTAGATATACATTGCCCACTATTGTGGGCTTGGAGCCCGGTACTTTAATAATGACAAAAAGTTGTTCAACAGTTGAGACGTGTGGAACAATGATTCTGCTTGATGGAAACCTGCTATGTACTGCGATCAGAACTCCACCACCCGATTTGCAGTGGCTGGTGTGTTCGTTCCGGTCCAGACGGTAGACTACATAGTTATTAAGTCCCAATTCTTGGTCACCAATTGAATCATCCAAGAATGTTTCAGTTATTACTATCACATTATAATTTTCTAAAGCAATCGAGTGAGAAAAATCCGTGAGCTTAGTTTTCAATCCTCTGACATTCTGATAATAGATTGATAAATATGATGAGCAGCTGTTATCATCGGATAGTATGTAGTTAACAGTATCAATATGATCTTGAATGGGAGTAGTTACTGCTTGTCTAAAAAATTTCTACCGAGCCCAAAGTTAAAACGACTGTATCTCACCCCTCTGGGCCAGAAATTTCCATCATATATCTTCTCCTTCAATGCTGGGTCGACACCTATCATGAAGTGATGTTTGTTTCCAGAAGGAGCATTTTTAGGTATACACTTCTTGACACTTATCTCCTTTTCTGTGCTAGAATGCATTTTTATGTAGTTTTTGATGGACTCATCAGTGCATTCACTATCGGAAGTTTTCTTTTTAAAGCTGATGAATAGCCAGATTTTTTTTGTTGTGTTCCGATGCTTGATTTCCTGTGAAATCATGTTCAGTTTGATCACGGCTCCCTATTAATGGTTTCTTTTTGGTTTTCAAGCTCCACTTTTGTTTGTTTACATTGGTATCCATAACCTCAGAATCTTGTATAATTTGACGTTTGTGGGAGGTTGATCGTCTCTTTCGTTGTCGTGGTAATTGGAAACCATCATCACTCTCCTGCATGACAGTTTGTGGCTCGCTGTTGGCGCCTGGCTGATGCTGAGAAAAAGAAGATTTGACAGGAACAGCTGTTTCTGGTACCGTCAGTGTGACACAAGGAGGAGCCTCAGACACTACTTTCTCGACCTCGACCTGTATTACGGTGTTGCCAGTGTTTAACGATGGTTCTGCTGATCTTTTTTCAAGATGTTTAATTTTCTCCTTTAGAAGAACCTGATTTTCTTCCAGAAGTTTATTCTTACTGGTTAATTCGGAAGTCAGCATCTTCAGATACTTGATTTCAATTTCCATTATGCATTTGTCAGAGTTTCCCTCACTATTATCAGGATCCATGAATACGTCATTTTCAAGGTTAGTCTTTGCTTGCTGAGTGTTTTGTTGATTTTCTGCCCTCCAGGATTGGTTTTCGCAGCAATTTTTTGTGGCTCTAGCAGCGCAGCTTTTATGAAAACAGCCATTACAGTTTTCGCACTTTACACGTTTCGTTACGGCACTCTTTTTACAGTAAACACAGACCGGATTTTCGGCACTGATGCTTCCCACCATGTTGCCGGAGATGAAGACAATCTTCAATCGCTTGTAGTTCATTTATTTATTGATTGATTCTGATGATTTTTTTGGACAATCCATGAAGAAATTGATGGAGATTGAATGTACAACAAACAAGTTCTGTTGGAAGACAAAGTTTGGCGCCCGAGGTAAACTACAATTGTTCGTAGATGTTCCATTGATTGAAGGATTCTGGTGATTTTGGCGGCAATTTATAAAGAAATTGAATTGCCATTGACAAAAAACGAGTTTTGTTGAAAATGGCATACTTTGGCGCCCGAGACAATCTTCAATCGCTTGTAGTTCATTTATTTATTGATTGATTCTGATGATTTTTTTGGACAATCCATGAAGAAATTGATGGAGATTGAATGTACAACAAACAAGTTCTGTTGGAAGACAAAGTTTGGCGCCCGAGGTAAACTACAATTGTTCGTAGATGTTCCATTGATTGAAGGATTCTGGTGATTTTGGCGGCAATTTATAAAGAAATTGAATTGCCATTGACAAAAAACGAGTTTTGTTGAAAATGGCATACTTTGGCGCCCGAGACAATCTTCAATCGCTTGTAGTTCATTTATTTATTGATTGATTCTGATGATTTTTTTGGGCAATCCATGAAGAAATTGATGAAGATTGAATGTACAACAAACAAGTTCTGTTGGAAATGACAAAGTTTGGCGCCCGAGGTAAACTACAATTGTTCGTAGATGTTCCATTGATTGAAGGATTCTGGTGATTTTGGCGGCAATTTATAAAGAAATTGAATTGCCATTGACAAAAAACGAGTTTTGTTGAAAATGGCATACTTTGGCGCCCGAGACAATCTTCAATCGCTTGTAGTTCATTTATTTATTGATTGATTCTGATGATTTTTTTGGACAATCCATGAAGAAATTGATGGAGATTGAATGTACAACAAACAAGTTCTGTTGGAAGACAAAGTTTGGCGCCCGAGGTAAACTACAATTGTTCGTAGATGTTCCATTGATTGAAGGATTCTGGTGATTTTGGCGGCAATTTATAAAGAAATTGAATTGCCATTGACAAAAAACGAGTTTTGTTGAAAATGGCATACTTTGGCGCCCGAGACAATCTTCAATCGCTTGTAGTTCATTTATTTATTGATTGATTCTGATGATTTTTTTGGGCAATCCATGAAGAAATTGATGAAGATTGAATGTACAACAAACAAGTTCTGTTGGAAATGACAAAGTTTGGCGCCCGAGGTAAACTACAATTGTTCGTAGATGTTCCATTGATTGAAGGATTCTGGTGATTTTGGCGGCAATTTATAAAGAAATTGAATTGCCATTGACAAAAAACGAGTTTTGTTGAAAATGGCATACTTTGGCGCCCGAGACAATCTTCAATCGCTTGTAGTTCATTTATTTATTGATTGATTCTGATGATTTTTTTGGACAATCCATGAAGAAATTGATGGAGATTGAATGTACAACAAACAAGTTCTGTTGGAAGACAAAGTTTGGCGCCCGAGGTAAACTACAATTGTTCGTAGATGTTCCATTGATTGAAGGATTCTGGTGATTTTGGCGGCAATTTATAAAGAAATTGAATTGCCATTGACAAAAAACGAGTTTTGTTGAAAATGGCATACTTTGGCGCCCGAGACAATCTTCAATCGCTTGTAGTTCATTTATTTATTGATTGATTCTGATGATTTTTTTGGACAATCCATGAAGAAATTGATGAAGATTGAATGTACAACAAACAAGTTCTGTTGGAAGACAAAGTTTGGCGCCCGAGGTAAACTACAATTGTTCGTAGATGTTCCATTGATTGAAGGATTCTGGTGATTTTGGCGGCAATTTATAAAGAAATTGAATTGCCATTGACAAAAAACGAGTTTTGTTGAAAATGGCATACTTTGGCGCCCGAGACAATCTTCAATCGCTTGTAGTTCATTTATTTATTGATTGATTCTGATGATTTTTTTGGACAATCCATGAAGAAATTGATGGAGATTGAATGTACAACAAACAAGTTCTGTTGGAAGACAAAGTTTGGCGCCCGAGGTAAACTACAATTGTTCGTAGATGTTCCATTGATTGAAGGATTCTGGTGATTTTGGCGGCAATTTATAAAGAAATTGAATTGCCATTGACAAAAAACGAGTTTTGTTGAAAATGGCATACTTTGGCGCCCGAGACAATCTTCAATCGCTTGTAGTTCATTTATTTATTGATTGATTCTGATGATTTTTTTGGACAATCCATGAAGAAATTGATGAAGATTAAATAGACAACAAACAAGTTCTGTTGCAAATGACAAAGTTTGGCGCCCGAGGTAAACTACAATTGTTCGTAGCTGTTCCATTGATTGAAGAATGTTGGTGATTTTTGCGACAATTTTTAGAAAAATTTAATTGACGTTGACAAAAAAACGAGTTTTATTCAAAAAGGCAAAGTATGGCGCCCGAGACAAACTTTAATCGCTTGTAGTTCATTAATTTATTGATTTTGATGATTTTTTAGAGCAATCTATGAAGAAATTGATGTAGATTGGATAGACACCGAACGAGTTCAGTTGGAAATGACAGAGTTTGGCGCCCGAGGCAAACTACAATTGTTTGTAGCTTTTCCATTGACTGAAGGATTTTGATCATTTTTACGACAATTTAAAGAGAAATTGATGAGAATTGAGATGACATTGACAAAAAACGAGATTTGTTTGAAATGGCATAGTTTTGCGCCCGAGGCAAACTTCAATCGCTTGTGGTACATTTATTTAATGATTGATTCTGATGATTTTTGACAGAAAACGAACTTTGTTAGAAATGGCAAAATTTGGCGCCTGAGGTAAACTTCAATCGCTCGTAACTTATTCATTTATTGATTGATTTTGGTGATTTTTGCTGGCATCAATAGAAAATTGATGATGATCAAATATCCGCTCACAAAAAACAAACTTTGCTCGAAATGGCTAAATTGAGCGCCCGAGGCAAACTTCAATCACCTGAAGATTCTTTATTTATTCATGGATTGTGATGATTTTTGCAGTAATTTTTAGATACATTGATGAAGATTGAATGGGCCCTACCAAAAAACGAGAGCAAATGACCAAGTTTGGCGCCCGAGGATGAATTGAATTGCTCATAGTTCATTTATTCATTGATTAATTGATTTTTGCGGTAATCAAGATTAAATGACCCTTGACTGAAAACGAATAGGAATAGGACAGTTTGACGCCCGAGGCCAAGTTCAATCGTTCGTAGTTCATTCATTTATCGATTGATTTTGGCGATTCTTGCGGCAATCTACAGATAAATCAATGCCAAATGAATGAACATTGACAAAAAGTATTTGTTATGGCGCCCCAGGCAAACAACGACAGTTTTGACATTCAACATCGTTGCCAGATCGCACAAATATCATTATCATCCAAAATTAATTGAGGACATATTTTTCAAAAATTTAATTATCGATAACGATTCAAGCGTAGTGAAGTTCTTGTACACAGAACGACAGATTTGACATTCAACATTGTTGCCAAATCGCACAAATGACATCGTTCTCTCAAGAAAATCACCATAAACTTGAACAAATAAGTTTTGATGAGAAATAATTTTATTCGAATCTAATTAATGATCCATGCGCAGTGAACATTGTTGTCAAATAACACAAAGTTTTCTCAAGAAAATTGCCATGAAGTTGATCAATTTTGAATGACAACCTATTTTTTCGAAAATAAATCATCATCGATGACTATCCATGCACAGGGAGGTTTGTGTACCTAGACTGACAGTTTTGACATTCAACACTGTTGCCAATTTATACAAATGACAATGTTTTCTCAAGAATTGATATCTTCTCACCCCATTGTCTTTTGATGAGTGCTACAAGAGCTATACACAACATGACACTCTGCCAAGTGCACTCTTGTCGGTTTTTCTCAATTTTGAAACATCTCCAGTCGAGACAAAAAAGAATTTCCAGACGACTTGGCTCTCCCTACACTCATATAGACAAGAAAAATCTCAAGTGGTTACGAGTTGTGGCTTGGTTAAGACAGGCCTAAGCCCTTTGTGTTTATTTTCGTTGAACCAACAATGGCAAATAAATAATGAACCGGTGATGAAAAAACGGGCATCATATACTGATGAATTGTGATCAACATTTATTGAATTTAAAATTATTCGCTTGTATAAAAACAATGCTTTGTCGTACGTTCCAAATTGAAAAATAATTTTAAATATTCATCAGCTTCGTGGTATGGTTTATTATTAAAATATCCATCTATTTTTGATTTTTCAATTGGAGTTGAACTAGATACTGTTACAAATTTAATCGCAATGGTCAAAAATAATTACTGGATATCCTTTTGTGCGCACTTCATCACAAACTGACACTGAATCAGGCTTTTTATATTCCAAATAAATGAATAAATAACATATACAGACCAATAGATGCCAGGGGGTTAAACGCACCTGACAACTATTGTGAAATATCAACGACATTTATAAATAATAATATACCCGATAGTGTGGGATTATTAATGGGAAATATTTGCAGATGTTACGCATTAATTATGTGGATGTTCGTGCCAATTTGAATAAACAGCTTTAATAAATGTTGTGTTGAATTTATTTTGTTTTATTCCGCTATCCGGGGCGGAGACAAATTTCAAAAATCACAAAAATCGGTCCAGCGGTTCTTCAGTGATAAATGGTATGACTAACAAATGTCACGTACTTATTTTTTAGATTTGTGACTTATTCATGAATAATTGTTCAACATTTAACAAAAATTGGCACGCCACTGTCTTAGTTAACACCAATTCATGTGAAATGATGTGCCGCACTATGCGAAAATTACCATAAATAACTAAGTTAGCAAATATCGCCTCAACGGTTGAAAATTTCGGAAAAAATTGTTACGCCACTGTTTTATTTAACACCAGTTTTTGTGAAATTATGTGCCGCACTATGGAGAAATTTCCATAAATAACCAAGTTGGCAAATATCTCTCCAACGGTTGGAAATTTCGGAAAAATTGTTACGCCACTGTTTTATTCAACCCCACATTTTGTGAAATGATGTGCCACACTATGGAGAAATTTCCATAAATAACCAAGTTGGCAAATATCGCCTAAACGGTTGAAAATTTCGGAAAAATTGTTACGCCACTGTTTTATTCAACCCCACATTTTGTGAAATGATGTGCCACTCTATGAAGAAATTTCCATAAATAACCAAGTTGGCAAATATCGCCTCAACGGTTGAAAATTTCGGAATAATGGTTACGCCACTGTTTTATTCAACCCCAATTTTTGTGAAATGATGTGCCGCACTATGGAGAAATTTCCATAAATAACCAAGTTGGCAAATATCTCTCCAACGGTTGGAAATTTCGGAAAAATTGTTACGCCACTGTTTTATTCAACCCCACATTTTGTGAAATGATGTGCCACACTATGGAGAAATTTCCATAAATAACCAAGTTGGCAAATATCTCTCCAACGGTTGGAAATTTCGGAAAAATTGTTACGCCACTGTTTTATTCAACCCCACATTTTGTGAAATGATGTGCCACTCTATGAAGAAATTTCCATAAATAACCAAGTTGGCAAATATCGCCTCGATGGTTGAAAATTTCAGAAAAATTGTTACGCCACTGTTTTATTCAACCCCAGTTTTTGTGAAATGATGTGACGCACTATGGAGAAATTGCCATAAATAACCAAGTTGGCGAATATCGCCTCAACATTTGAAAATTTCGGAAAAATTGTCACGCCACTGTTTTATTCAACCCCACATTTTGTGAAATGATGTGCCACACTATGGAGAAATTTCCATAAATAACCAAGTTAGCAAATATCGCCTCAACATTTGAAAATTTCGGAAAAATTGTCACGCCACTGTTTTATTCAACCCCACATTTTGTGAAATGATGTGCCACACTATGGAGAAATTTCCATAAATAACCAAGTTAGCAAATATCGCCTCAACATTTGAAAATTTCGGAAAAATTGTCACGCCACTGTTTTATTCAACCCCACATTTTGTGAAATGATGTGCCACACTATGGAGAAATTTCCATAAATAACCAAGTTGGCAAATATCGCCTCAACGGTTGAAAATTTCGGAAAAATTGTTACGCCACTGTTTTATTTAACCTCAGTTTTTGTGAAATGATGTGCCGCACTATGGGGAAATTTCCATGATCAACTTAGTTAGCAAATTATCGCCTCGACGGTTGAACATTTCGGAAATATTGTTACGCCACTGTTTTATTTAACCCCAGTTTTTGTGAAATGATGTGCCGCACTATGGGGAAATTTCCATATACATAATATAACTAAATTAGCAAATATCGTTTCAACGGTTTTGGGTAAATTGTTACGCCACTGTCTTGATTAACCCCAATTTATTTGAAATGAAGTGCCGCACTATGCGAAAATTACCATAAATAACCAAGTTAGCAAATATCGCCTCAACGGTTGAAAATTTCGGAAAAAATTGTTACGCCACTGTTTTATTCAACCACAATTTTTGTGAAATGATGTGCCGCACTAAGGGGAAATCTCCATAAATAACCAAGTTGGCAAATATCGCCTCAATGGTTGGAAATTTCGGAAACATTGTTACGCCACTGTTTTATTTAACCCCAGTTTTTGTGAAATGATGTGCCGCACTATGAGGAAATTTCCATGATCAACTTGGTTAGCAAATTATCGCCTCAACGATTGAAAATTTCGGAAATATTGTTACGCCACTGTTTTATTTAACTCCAGTTTTTGTGAAATGATGTGCCACACTATGGAGAAATTTCCATGAATAACCAAGTTGGCAAATATCGCCTCAACGGTTGAAAATTTCGGAAAAATTGTTACGCCACTGTTTTATTCAACCCCACAATTTGTGAAATGATGTGCCACACTATGGAGAAATTTCCATAAATAACAAAGTTGTCAAATATCGCCTCAACGGTTGAAAATTTCGAAAAAATTGTTACGCCACTGTTTTATTCAACCCCAATTTTTGTGAAATGATGTGCCACACTATGGAGAAATTTCCATAAATAACAAAGTTGTCAAATATCGCCTCAACGGTTGAAAATTTCGAAAAAATTGTTACGCCACTGTTTTATTCAACCCCACATTTTGTGAAAAGATGTGCCACACTATGGAGAAATTTCCATAAATAACCGAGTTGGCAAATATCGCCTCAACGGTTGAAAATTTCGGAAAAATTGTTACGCCACTGTTTTATTCAACCCCACAATTTGTGAAATGATGTGCCACACTATGGAGAAATTTCCATAAATAACAAAGTTGTCAAATATCGCCTCAACGGTTGAAAATTTCGAAAAAATTGTTACGCCACTGTTTTATTCAACCCCAATTTTTGTGAAATGATGTGCCACACTATGGAGAAATTTCCATAAATAAACAAGTTGGCAAATATCTTTCCAACGGTTGGAAATTTCGGAAAAATTGTTACGCCACTGTTTTATTCAACCCCACATTTTGTGAAATGATGTGCCACACTATGGAGAAATTTCCATAAATAACCGAGTTGGCAAATATCGCCTCAACGGTTGAAAATTTCGGAAAAATTGTTACGCCACTGTTTTATTCAACCCCACAATTTGTGAAATGATGTGCCACACTATGGAGAAATTTCCATAAATAACCGAGTTGGCAAATATCGCCTCAACGGTTGAAAATTTCGGAAAAATTGTTACGCCACTGTTTTATTCAACCCCACATTTTGTGAAATGATGTGCCACACTATGGAGAAATTTCCATAAATAACCGAGTTGGCAAATATCGCCTCAACGGTTGAAAATTTCGAAAAAATTGTTACGCCACTGTTTTATTCAACCCCACATTTTGTGAAATGATGTGCCACACTATGGAGAAATTTCCATAAATAACCGAGTTGGCAAATATCGCCTCAACGGTTGAAAATTTCGAAAAAATTGTTACGCCACTGTTTTATTCAACCCCAATTTTTGTGAAATGATGTGCCACACTATGGAGAAATTTCCATAAATAACCAAGTTGGCAAATATCTCTCCAACGGTTGGAAATTTCGGAAAAATTGTTACGCCACTGTTTTATTCAACCCCACATTTTGTGAAATGATGTGCCACACTATGGAGAAATTTCCATAAATAACCAAGTTGGCAAATATCGCCTCAACGGTTGAAAATTTCGGAAAAATTGTTACGCCACTGTTTTATTCAACCCCACATTTTGTGAAATGATGTGCTATGGAGAAATTTCCATAAATAACCGAGTTGGCAAATATCGCCTCAACGTTTGAAAATTTCGAAAAAATTGTTACGCCACTGTTTTATTCAACCCCAATTTTTGTGAAATTATGTGCCACACTATGGAGAAATTTCCATAAATAACCAAGTTGGCAAATATCTCTCCAACGGTTGGAAATTTCGGAAAAATTGTTACGCCACTGTTTTATTCATCCCCACATTTTGTGAAATGATGTGCCACACTATGGAGAAATCTCCATAAATAACCAAGTTGGCAAATATCGCCTCAACGGTTGAAAATTTCGGAAAAATTGTTACGCCACTGTTTTATTCAACCCCACATTTTGTGAAATGATGTGCTATGGAGAAATTTCCATAAATAACCGAGTTGGCAAATATCGCCTCAACGTTTGAAAATTTCGAAAAAATTGTTACGCCACTGTTTTATTCAACCCCAATTTTTGTGAAATTATGTGCCACACTATGGAGAAATTTCCATAAATAACCAAGTTGGCAAATATCTCTCCAACGGTTGGAAATTTCGGAAAAATTGTTACGCCACTGTTTTATTCATCCCCACATTTTGTGAAATGATGTGCCACACTATGGAGAAATCTCCATAAATAACCAAGTTGGCAAATATCGCCTCAACGGTTGAAAATTTCGGGAAAATTGTTACGCCACTGTTTTATTCAACCCCAGTTTTTGTGAAATGATGTGCCACACTATAGAGAAATTTCCATAAATGACCAAGTTGGCAAATATCGCCTCGATGGTTGAAAATTTCAGAAATATTGTTACGCCACTGTTTTATTTCACACCAGTTTTTGTGAAATGATGAGCCGCACTATGGGGAAATTTCCATGATCAACTTAGTTAGCAAATTATCGCCTCAACGGTTGAAAATTTCGGGAAAATTGTTACGCCACTGTTTTATTCAACCCCACATTTTGTGAAATGATGTGCCACACTATGGAGAAATTTCCATAAATAACCGAGTTGGCAAATATCGCCTCAACGGTTGAAAATTTCGAAAAAATTGTTACGCCACTGTTTTATTCAACCCCAATTTTTGTGAAATTATGTGCCACACTATGGAGAAATTTCCATAAATAACCAAGTTGGCAAATATCTCTCCAACGGTTGGAAATTTCGGAAAAATTGTAACGCCACTGTTTTATTCAGCCCCACATTTTGTGAAATGATGTGCCACACTATGGAGAAATTTCCATAAATAATCAAGTTGGCAAATATCGCCTCAACGGTTGAAAATTTTGGAAAAATTGTTACGCCACTGTTTTATTCAACCCCAGTTTTTGTGAAATGATGTGCCACACTATAGAGAAATTTCCATAAATGACCAAGTTGGCAAATATCGCCTGAACGGTTGAAAATTTCAAAAAAAGTGTTACGCCACTGTTTTATTTAACCCCAATTTTTGTGAAAGGATGTGCCACACTATGGAGAAATTTCCATAAATAACCAAGTTGGCAAATATCGCCTCAACGGTTGAAAATTTCGGAAAAATTGTTACGCCACTGTTTTATTCAACCCCAGTTTTTGTGAAATGATGTGCCACACTATAGAGAAATTTCCATAAATGACCAAGTTGGCAAATATCGCCTGAACGGTTGAAAATTTCAGAAAAAGTGTTACGCCACTGTTTTATTTAACCCCAATTTTTGTGAAAGGATGTGCCACACTATGGAGAAATTTCCATAAATAACCAAGTTGTCAAATATCGCCTCAACGAATGAAAATTTCAGAAAAATTGTTACGCCACTGTTTTATTTCACACCAGTTTTGGTGAAATTATGTGCCGCACTATGGGGAAATTTCCATAAATAACCAAGTTGGCAAATATCGCCTCAACGGTTGAAAATTTCGGAAAAATTGTTACGCCACTGTTTTATTCAACCCCACATTTTGTGAAATGATGTGCCACACTATGGAGAAATTTCCATAAATAACCAAGTTGGCAAATATCGCCTCAACGATTGAAAATTTCGGAAAAATTGTTACGCCACTGTTTTATTCAACCCCACATTTTGTGAAATGATGTGCCACACTATGGAGAAATTTCCATAAATAACCAAGTTGGCAAATATCGCCTCAACGATTGAAAATTTCGGAAAAATTGTTACGCCACTGTTTTATTTAACCCCAATTTTTGTGAAATGATGTGCCGCACTATGGAGAAATTTCCATGAATAACCAAGTTGGCAAATGTCGTCTCAACATTTGAAAATTTTGGAAAAATTGTTACGCCACTGTTTTATTCAACCCCACATTTTGTGAAATGGTGTGCCACACTATGGAGAAATTTCCATAAATAACCAAGTTGGCAAATATCGCCTCAACGGTTGAAAATTTCGGAAAAATTGTTACGCCACTGTTTTATTCAACCCCACATTTTGTGAAATGATGTGCCACACTATGGAGAAATTTCCATAAATAACCAAGTTGGCAAATATCGCCTCAACGATTGAAAATTTCGGAAAAATTGTTACGCCACTGTTTTATTCAACCCCAATTTTTGTGAAATGATGTGCCACACTATGGAGAAATTTCCATAAATAACCAAGTTGGCAAATATCTTTCCAACGGTTGGAAATTTCGGAAAAATTGTTACGCCACTGTCTTATTCAACCCCACATTTTGTGAAATGATGTGCCACACTATGGAGAAATTTCCATAAATAACCGAGTTGGCAAATATCGCCTCAACGGTTGAAAATTTCGGAAAAATTGTTACGCCACTGTTTTATTCAACCCCACAATTTGTGAAATGATGTGCCACACTATGGAGAAATTTCCATAAATAACCGAGTTGGCAAATATCGCCTCAACGGTTGAAAATTTCGGAAAAATTGTTACGCCACTGTTTTATTCAACCCCACATTTTGTGAAATGATGTGCCACACTATGGAGAAATTTCCATAAATAACCGAGTTGGCAAATATCGCCTCAACGGTTGAAAATTTCGAAAAAATTGTTACGCCACTGTTTTATTCAACCCCACATTTTGTGAAATGATGTGCCACACTATGGAGAAATTTCCATAAATAACCGAGTTGGCAAATATCGCCTCAACGGTTGAAAATTTCGAAAAAATTGTTACGCCACTGTTTTATTCAACCCCAATTTTTGTGAAATGATGTGCCACACTATGGAGAAATTTCCATAAATAACCAAGTTGGCAAATATCTCTCCAACGGTTGGAAATTTCGGAAAAATTGTTACGCCACTGTTTTATTCAACCCCACATTTTGTGAAATGATGTGCCACACTATGGAGAAATTTCCATAAATAACCAAGTTGGCAAATATCGCCTCAACGGTTGAAAATTTCGGAAAAATTGTTACGCCACTGTTTTATTCAACCCCACATTTTGTGAAATGATGTGCTATGGAGAAATTTCCATAAATAACCGAGTTGGCAAATATCGCCTCAACGGTTGAAAATTTCGAAAAAATTGTTACGCAACTGTTTTATTCAACCCCAATTTTTGTGAAATTATGTGCCACACTATGGAGAAATTTCCATAAATAACCAAGTTGGCAAATATCTCTCCAACGGTTGGAAATTTCGGAAAAATTGTTACGCCACTGTTTTATTCATCCCCACATTTTGTGAAATGATGTGCCACACTATGGAGAAATCTCCATAAATAACCAAGTTGGCAAATATCGCCTCGATGGTTGAAAATTTCAGAAAAATTGTTACGCCACTGTTTTATTCAACCCCAGTTTTTGTGAAATGATGTGATGCACTATGGAGAAATTTCCATAAATAACCAAGTTGGCAAATATCGCCTCAACGGTTGAAAATTTCGGAAAAATTGTTACGCCACTGTTTTATTCAACCCCACATTTTGTGAAATGATGTGCTATGGAGAAATTTCCATAAATAACCGAGTTGGCAAATATCGCCTCAACGGTTGAAAATTTCGAAAAAATTGTTACGCAACTATTTTATTCAACCCCAATTTTTGTGAAATTATGTGCCACACTATGGAGAAATTTCCATAAATAACCAAGTTGGCAAATATCTCTCCAACGGTTGGAAATTTCGGAAAAATTGTTACGCCACTGTTTTATTCATCCCCACATTTTGTGAAATGATGTGCCACACTATGGAGAAATCTCCATAAATAACCAAGTTGGCAAATATCGCCTCGATGGTTGAAAATTTCAGAAAAATTGTTACGCCACTGTTTTATTCAACCCCAGTTTTTGTGAAATGATGTGATGCACTATGGAGAAATTTCCATAAATAACCAAGTTGGCAAATATCGCCTCAATGGTTGAAAATTTCGGAAACATTGTTACGCCACTGTTTTATTTCAGACCAGTTTTTGTGAAATGATGTCACGCACTATGGGGAAATTTCCATAAATAACCAAGTTGGCAAATATCACCTCAACAGTTCAAAATTTCGGAAAAATTGTTACGCCACTGTTTTATTCAACCCCACATTTTGTGAAATGATGTGCCACACTATGGAGAAATTTCCATAAATAACCAAGTTGGCAAATATCGCCTCAATGGTTGAAAATTTCGGAAACATTGTTACGCCACTGTTTTATTTCAGACCAGTTTTTGTGAAATGATGTCACGCACTATGGGGAAATTTCCATAAATAACCAAGTTGGCAAATATCACCTCAACAGTTCAAAATTTCGGAAAAATTGTTACGCCACTGTTTTATTCAACCCCACATTTTGTGAAATGATGTGCCACACTATGGAGAAATTTCCATAAATAACCAAGTTGGCAAATATCGCCTCAACGGTTGAAAATTTCGGAAAAATTGTTACGCCACTGTTTTATTCAACCCCACATTTTGTGAAATGATGTGCTATGGAGAAATTTCCATAAATAACCGAGTTGGCAAATATCGCCTCAACGGTTGAAAATTTCGAAAAAATTGTTACGCAACTGTTTTATTCAACCCCAATTTTTGTGAAATTATGTGCCACACTATGGAGAAATTTCCATAAATAACCAAGTTGGCAAATATCTCTCCAACGGTTGGAAATTTCGGAAAAATTGTTACGCCACTGTTTTATTCATCCCCACATTTTGTGAAATGATGTGCCACACTATGGAGAAATCTCCATAAATAACCAAGTTGGCAAATATCGCCTCGATGGTTGAAAATTTCAGAAAAATTGTTACGCCACTGTTTTATTCAACCCCAGTTTTTGTGAAATGATGTGATGCACTATGGAGAAATTTCCATAAATAACCAAGTTGGCAAATATCGCCTCAACGGTTGAAAATTTCGGAAAAATTGTTACGCCACTGTTTTATTCAACCCCAGTTTTTGTGAAATGATGTGATGCACTATGGAGAAATTTCCATAAATAACCAAGTTGGCAAATATCGCCTCAATGGTTGAAAATTTCGGAAACATTGTTACGCCACTGTTTTATTTCAGACCAGTTTTTGTGAAATGATGTCACGCACTATGGGGAAATTTCCATAAATAACCAAGTTGGCAAATATCACCTCAACAGTTCAAAATTTCGGAAAAATTGTTACGCCACTGTTTTATTCAACCCCACATTTTGTGAAATGATGTGCCACACTATGGAGAAATTTCCATAAATAACCAAGTTGGCAAATATCGCCTCAACGGTTGAAAATTTCGGAAAAATTGTTACGCCACTGTTTTATTCAACCCCACATTTTGTGAAATGATGTGCTATGGAGAAATTTCCATAAATAACCGAGTTGGCAAATATCGCCTCAACGGTTGAAAATTTCGAAAAAATTGTTACGCAACTGTTTTATTCAACCCCAATTTTTGTGAAATTATGTGCCACACTATGGAGAAATTTCCATAAATAACCAAGTTGGCAAATATCTCTCCAACGGTTGGAAATTTCGGAAAAATTGTTACGCCACTGTTTTATTCATCCCCACATTTTGTGAAATGATGTGCCACACTATGGAGAAATCTCCATAAATAACCAAGTTGGCAAATATCGCCTCGATGGTTGAAAATTTCAGAAAAATTGTTACGCCACTGTTTTATTCAACCCCAGTTTTTGTGAAATGATGTGAAGCACTATGGGGAAATTTCCATAAATAACCAAGTTGGCAAATATCGCCTGAACGGTTGAAAATGTCAGAAAAATTGTTACGCCACTGTCTAACTTAATTCCGATTTATGTAATGATGTGCCAAATTATGGCAAAAAGCTCAAACATTGTGGCATTTTTTCAAAAAGATTCATGCTGTGATTGGTGAAAATTTTCTCGTGCTCTGATTAGTTAATGGACAACAGATGGCTCTATCTTTTCTATTATATAAGTGTGTAATAAGAATCCTGCATGGAGTAAATCTTCGTCTGGCAAGACAATAAGGAAGCGGCTGGCGTGAAATGAAATAGACCGAATGTCATTAATTAAAAGTTGAAAGCCCGAAGATTGTCGCGCAATGGAGATAATGGAAACGGCGTGGCACAATTAAAACAAATGGCCGGAATAAGACCGGCCCAACTGTTACAGGGATATTTCAACTCGTTCATTTGTTTTGCTAGAGTGTCGTATTTGTTCTCATTTAACCCCTGAGGCGACCGAATGCCCATTGTTGGGTATTGGATTTCCATTTTCTTTGCATATTTCATTGCTGAGTGATAAAAAGGGTAATAAGGTCAAAAACGTCTAAAATATATCTAGCGCCACCTGTTATGGGAAGGTTCAAACTCTTGAGAATAATGCAAATATGCAACGTTATCACTTACGGCAACCAAGGATTATGCGATATCTTGAAAGTAGTACTTCTATGGGAAAAACTGCTCAGATAAATCTTGTAGATAATGAAGCGAGGAACAACTTTTATTCGAAACATTTTTTGATGAGAGTAGCAGTTTTTGATATAATTAATGTCAAAGTTTGTCTGACGTCATTACTTCCTCTAACCATGGATCATGCGATATCTTGAAACTAGTACTTCTGACGAAAAAACCGATCGAATGAATCTTGTAGATAATGAACCAGGTAACAACTTTTATTTGAAACATTTTTTGATAGGAGTTGCGGTTTCTGGTATAATCGATGTCAAAGTTTGTCTGACGTCATCACTTCCACCAAAAAGGATTCAATTCACTCACTGTACCTGAATTCGTGCTAAGTTGATAATAAATAGATATTTTATATAAACAAGAGACAAAATATTTCCATCGCGCCGAGAAAGCTCTCAAGAGAATTGGCTTGTAACTTTGAAAGTGATATCGAGAGCTTTTATTCCTAATAGACCAGACTCAAACAACAGCAATCAATTACAAAACATGGAGACAGGGATGAGTTCCATGGGTTTGTCAAGACATCAACAATGGAGATGATGGAGATTGATAATGCGAGCTCAAATATTTGTGGAGGATTTGTCCCCAAACTTATAACGGGGTCACTTATGTCTTGAGAAAGTTTATAATGATTATAATGATCATTAAGGACACATACCCTAGATCCATTTCAACATGTATATATTATTGCATTGGAACACAAAATGTTTTGTTCCACAGTTGCTGTAAATTAATGAATTTTGACAGATTTGACAAGTCGCGATGTTGCCAAACCGTGCAATATTACTTATTAACAACTCCCAGGGTATTTGCAGTAGCATTAAACGTTGTGAACAAACTTAACTTTCAATATGTTATTAAATGAATTTTATCGTCAGATGATGACATCAATAAAATTTTGATATTGATTATATCAAAATCGGCGACACTAATGAAAAAATTCTTCAAATAAAAGTTGTTGCTCTTTCATTTATCTTTAATTTTTGTCCAAGGAGTTTTGCTCTAATATGCTTTGTGTTCAAGATATTGTTAACCAAATTAGATCATTAGATGAATAAAGATAATGACGTCAAACAAAATTGGATGTCAATTATACCGAAATCTGTTGCTCTTATCAAAAAATGTTTCCAATAAAAGTTGTTTTCATTAAATTTATCTACAACTTTTGTTTGGAGAGTTTTGCCCTCAGATAATTCGTTTTCCAGATATTGTAAAATTAATTAGATCATCAGGTGAAGTGAGTTCTTTCATTTATCTTTGATTTTTGTCTGAGGAGTTTGGCTCTCATATGCCTTGTTTTCAAGATTAGATCATTAGATGGATAAAGATAATGAGGTGGAGCACTATAATGTTATAATGCCCTGCGGTCGTTTCAAAACTTCAAAGTTTCCTGAAAATTTATCAAACCAAGCAAAATAAATTGATTTCCGCTCCCCAGATTATGAAACGTCTAAATAAAAGCGGATCACAGCAGATTGTAAAATCCATCCAAGACTTATCTCACAAATTACTCTTTTACAATGCTCCAATTACATCCAGTTAGAAGATTGAATTGAGAATAATGGAATGCATATAAATTGTGCGACATTGAGATAAAAGCTAATTAGATCGTCGTCTGCTGGGTTTTGATTTTTCCCCAAAAAGAATTCACGCGACATTTCCAAAATCCACAAATCCATTCTCAATCCACACCAGACATATCGGATAACGGCGATATATGGCATTTTTGAAATCACTTGGACGAGACACAAGCGATATTGGAAAAATATTTGAGGCCGGAAAAGTGGAAAATTCATTTCTCTCGAGGAAATAGAATCAGCGATAACAGAATTCGGAGTCGCAGGTGCTTGAGCGAACTCTTTAAAACTCGATCGGAATGACTGATGGAGTTGATGTTGAGGGTATTATGTATTTAGCGACATTTAACTTTTGTGAATTTTCTACTTGAACTGGTTCGGTATATTTTTCTTTCAGTGAATAAACAACATGGTGACAGTCGGATTATTTTTGTTCGCGCTTGAATAAACAGTTGCTCCGTCCTATCTCTATTGTTTCCCAAAAAAAAACAACGGGAAATGATTATCATGTTGACAAAAATTATGGAATGCGTTTATTTTACTTAATTTCCCACTTTCGGGTTCCATATAAGCATCTCTGTATAGTCAATGGAAACTATTGTTACGAAAAGTCCGAAACTACATCAAGTTCGTCCACCTTGGCACGCGGAGTGACGTCATAACTAATATCCAGGTTGAAGAGAGAGGTTTTTAACTTAAATGAAAACATTGGCCTTGAACTCCAAATATGTAAAGATCGATAAAATGAGTGGGTCAAGATCGATTATTTATTAAAAGTCACAGACAAGGAATCGATTGAGCATGGTTCCAAAGTGGTACCACGTATGGTTCTCTAGAACGCAAATATCTTCGAAACTATTGGAGAGAAGTATGCCAATATGGTAGTCGTTTTTCAAAATTCGCATACAAGGATTCGATTGAGCATGGTTCCAAAGTGGTACCACGCATTGTTCAGATCGCAAATATCTTCAGAGCTATATGGGAAAGTATGTCAATATGGTACTCGTTTCTCAAAAGTCGCCTACAAATAATCGATTGAGCATGGTTTTGAAAGGGTACCATGCATGGTTCTCTAGATATAAAATATCTTCGGAACTATTGGAGATAAGTACGTCAATATGGTACTCGTTTTTAAAAAATCGCATACAAGGGATCGATTGAGCTTGGTTCTGAAGTGGTACCACGCATGGTTCTCTAGATAGCAAATATCTTCGGAACCATTGGTGTAAGTTCGTCAATATGGCAGTCGTTTTTCAAAAATCGCATACAAGGAATCGATTGAGCATGGTTCCAAAATGGTACCACGCATGGTTCTCTAGATCGCAAATATGTTCAGAGGTATAAGAAATAAGTGTGTCAATATGGTTCTCGTTTTTCAAAAATCGCCTACTAGTAATCGATTGAGCATGGTTCCAAAGTGGTACCACGCATTGTTCTCTAGATCATAAATATATTCAGAGCTATGTAGGTTAAGTATGTCAATATTGTACTCGTTTCTCAAAAGTCGCCTACAAATAATCGATTGAGTATGATTTTGAAAGGGTACCATGCATGGTTCTCTAGATATAAAATATCTTCGGAACTATTGGAGATAAGTACGTCAATATGGTACTCGTTTTTGAAAAATCGCATACAAGGGATCGATTGAGCTTGGTTCTGAAGTGGTACCACGCATGGTTCTCTAGATAGCAAATATCCTCGGAACCATTGGAGATAAGTTCGTCAATATGGTACTCATTTCTCAATAGTCACATACAAGGAATCGATCAAGCTTGGTTCCAAAGTGGTACCACGCATGGTTCTCTAGATTGCAAATATCTTTGGAATGGTTCAAGATGAGCAGATCAAGATGGTACTCGTTTTTCAAAAAACGCATACAAGGAATCGATTGAGCAAGGTTCTGAAGTGGTACCACGCATGGTTCTCTAGATCACAAATATATTCAGAGCTATGTGGGTTAAGTATGTCAATATGGTACTCGTTTCTCAAAAGTCGCCTACAAATAATCGATTTAGCATGGTTTTGAAAGGGTACCATGCATGGTTCTCTAGATATAAAATATCTTCGGAACTATTGGAGATAAGTACGTCAATATGGTACTCGTTTACTGGTATTGAAGTGGTACCACGCATGGTTCTCTAGATAGCAAATATCTTCGGAACCATTGGAGATAAGTTCGCCAATATGGTAGTCGTTTTTCAAAAATCGCATACAAGGAATCGATTAAAATGGTTCCAAAGTTGTACCACGCATGGTTTTCTCGATCGCAAATATCTTCAGAGCTATTGGAGATAAGTATGTCAATATGGTACCCATTTTTCAAAAGTCGCATACAAGGAATCGATCGAGCTTGGTTCCAAAGTGGTACCACGCATGGTTCTCTAGATCGCAAATATCTTTGGATTGGTTGAAGATGAGCAGATCAAGATGGTACTCGTTTTTCAAAAAACGCATACAAGAGATCGATTGAGCAAAGTTCTGAAGTGGTACCACGCATGGTTCTCTAGATAGCAAATATCCTCGGAACCATTGGAGATAAGTTCGTCAATATGGTACTCATTTCTCAAAAGTCGCATACAAGGAATCGATCAAGCTTGGTTCCAAAGTGGTACCACGCATGGTTCTCTAGATCGCAAATATCTTTGGATTGGTTGAAGATGAGCAGATCAAGATGGTACTCGTTTTTCAAAAAACGCATACAAGGGATCGATTGAGCAAAGTTCTGAAGTGGTACCACGCATGGTTCTCTAGATCATAAATATATTCAGAGCTATGCGGGTTAAGTATGTCAATATGGTACTCGTTTCTCAAAAGTCGCCTCCAAATAATCGATTGAACATGGTTATGAAAGGGTACCATGCATGGTTCTTTAGATATCAAATATATCTTCGGAACTATTGGAGATAAGTACGTAATATGGTACTCGTTTTTGAAAAATCGCATGCACAGAATCGATTGAGCTTGATTCTGAAGTGGTACCACGCATGGTTCTCTAGATAGCAAATATCTTCGGAACCATTGGAGATAAGTTTGTCAATATGGTAGTCGTTTTTCAAAAATCGCATACAAGGAATCGATTGAGCAAGGTTCTGAAGTGGTACCACGCATGGTTCTCTAGATCACAAATATATTCAGAGGTATGAGAGATGAGTATGTCAATATGGTTCTTCTTTTTCAAACATCGCCTTCTTGTGATCGATTGAGCATGATTCTGAAAGGGTACCACGTATGGTTCTCTAGATCGCAAATATCTACCGAGCTATTGGAGATAAGCATGTCAATATGGTACTCATTTTTCAAAAGTCGCATTCAAGAAATCGATTGAGCTTGGTTCTGAAGTGGTACCACGCATGGTTCTCTAGATAGCAAATATCCTCGGAACCATTGGAGATAAGTTCGTCAATATGGTACTCATTTCTCAAAAGTCGCATACAAGGAATCGATCAAGCTTGGTTCCAAAGTGGTACCACGCATGGTTCTCTAGATCGCAAATATCTTTGGATTGGTTGAAGATGAGCAGATCAAGATGGTACTCGTTTTTCAAAAAACGCATACAAGGAATCGATTGAGCAAGGTTCTGAAGTGGTACCACGCATAGTTCTCTAGATCGCAAATATCTACAGAGCTATTGGAGATAAGCATGTCAATATGGTACCCATTTTTCAAAAGTCGTATACAAGGAATCGATTGAGCTTGGTTCCAAAGTGGTACCACGCATGGTTCTCTAAATCGCAAATATCTTCGGAATGGTTGAAGCTGAGCAGATCAAGATGGTACTCGTTTTTCCAAAAACGCATACAAGGAATCGATTGAGCAACGTTCTGAAGTGGTACCACGCATAGTTCTCTAGATCGCAAATATCTACAGAGCTATTGGAGATAAGTATGTCAATATGGTACCCATTTTTCAAAAGTCGCATACAAGGAATCGATTGAGCTTGGTTCCAAAGTGGTACCACGCATGGTTCTCTAAATCGCAAATATCTTCGGAATGGTTGAAGATGAGCAGATCAAGATGGTACTCGTTTTTCAAAAAGCGCATACAAGGAATCGATTGAGCAAGGTTCTGAAGTGGTACCACGCATGGTTCTCTAGATCGCAAATATCTACAGAGCTATTGGAGATAAGTATGTCAATATGGTACCCATTTTTCAAAAGTCGCATACAAGGAATCGATTGAGCTTGGTTCCAAAGTGGTACCACGCATGGTTCTCTAAATCGCAAATATCTTCGGAACGGTTGAAGATGAGCAGATCAAGATGGTTCTCGTTTTTCAAAAATCGCCTACTAGTAATCGATTGAGCATGGTTCCAAAGTGGTACCACGCATTGTTCTCTAGATCATAAATATATTCAGAGCTATGTAGGTTAAGTATGTCAATATTGTACTCGTTTCTCAAAAGTCGCCTACAAATAATCGATTGAGTATGATTTTGAAAGGGTACCATGCATGGTTCTCTAGATATAAAATATCTTCGGAACTATTGGAGATAAGTGTCAATATGGTACTCGTTTTTAAAAAATCGCATACAAGGGATCGATTGAGCTTGGTTCTGAAGTGGTACCACGCATGGTTCTCTAGATAGCAAATATCCTCGGAACCATTGGAGATAAGTTCGTCAATATGGTACTCATTTCTCAAAAGTCGCATACAAGGAATCGATTGAGCTTGGTTCCAAAGTGGTACCACGCATGGTTCTCTAAATCGCAAATATCTTCGGAATGGTTGAAGATGAGCAGATCAAGATGATACTCGTTTTCCAAAAAACGCATACAAGGAATCGATTGAGCAAAGTTTTGAAGTGGTACCCCGCATGGTTCTCTAGATCTCAAATATCTTTGAAGCCGATCAAAGAGAAATCAAATGAGCATATCATTAAGTGGGTACTTGTTCTTCAAAACCCATACAAGGAATCGATCTAACACGCTTCCATGGTGGTACCAACTGCGTGGTTCCGTAGATAGCAAATATGTAACTCAAAAACCACTAAAAATGAACCCATCAAGTGAGGACTCGTTTCTTGAAAAAAGCATAATATAATAAACTGATCTGGCATGGTTCCAGGGTGGTACCTACCATGGTTTCCTATTTGGCAAATAACTCAACAACCACTGAAAACACACCCATCAAGCGGGTACTCGTTTTTTTAAAATATCACACATGTACGTGGAATCAGATGAGCAAGATTCCAAGGTGGTACTTTGGTTCCTTGAATAGCAAATAACTCATCATCATCTACTAAAAGTAAAACATAATTACTTTATGACCTACATTTGCGAAATCTTTATCAAATATACAATTCTTCCAGTGCATCATACATCACACTAAAATTAAAACCCTAGCCAACACCAAATCCGGAAAACGTGGAAAAATTCCCATGTAGAATTAAAAGCCTCCAGGGATGATTTTCCGCACCCTTAATACGACCCTCCAGGGCATGTATCTGTTTGAAGTATTTGCAGCTTATGAGAAACGGCACTATTTTTTCGAGGATGCTTCTGAATGTCTTTGATGTAATACGAAATTAATGTTTGTTGCATATAATAGTAATTTACATTACTAGGTCGGGAAATGACGTATTAAAGTACGAGTCAAGATGTCGGAATTTCTAGACGAGTATTTTAATGACATGTCACTGCTGCGTATCGTACAATGTTTTATTTCATACTGTGACAATTTTTTTTGAACGGTTTAAAAGAGACAGTGCTTTCTTGTCAAATTACACATTGAGAGGGCGTTGGTGGCAGAGTCTGTACCACATCCTTACCATGAGATGGCGCCAGCAAAACCATGTTACAACTTCCAAAGTTAGTTGTTCCAATTTTATAGTCTCTGATGATATAAAATGTCATTTACTTGACTGGTTTTGAGTCCGGTAAATGATACATTACGGTACAGTATGAGATGAAATATTAAAATTAATTTCGTCTGAAAATAACGACACTAGTAGAAGCGAATTACCCTCGATAATCGTTAAAGTTTTTGCTCTGGGAAAATGGCGATTATTGCCGTGAAATTTTCTCATTACACTTTCTATTGGCGATTATGCCAGTTAGATGGCTCTATTGTCGTTTAGTGATATTTTGAATGAGTAATGAGTCGTTTATTAAATGTGCTATATTTAGGAGTCAAGTAGATGCCAGGTTTATGGTTTATGGGTCATCATCAACAGCGGTCGTCAAAATCTACAAGATTTACCGTTGCGATGTTATCACAATGATTACTTGTGTGGGTTGAAATTCCCTTTTAACAAATGTCAGGATTCATTGGCAACTAGTGTAGCGTTCTACAACGTAATCATCAAGGTAAAACAAAGGTAGAGATTTTTGCAGGATTTTGTCAAGACTTTTATCAATCATTTTTCTCAATTAATACAGTGCGTTTTGAAAGGGATTTGACGCTCTTTCTTTTGGTTCAACTCTCGATTCCGTATCTTTTTTAGTTTCGGAGATATTTGGCCGTACCAATCACATTGCACTTTTTGTCAAATTGGGTCAAACTATATTTTCAAGGATTTTTGAAGAGTTTTATCAATCATCCTCCTAATTAAGACAGTGATTTTTAAAGAAAATTTGATGCTCTTTCTTTTGGTACTACTCTCGATTCCGTACTTTTTTCAGTTCCGGAGATATTTGGACGTACCAATCACATTGCACTTTTTGTCAAATTAGGACAAATTATATTTCCAAGGATTTTTAAAGAGTTTTATCAATCATCCGCCTAATCAAGACAGTGCTTTTTGAAGGAAATTTGACGCTCTTTCTTTTGGTTCTACTCTCGATTCCGTATCTTTTTTAGTTTCGGAGATATTTGGCCGTACCAATCACATTGCACTTTTTGTCAAATTGGGTCAAACTATATTTTCAAGGATTTTTTAAGAGTTTTATCAATCATCCTCCTAATTAAGACAGTGCTTTTTAAAGGAAATTTGACGCTCTTTCTTTTGGTTCTACTCTCGATTCCGTATCTTTTTTAGTTTCGGAGATATTTGGCCGTACCAATCACATTGCACTTTTTGTCAAATTGGGTCAAACTATATTTTCAAGGATTTTTGAAAAGTTTTATCGATCATCCTCCTAATGAAGACAGTGCTTTTTAAAGGAAATTTGACGCTCTTTCTTTTGGTTCTACTCTCGATTCCGTATCTTTTTTAGTTTCGGAGATATTTGGCCGTACCAATCACATTGCACTTTTTGTCAAATTGGGTCAAACTATATTTTCAAGGATTTTTTAAGAGTTTTATCAATCATCCTCCTAATTAAGACAGTGCTTTTTAAAGGAAATTTGACGCTCTTTCTTTTGGTTCTACTCTCGATTCCGTATCTTTTTTAGTTTCGGAGATATTTGGCCGTACCAATCACATTGCACTTTTTGTCAAATTGGGTCAAACTATATTTTCAAGGATTTTTTAAGAGTTTTATCAATCATCCTCCTAATTAAGACAGTGCTTTTTAAAGGAAATTTGACGCTCTTTCTTTTGGTTCTACTCTCGATTCCGTATCTTTTTTAGTTTCGGAGATATTTGGCCGTACCAATCACATTGCACTTTTTGTCAAATTGGGTCAAACTATATTTTCAAGGATTTTTTGAGAGTTTTATCAATCATCCTCCTAATTAAGACAGTGCTTTTTAAAGGAAATTTGACGCTCTTTCTTTTGGTTCTACTCTCGATTCCGTATCTTTTTTAGTTTCGGAGATATTTGGCCGTACCAATCACATTGCACTTTTTGTCAAATTGGGTCAAACTATATTTTCAAGGATTTTTTAAGAGTTTTATCAATCATCCTCCTAATTAAGACAGTGCTTTTTAAAGGAAATTTGACGCTCTTTCTTTTGGTTCTACTCTCGATTCCGTATCTTTTTTAGTTTCGGAGATATTTGGCCGTACCAATCACATTGCACTTTTTGTCAAATTGGGTCAAACTATATTTTCAAGGATTTTTTAAGAGTTTT
Organism: Orchestes rusci; assembly: GCA_958502075.1. Classification (NCBI taxonomy): domain Eukaryota; kingdom Metazoa; phylum Arthropoda; class Insecta; order Coleoptera; family Curculionidae; genus Orchestes; species Orchestes rusci. The sequence goes on from OY293307.1 coordinate 36,306,127, forward strand.
ATCAATCATCCTCCTAATTAAGACAGTGCTTTTTAAAGGAAATTTGACGCTCTTTCTTTTGGTTCTACTCTCGATTCCGTATCTTTTTTAGTTTCGGAGATATTTGGCCGTACCAATCACATTGCACTTTTTGTCAAATTGGGTCAAACTATATTTTCAAGGATTTTTTAAGAGTTTTATCAATCATCCTCCTAATTAAGACAGTGCTTTTTAAAGGAAATTTGACGCTCTTTCTTTTGGTTCTACTCTCGATTCCGTATCTTTTTTAGTTTCGGAGATATTTGGCCGTACCAATCACATTGCACTTTTTGTCAAATTGGGTCAAACTATATTTTCAAGGATTTTTTAAGAGTTTTATCAATCATCCTCCTAATTAAGACAGTGCTTTTTAAAGGAAATTTGACGCTCTTTCTTTTGGTTCTACTCTCGATTCCGTATCTTTTTTAGTTTCGGAGATATTTGGCCGTACCAATCACATTGCACTTTTTGTCAAATTGGGTCAAACTATATTTTCAAGGATTTTTTAAGAGTTTTATCAATCATCCTCCTAATTAAGACAGTGCTTTTTAAAGGAAATTTGACGCTCTTTCTTTTGGTTCTACTCTCGATTCCGTATCTTTTTTAGTTTCGGAGATATTTGGCCGTACCAATCACATTGCACTTTTTGTCAAATTGGGTCAAACTATATTTTCAAGGATTTTTTAAGAGTTTTATCAATCATCCTCCTAATTAAGACAGTGCTTTTTAAAGGAAATTTGACGCTCTTTCTTTTGGTTCTACTCTCGATTCCGTATCTTTTTTAGTTTCGGAGATATTTGGCCGTACCAATCACATTGCACTTTTTGTCAAATTGGGTCAAACTATATTTTCAAGGATTTTTTAAGAGTTTTATCAATCATCCTCCTAATTAAGACAGTGCTTTTTAAAGGAAATTTGACGCTCTTTCTTTTGGTTCTACTCTCGATTCCGTATCTTTTTTAGTTTCGGAGATATTTGGCCGTACCAATCACATTGCACTTTTTGTCAAATTGGGTCAAACTATATTTTCAAGGATTTTTTAAGAGTTTTATCAATCATCCTCCTAATTAAGACAGTGCTTTTTAAAGGAAATTTGACGCTCTTTCTTTTGGTTCTACTCTCGATTCCGTATCTTTTTTAGTTTCGGAGATATTTGGCCGTACCAATCACATTGCACTTTTTGTCAAATTGGGTCAAACTATATTTTCAAGGATTTTTTAAGAGTTTTATCAATCATCCTCCTAATTAAGACAGTGCTTTTTAAAGGAAATTTGACGCTCTTTCTTTTGGTTCTACTCTCGATTCCGTATCTTTTTTAGTTTCGGAGATATTTGGCCGTACCAATCACATTGCACTTTTTGTCAAATTGGGTCAAACTATATTTTCAAGGATTTTTTAAGAGTTTTATCAATCATCCTCCTAATTAAGACAGTGCTTTTTAAAGGAAATTTGACGCTCTTTCTTTTGGTTCTACTCTCGATTCCGTATCTTTTTTAGTTTCGGAGATATTTGGCCGTACCAATCACATTGCACTTTTTGTCAAATTGGGTCAAACTATATTTTCAAGGATTTTTTAAGAGTTTTATCAATCATCCTCCTAATTAAGACAGTGCTTTTTAAAGGAAATTTGACGCTCTTTCTTTTGGTTCTACTCTCGATTCCGTATCTTTTTTAGTTTCGGAGATATTTGGCCGTACCAATCACATTGCACTTTTTGTCAAATTGGGTCAAACTATATTTTCAAGGATTTTTTAAGAGTTTTATCAATCATCCTCCTAATTAAGACAGTGCTTTTTAAAGGAAATTTGACGCTCTTTCTTTTGGTTCTACTCTCGATTCCGTATCTTTTTTAGTTTCGGAGATATTTGGCCGTACCAATCACATTGCACTTTTTGTCAAATTGGGTCAAACTATATTTTCAAGGATTTTTTAAGAGTTTTATCAATCATCCTCCTAATTAAGACAGTGCTTTTTAAAGGAAATTTGACGCTCTTTCTTTTGGTTCTACTCTCGATTCCGTATCTTTTTTAGTTTCGGAGATATTTGGCCGTACCAATCACATTGCACTTTTTGTCAAATTGGGTCAAACTATATTTTCAAGGATTTTTTAAGAGTTTTATCAATCATCCTCCTAATTAAGACAGTGCTTTTTAAAGGAAATTTGACGCTCTTTCTTTTGGTTCTACTCTCGATTCCGTATCTTTTTTAGTTTCGGAGATATTTGGCCGTACCAATCACATTGCACTTTTTGTCAAATTGGGTCAAACTATATTTTCAAGGATTTTTTAAGAGTTTTATCAATCATCCTCCTAATTAAGACAGTGCTTTTTAAAGGAAATTTGACGCTCTTTCTTTTGGTTCTACTCTCGATTCCGTATCTTTTTTAGTTTCGGAGATATTTGGCCGTACCAATCACATTGCACTTTTTGTCAAATTGGGTCAAACTATATTTTCAAGGATTTTTTAAGAGTTTTATCAATCATCCTCCTAATTAAGACAGTGCTTTTTAAAGGAAATTTGACGCTCTTTCTTTTGGTTCTACTCTCGATTCCGTATCTTTTTTAGTTTCGGAGATATTTGGCCGTACCAATCACATTGCACTTTTTGTCAAATTGGGTCAAACTATATTTTCAAGGATTTTTTAAGAGTTTTATCAATCATCCTCCTAATTAAGACAGTGCTTTTTAAAGGAAATTTGACGCTCTTTCTTTTGGTTCTACTCTCGATTCCGTATCTTTTTTAGTTTCGGAGATATTTGGCCGTACCAATCACATTGCACTTTTTGTCAAATTGGGTCAAACTATATTTTCAAGGATTTTTTAAGAGTTTTATCAATCATCCTCCTAATTAAGACAGTGCTTTTTAAAGGAAATTTGACGCTCTTTCTTTTGGTTCTACTCTCGATTCCGTATCTTTTTTAGTTTCGGAGATATTTGCCGTACCAATCACATTGCACTTTTTGTCAAATTGGGTCAAACTATATTTTCAAGGATTTTTGAAGAGTTTTATCAATCATCCTCCTAATTAAGACAGTGCTTTTTAAAGGAAATTTGACGCTCTTTCTTTTGGTTCTACTCTCGATTCCGTATCTTTTTTAGTTTCGGAGATATTTGGCCGTACCAATCACATTGCACTTTTTGTCAAATTGGGTCAAACTATATTTTCAAGGATTTTTTAAGAGTTTTATCAATCATCCTCCTAATTAAGACAAAGCTTTTTGAAGGAAATTTGACGCTCTTTCTTTTGGTACTACTCTCGTTTCTGTATCTTTTTTAGTTCCGGAGATATTTGGCCGTACCAATCACATTGCACTTTTTGTCAAATTGGGTCAAACTTTATTTTCAAGTATTTTTGAAGAGTTTTATCAATCATCCTCCTAATCAAGACAAAGCTTTTTGAAGGAAATTTGACGCTCTTTCTTTTGGTACTACTCTCGTTTCTGTATCTTTTTTAGTTCCGGAGATATTTGGCCGTACCAATCACATTGCACTTTTTGTCAAATTGGGTCAAACTTTATTTTCAAGTATTTTTGAAGAGTTTTATCAATCATCCTCCTAATCAAGACAAAGCTTTTTAAAGGAAATTTGACGCTCTTTCTTTTGGTACTACTCTCGATTCCGTATCTTTTTTAGTTCCGGAGATATTTGGTTGTACCTATCACATTGCACTTTTTGCTAAACTACATTTTCAATGATTTTCAAGAGGTTTTATCAATCATCCCCCTAATCAAAACAGTGCTTCTTGAGAATTTCTTTTGGTACTACTCTTGTTTCAATATCTTTTCCGGATCCCGAGATATTTGGCCGTACCAATCACATTGCACTTTTTGACAGATTGGGACAAACTACATTTTCAAGGATTTTCAAGAATTTTTGAAAAGTTTTATCACTCATCCTACTAATCAAGATAGTGCTTTTTGAAGAGAATTTGACGCTCTTTCTTTTGGTACTACTGTCGATTCCGTATCTTTTTTAGTTCCGGAGATATTTGGCCGTACCAATCACATTGCACTTTTTGACAGATTGGGACAAACTACATTTTCAAGGATTTTCAAGAATTTTTGAAAAGTTTTATCACTCATCCTACTAATCAAGATAGTGCTTTTTGAAGAGAATTTGACGCTCTTTCTTTTGGTACTACTGTCGATTCCGTATCTTTTTTAGTTCCGGAGATATTTGCCCGTACCAATCACATTGCACCTTTGTCAAATTAACACAAACTAAATTTTTGCAGGATTAACGAAGACTTGCATCAATATTTGTTTCAAATAAAACACGTTGCTTTTTGAGGAAAATATAACGTTCCCTCACTTGGTACTACCCTCATTTTTGTTGTTGTTAAAGTCCTGCAGTTTACATCAAAAACCAAATCGAGAAAATAATAATAAACTAAGTATATCACAAGGCATGTTTATTAATATTTTCTCCATCCAAACATTCTGCTTATAAGAAAACTTTTTCCAACTGAACTTAAGATCTAGATAAAATACGAAAAGCCCAAATAACTTAAATGATAGCAGAATATCATCTTTTATAATTCCATTTACGAGCTCCAGTCTGAAAAAGTTGAGGAAACTCAGATTGAAATGTTCTTCACTCAAATTCCGACAGAAACTTTGTCTAATAGGTTGGGGATTTAAGACTGGCAGAAAGTGATGCGTTCATGACCTTGAGATTAGTGAGTAATGCATTTTTCTGGGAGGTTTTTGAGTGTCCCTCAAAGAGAAAGGTTTCCCAAACCTCAATGGTTATTTTTTGCAATAATAAATTGATGAAAAATCATTTTGTACGAGCCTCAATAAAAATTTCATGAGAATGAGACTGGGAGGTTTTGAGTGGCGCACTACATGTCCCTCAAAAGGAAGGGTTTGAGGAGTAGTGTCACGTGTTCAGACCTGGAATTAACCAGAATGTTGTACAGAAGGGCTACAAAAACTAAAGCGACCCTTCCAACATTCCGATAGAAACTCCTGAACTAAAAACACAACTGGAATGGCCCAATTCCCTCCTCAATGAAAAAAAAATATAGTCTTTATCAACTGTTATCTTACACTCACACAATTTCCGATGGGAATGGAATTTGTAAATGCGTCCACCATCCAGAGCAGCATCGTTGGATTCTAATTAATTTTCCAAGAGAAATTGATCTAATTCCAGCGAGAGATTGATAATATTCTCATTAAGGAAGGATTCATAGGATGCAGGAAAGACGAACGATTCCTGTATTAGGCATAGTGATTTATTGAAGAGATATTTTGAACACGTCAGTTGAAATTAATCAATAACAAAGAAAGTTGATACAATGTGGCAACCTCGACGTCCTGACTTCAAGCAAACAAGGATCAACTGCGACGTTGCCGGAATGTAATATTCATAAACATTCAAAAAAATGACGATGCTCACTTCCTATTTTATAATTTTCTAATCTGTGCAAATGAATGGCGCTTCAAATTATCATCTCGGCTACGCCAAAATAAAACAGATTTTTCTCCAGGATTTTCGAAATGGCGTCCGATGCAGAGCAGCGGAAGCAGCGATAATGAAAGAGGTTGTTAAATTATTTAGAAACATTTTCAGTTCTACTTTGTTAGCGTTGCTTATTCCTGAATCCAGTTACGTCAGATGCACATTTTACATTTTCTCAATGAACTTGTTGATGAATGGAATGAATTGTTAATTGTTGGGGATTTGAATTTTGCCCATTTTAATATACCAGAGTTTTTAAACTTTTTCATACTGATCTTGCATATTATATTTTCTTTAAAACCAATCTCACTCACAATCTGTCTGACTCTCCAAATGATACGCCTCTGACTTAGTAATCACATTTTTGAATTCAACATAATTTATTGTTAGGATCCCAAAGTTTCAAAACTTTATTTTAAATCGTTTAGGGAGGCGTAGCTCTTTTAGGTGGCGTCCGAGAATGGGTTCTATGTTTAAATGACAAAGTTATTTTATTGTAAACGTGTAGAAATAACTTTTTTCAAATTTGGTTTGTTTTTAATATACAGGGTGACCCATAGGTATGTGTACCAATTATCTTGACAAATTCACTACCAGAGACGGACTAGCTCAACGACTTGTTACAAATTTCAACATGTAATAATAATGACAAACCATCGAACCAAAAATATTGTGACGACCACATTTGGTGGATGCGCCGGATATTTGTACCACAAAATTGCATCAGCCACCACTGTGTGTGGAATCGATTTGCTTCTAGTACATTCTAGCAAAACTAGATGGCGTCGAACATTCTACGCTGTTCAGGGTGTTACTAGAATATTCTTTCAATCCTGGAGTGGGGATAAAAAACCGTCGTTTGAGGAAAAGTGTAGAGTTGTGTTTTGGTGATCGTTGCATTGATTGTGAACGAGCAGTGTTGAAGAAAACATAAATAATTGACTGTACATAAATAATTGTCGGTAAATAAATTAGTGAAGATTGGACAAAGTGTTTTCTATAGTGGAAAAATTATTACAATATCAATTTCAGATAAATTTAACACTTTCTCAGAAATTAATTTCAATAAAATGAACCTTTTTTTGGGTAGTCAAAATACGTTAAAATTTGGGAAATGTGATGAAAATCAAGAAATAAATGTTATTTTTTCGTTCAAATTTTGATGCCCAATTTTGGTCCGACGTTTTAGTTTTTTCAAGTTGATTATTAATGCAACTCAATGTCGTGTCATTTTTTGAATAAATTCTGATTTTTGGGAAACTGTTTATTTTATCAAAATCAATAAAGAGTACCATTTTTAGAGATTAATATTCACGTATTTTTTTTTTATTGTATAGTGGATCTTGATCTAAAAAAAGCCAATTGAAAAAAAAATAATTTGATAATACGTATGTCATCAGTCTTGGTAGCAAGATTGCTTCGGCCTGGTTTTTCTGATGAAATAACAGAAATTTACGTTACTTAGCCGGGAAATGACTTATTAGAGACATTACTTCGAATTTCCTTTTTTTACCCAAGATGCATAGAAACACTTTTTTTTTGGTAAGGTGAAAATTAGCCACAATTAAAAACTCCGATCCATTTTGTAGTACAGCATGATCTTGTACATAACCATATAAAAGTGAAAAATGACATACTTATGTACTTCGACAAAGATTTTGTAGAAAAAAGCCCTCAAAAGTTTTTTTTTTCAAAATAATCGTTTTTATAGCGCGGTAACTACCACTTCGTAACATGACCAAAAACGGGGCGTAGTCAAAGTATCCCAGTATGACGTTATTCCGCTTGATTTTTCAACTTCAATCGATTGAATTGAATTGACAGTGATGGTGCGTTTTATGTTCGTTTGTTCACGTTATACGTGAACCTAGACGTGTTGAATAATGACCAGGGGCATTTTCAACTCAATATCTCCAGAGTTATGACTTGATAACTCGAACAGTTTGATCTAGTCTGTTTTTAACTATTTTTATATGTGAATTTGTGTATAACTCGACTCAATATCTCAATTATATGAATATTTGAGGCATCTTTCGTGAATATTTCGGCCTGTCACTCAGAGTTATGACTTGATAACTCAAACAGTTTGATCCAGTCTGTTTTTAACTTTTTCTATATGTGAATTTTGTGTATAATTCAACTCAATATAACCTCAATTATATGAATATTTGAGGCAACTTTCGTGAATATTTCAGGCTGTTTTTCAGAGTTATGACTTGATAACTCAAACAGTTTGATCCAGTCTGTTTTTAACTTTTTCTATATGTGAATTTTGTGTTTAACTCAACTCAATACCTCAATTATATGAATATTTTAGGCATATTTCGTGAATATTTCAGCCTGTTTTTCAGATATGACTTGATAACTCAAACAGTTTTATCCAGTCTGTTTTTAACTTTTTCTATATGTGAATTTTGTGTATAATTCAACTCAATATAACCTCAATTATATGAATATTTGAGGCAACTTTCGTGAATATTTCAGGCTGTTTTTCAGAGTTATGACTTGATAACTCAAACAGTTTGATCCAGTCTGTTTTTAACTTTTTCTATATGTGAATTTTGTGTTTAACTCAACTCAATACCTCAATTATATGAATATTTTAGGCATATTTCGTGAATATTTCAGCCTGTTTTTCAGATATGACTTGATAACTGAAACAGTTTTATCCAGTCTGTTTTTAACTTTTTCTATATGTGAATTTTGTGTATAATTCAACTCAATATAACCTCAATTATATGAATATTTGAGGCAACTTTCGTGAATATTTCAGGCTGTTTTTCAGAGTTATGACTTGATAACTCAAACAGTTTTATCCAGTCTGTTTTTAACTTTTTCTATATGTGAATTTTGTGTTTAACTCAACTCAATACCTCAATTATATGAATATTTGAGGCAACTTTCGTGAATATTTTAGCCTGTTTTTCAGAGTTATGACTTGATAACTCAAACAGTTTGATCCAGTCTGTTTTTAACTTTTTCTATATGTGAATTTTGTGTATAACCCAACTCAATATAACCTCAATTATATGAATATTTGAGGCATCTTTCGTGAATATTTCAGCCTGTTTCTCAGAGTCATGACTTGATAACTCAAACAGTTTGATCCAGTCTGTTTTTAACTTTTTCTATATGTGAATTTTGTGTATAACCCAACTCAATATAACCTCAATTATATGAATATTTGAGGCATCTTTCGTGAATATTTCAGCCTGTTTCTCAAAGTTATGACTTGATAACTCAAACAGTTTGGTCCAGTCTGTTTTTAACTATTTCTATATGTGAATTTTGTATATAACTCAACTCAATATAACCTCAATTATATGAATATTTGAGGCAACTTTCGTGAATATTTTAGCCCATTTCACAGAGTTATGACTTAATAACTCAAACAGTTTGATCCAGTCTGTTTTTAACTTTTTCTTTATGGATTTGTGTATAACTCCCGTACTTTTTGAGTGGCAGGTTTGAGATCTTGACCTCAATTATACGAATATTTGAGGCAACTTTCGTGAAGTTTTCAGCGTCTCCAACTCAGTTGCACAGAGGATAGAACATTTGACTCAATCGCAAAGATGATGACGTCACGGGCAGTAGTTAAACCACACCCTTTTTTCGGGCATTTAGTGAAGGGTGTTTTTTCTTTGTTGTTCATTAACTGTATCTTGAAAAAATGTTTTTCAGCATCAACTGCATTTTATTGATCAAAAGGCTTCGTACACACGATATATATTTTTGTCGAAACATCCAGCTCACAGAAATAGCTTCACGTCCCTTCCAAACTAAAAATTCCAATATCCGTCAATCCCCATGACAAACCCTTCGTGCATTTTTTGCCATCCATCAAATCCGTGTTTGTTCAGATAAAAGAAATTACTCCAGACACATTGGAAAACAAACAAGCTTTTATCTACGTACACCCGATAGCTGACATTATCAGCTAGCATATCTCTTGGATAAATTGGATCAAGTTTCCATTAGGAAAAAAGCTTTCCACGCTTGGGGATTTGCATACGCAATATTCGAAAATATCGAACCATTTGTATCGACAAAAAAAAGTCGGTCTGTCAATTTATATACGGGAAAAAGGAGTGCCCTTAGTGGGGCTCAACAAGACATACTTGAAATTAATTTCATCACTTCGTTTTTGGTCATGTCATTGTAAAGTTAGCTCAAACATCCATAATATCCGTTTTAACTAATAAAAAATATTTTCAATTTCCTTTCCCACATAATTCAATAATTCCAGTCCAACTTCGCCATTCTCGTAATTCAGTTTTCAAGCTGATTCCATTTTTCCGTTTCATCTCATTTGTCTGAATTCGACAGGCAAACATTGGCCCATCGAAGGCAGGACTTCGCCTTAAGCAGGAAATGAATCGAACAATTTTCGATATTTTGAACCTGGATGATAAATTGAATATGCGAGTGGATAAAAAAAGATGAAATATGCATCGAGCCAGAAAAACCGAGCTAGCGATTGTGGATTATGGAAATATATTCTTATAGTATGCGTTTGTTCAGCTGTAGATAAAATCGATTATTTAAACATCAGACAAGCGTGGATAATGACTATAAGGGCCATGACATACATACTATAATATACAAAAATTGTGAAAAAATCCCTTTATATCATTTTTTTGAAATTTGATCCCCTTTGAACAACACAATTATCTTCCCATAAGTACGCCCCTGGAACCAATTTGGCATATGCTCAAAAAAGGTTTGTCGATACCAATCGAACAAAAAAAAAATGAAAATCAGTCCATAAACAAAAATTTTACCCTGTGTACCTATTTTCAAAAATTCTTAACTCTCCTGGGTTTTGCCTTTAACACTCTAAAATCTTATAAAATCACTTTAAATCTTCCCAACTGAGATAAATCTTGCAATTACAACGATTTTAACAAAAATCCTTGCATAAATCTTGACCAATCCTTCAAAATTTGGTTCTCTCACACACGTAAATTCATTTATCTAACGCATGACAGTTAAAGGTGTCATTTTGAACAGGTGAAGTGTCAAATAACACACTAGTGTGTTATAATCCATAACTCACTAGTCACTCGTGAGTTATGGATTATAACTCACGTTCTCGTGGCAACAAAACAAACAATAACCTATTTTGACCAAAATCTGTCTATAGTCATTCTAACACTGAAACTCATATTTAATAACTATCTCATAAAAACATGATTTTTTCCATTTGTTGGATAAACATTGTATGGCACTCGTGCGTTATGTTCCACAAGTCACTTGAGAATTTATACAAATCTTTCTCGCGTGACTTATTTTCAACACAACGCACTAGTACCATGAATAACTTTAAAATCACTCTATATCTTACTAAGGCAAACATAAACCTTGCAATAAGAACAAATTAATTAAAAATCCTATTATAAATCTTAACAAATCCGTTTCAACCTTGTCCTTTGACCCTCTAAAATCCTATAAAATCACTTTGAAATCTTTTCCAAGTGAGATAAATCTTATTGAATCTTGCGATAAAAACGATTTCAACCAAAACCCTTGCATTAATCTTTTCAAATCTGGTCCTCTTGTACTAAAATCCATATGAATCGCTTCAAATCTCATCAAAGTGATATAAATCTTATTAAACCTTGCAATGAAAATAATTATCACCATAAATCTTAACAAACCTCTCTAAATCCATCACATAGCTAAACCCATTAAAATCTGAAGTAAACATAAATCTTACAATAAGAACGATTTTGATAGAAATCTATTTATAAATCTTAACAAATCTCTTTAAATCCGGTTGTCCCAAACACTAAAACCCATCAAAATCGCTTTAAATCTCACTAAAGCTGACATAAATCTTGCAATGAGAACGATTTTAATAAAAATCTTTTTAATAATCTTGAAAAATCCGCTTAAGCCTTGTACTTTGACAATCTAAAATTCCATAGAATCACTTTAAATCCTCACTAAGTAAGATGAACTTTATAAAATTTTCCAATAAAAGCGATTTAGGTAAAGTGATATAAATATAATAAATCTTATCAAACCTTGCAATGAAAATGATTTTAACCATAAATCTTAACAAACCCCTTTAAATCTGTCTGTCTCAACAACTAAAATCCATTAAAATCGCTTTAAATCTTATAAAAGCAGAAATAAATCTCAGTAAATCTTACGATGAGACCGATTTTCACAGAAATACTTTATAAATCTTAAAACAACATTTTTAATCTTGTTCTTTGACACTTAAAAGTCCTATAAAATCAATTTAAATCTTCTCCAAGTGAAATGAATCTTATCAAATCTTGCAATAAAAACAATTTTAAGAAAAATCCTTGTATAAATCCAAACAAATCTTTCAAATTCGGATCTCTCACAAACTAAAATCCATCAAAATCGCTTTAAATCTCACTTAAGCTGACATAAATCTTGCAATAAGAAGAATTTTAATAGAAATCCTTCACGAATCCATTCAAATCTTGTCCTTCAAGAATCAAAAATCATATAAAATCACTTTAAATCTTCTTCATTTATCTTATCAAATCTTGCAATAAAAACGATTTTAACAAAAATCCTTGCATAAATCTCAACAAACCTCTTCCACAAACTTAAACCCATTGAAATCGCTTTAAACCTCACTAAAACAAACATAAATCTTGCAATAAGAACGATTTTAATAGAAATCCTTCTTTAAATCTTAACAAATCCGTTTAAACCTTGCCCTTCGACACTTTAAAATCCTATAAAATCACTTCAAATTTTCCACAAGTGTAATGAATCTCATTAAATCTTGCAACAAAAACGATTTTAACAAAAATCCTTGCATAAATCTTGACAAATCTTTTAAAATTTGGTTCTCTCACACACTAAAATCCATTAAAATCACTTTAAATGTCACTGAAGCAGACAAAAACTTTGCTTTAAGAACGATCTTGAGAAATCCCTTCAAGTCTTGTTCCCTGACACTCTTAAATCCTACAAAATCACTTTAAATCTTCTCCAAGTGAAAAGAATCTTATTAAATCTTTCAATAAAAACGATTTCATCAAAAATCCTTGCATAAATCTCAACAAATCTCTCTAAATCCGTTCCTTTCACACACTTAAACCCATTAAAATCGCTTTAAACCTCACTAAAACAAACATAAATCTTGCAATAAGAACGATTTTAATAGAAATCCTTCTTTAAATCTTAACAAATCCGTTTAAACCTTGCCCTTCGACACTTTAAAATCCTACAAAATCACTTCAAATTTTCCACAAGTGAAATGAATCTCATTAAATCTTGCAACAAAAACGATTTTAACAAAAATCCTTGCATAAATCTTAACAAATCTTTTTAAATCTGGTTTTCTCATGCACACACTAAAATCCATTAAAATCACTTTAAATGTCACTGAAGCAGACAAAAACTTTGCTTTAAGAACGATCTTGAGAAATCCCTTTAAGTCTTGTTCCCTGACACTCTTAAATCCTACAAAATCACTTTAAATCTTCTCCAAGTGAAAAGAATCTTATTAAATCTTTCAATAAAAACGATTTCATCAAAAATCCTTGCATAAATCTCAACAAATCTCTCTAAATCCGTTCCTTTCACACACTTAAACCCATTAAAATCGCTTTAAACCTCACTAAAACAAACATAAATCTTGCAAAAGAACGATTTTAATAGAAATCCTTCTTTAAATCTTAACAAATCCGTTTAAACCTTGCCCTTCGACACTTTAAAATCCTACAAAATCACTTCAAATTTTCCACAAGTGAAATGAATCTCATTAAATCTTGCAACAAAAACGATTTTAACAAAAATCCTTGCATAAATCTTGACAAATCTTTTTAAATTTGGTTCTTTCACACACTAAAATCCATTAAAATCACTTTAAATGTCACTTAAGCAGACAAAAACTTTGCTTTCAAAACGATCTTGAGAAATCCCTTTAAGTCTTGTTCCCTGACACTCTTCAATCCTACAAAATCACTTTAAATCTTCTCCAAGTGAAATGAATCTTATTAAATCTTTCAATGAAAACGATTTCATCAAAAATCCTTGCATAAATCTCAACAGATCTCTCTAAATCCGGTCCTTTCACACACTTAAACCCATTAAAATCGCTTTAAATCTCACTAAAACAAACATAAACCTTGCAATAAGAACGATTTTAATAGAAATCCTTCTTTAAATCTCAACAAATCCGTTTAAACCTTGCCCTTCGACACTCAAAAATCCTACAAAATCACTTCAAATTTTCCACAAGTGAAATGAATCTCATTAAATCTTTCAACAAAAACGATTTTAACAAAAATCCTTGCATAAATCTTGACAAATCTCTCTAAATCCGGTCCTTTCACACACTGAAACCCATTAAAATCGCTTTAAATCTCACTAAAACAAACATAAACCTTGCAATAAGAACGATTTTAATAGAAATCCTTCTTTAAATCTCAACAAATCCGTTTAAACCTTGCCCTTCGACACTCAAAAATCCTACAAAATCACTTCAAATTTTCCACAAGTGAAATGAATCTCATTAAATCTTTCAACAAAAACGATTTTAACAAAAATCCTTGCATAAATCTTGACAAATCTCTCTAAATCCGGTCCTTTCACACACTTAAACCCATTAAAATCGCTTTAAATCTCACTAAAACAAACATAAACCTTGCAATAAGAACGATTTTAATAGAAATCCTTCTTTAAATCTCAACAAATCCGTTTAAACCTTGCCCTTCGACACTCAAAAATCCTACAAAATCACTTCAAATTTTCCACAAGTGAAATGAATCTCATTAAATCTTTCAACAAAAACGATTTTAACAAAAATCCTTGCATAAATCTTGACAAATCTCTCTAAATCCGGTCCTTTCACACACTGAAACCCATTAAAATCGCTTTAAATCTCACTAAAACAAACATAAACCTTGCAATAAGAACGATTTTAATAGAAATCCTTCTTTAAATCTCAACAAATCCGTTTAAACCTTGCCCTTCGACACTCAAAAATCCTACAAAATCACTTCAAATTTTCCACAAGTGAAATGAATCTCATTAAATCTTTCAACAAAAACGATTTTAACAAAAATCCTTGCATAAATCTTGACAAATCTCTCTAAATCCGGTCCTTTCACACACTTAAACCCATTAAAATCGCTTTAAATCTCACTAAAACAAACATAAACCTTGCAATAAGAACGATTTTAATAGAAATCCTTCTTTAAATCTCAACAAATCCGTTTAAACCTTGCCCTTCGACACTCAAAAATCCTACAAAATCACTTCAAATTTTCCACAAGTGAAATGAATCTCATTAAATCTTTCAACAAAAACGATTTTAACAAAAATCCTTGCATAAATCTTGACAAATCTCTCTAAATCCGGTCCTTTCACACACTTAAACCCATTAAAATCGCTTTAAATCTCACTAAAACAAACATAAACCTTGCAATAAGAACGATTTTAATAGAAATCCTTCTTTAAATCTCAACAAATCCGTTTAAACCTTGCCCTTCGACACTCAAAAATCCTACAAAATCACTTCAAATTTTCCACAAGTGAAATGAATCTCATTAAATCTTTCAACAAAAACGATTTTAACAAAAATCCTTGCATAAATCTTGACAAATCTCTCTAAATCCGGTCCTTTCACACACTGAAACCCATTAAAATCGCTTTAAATCTCACTAAAACAAACATAAACCTTGCAATAAGAACGATTTTAATAGAAATCCTTCTTTAAATCTCAACAAATCCGTTTAAACCTTGCCCTTCGACACTCAAAAATCCTACAAAATCACTTCAAATTTTCCACAAGTGAAATGAATCTCATTAAATCTTTCAACAAAAACGATTTTAACAAAAATCCTTGCATAAATCTTGACAAATCTCTCTAAATCCGGTCCTTTCACACACTTAAACCCATTAAAATCGCTTTAAATCTCACTAAAACAAACATAAACCTTGCAATAAGAACGATTTTAATAGAAATCCTTCTTTAAATCTCAACAAATCCGTTTAAACCTTGCCCTTCGACACTCAAAAATCCTACAAAATCACTTCAAATTTTCCACAAGTGAAATGAATCTCATTAAATCTTTCAACAAAAACGATTTTAACAAAAATCCTTGCATAAATCTTGACAAATCTCTCTAAATCCGGTCCTTTCACACACTTAAACCCATTAAAATCGCTTTAAATCTCACTAAAACAAACATAAACCTTGCAATAAGAACGATTTTAATAGAAATCCTTCTTTAAATCTCAACAAATCCGTTTAAACCTTGCCCTTCGACACTCAAAAATCCTACAAAATCACTTCAAATTTTCCACAAGTGAAATGAATCTCATTAAATCTTTCAACAAAAACGATTTTAACAAAAATCCTTGCATAAATCTTGACAAATCTCTCTAAATCCGGTCCTTTCACACACTTAAACCCATTAAAATCGCTTTAAATCTCACTAAAACAAACATAAACCTTGCAATAAGAACGATTTTAATAGAAATCCTTCTTTAAATCTCAACAAATCCGTTTAAACCTTGCCCTTCGACACTCAAAAATCCTACAAAATCACTTCAAATTTTCCACAAGTGAAATGAATCTCATTAAATCTTTCAACAAAAACGATTTTAACAAAAATCCTTGCATAGATCTTAACAAATCTTTTAAAATTTGGTTCTCTCACACACTAAAATCCATTAAAATCACTTCAAATGTCACTGAAGCAGACAAAAACTTTGCTTTAAGAACGATCTTGAGAAATCCCTTTAAGTCTTGTTCACTGACACTCTTAAATCCTACAAAATCACTTTAAATCTTTTCCAAGTGAAAAGAATCTTATGAAATCTTTCAATAAAAACGATTTCATCAAAAATCCTTGCATAAATCTCAACAAATCTCTCTAAATCCGGTCCTTTCACAAACTTAAACCCATTAAAATCGCTTTAAATCTCACTAAAACAAACATAAATCTTGCAATAAGAACGATTTTAATAGAAATTCTTCTTAAAATCTTAACAAATCCGTTCAAACCTTGCCCTTCGACACTTTAAAATCTTACAGAATCACTTCAAATTTTCCACAAGTGAAATGAATCTCATTAAATCTTGCAACAAAAACGATTTTAACAAAAATCCTTGCATAAATCTCAACAAATCTTTCAAAATTTGGTTCTCTCACACACTAAAATCCATTAAAATCACTTCAAATGTCACTGAAGCAGACAAAAACTTTGCTTTAAGAACGATCTTGAGAAATCCCTTTAAGTCTTGTTCACTGACACTCTTAAATCCTACAAAATCACTTTAAATCTTCTCCAAGTGAAAAGAATCTTATGAAATCTTTCAATAAAAACGATTTCATCAAAAATCCTTGCATAAATCTCAACAAATCTCTCTAAATCCGGTCCTTTCACACACTTAAACCCATTAAAATCGCTTTAAACCTCACTAAAACAAACATAAATCTTGCAATAAGAACGATTTTAATAGAAATCCTTCTTTAAATCTTAACAAATCCGTTTAAACCTTGCCCTTCGACACTTTAAAATCCTACAAAATCACTTCAAATTTTCCACAAGTGAAATGAATCTCATTAAATCTTGCAACAAAAACGATTTTAACAAAAATCCTTGCATAAATCTTGACAAATCTTTTTAAATTTGTTTCTTTCACACACTAAAATCCATTGAAATCACTTTAAATGTCACTGAAGCAGACAAAAACTTTGCTTTAAGAACGATCTTGAGAAATCCCTTTAAGTCTTGTTCCCTGACACTCTTAAATCCTACAAAATCACTTTAAATCTTCTCCAAGTGAAAAGAATCTTATTAAATCTTTCAATAAAAACGATTTCATCAAAAATCCTTGCATAAATCTCAACAAATCTCTCTAAATCCGGTCCTTTCACACACTTAAACCCATTAAAATCGCTTCAAATCTCACTAAAACAAACATAGATCTTGAAATAAGAACGATTTTAATAGAAATCCTTCTCTAGATCTTAACAAATCCGTTTAAACCTTGCCCTCGACACTCTAAAATCCTACAAAATCACTTCAAATTTTCCACAAGTGAAATGAATCTCATTAAATCTTTCAATAAAAACGATTTTATCAAAAATCCTTGCATAAATCTCAACAAATCTCTCTAAATCCGGTTCTTTCACACACTTAAACCCATTAAAATCGCTTTAAATCTCACTAAAACAAACATAAATCTTGAAATAAGAACGATTTCAATAGAAATCCTTCTCTAGATCTTAACAAATCCGTTTAAACCTTGCCCTCGACACTCTAAAATCCTACAAAATCACTTCAAATTTTCCACAAGTGGAATGAATCTCATTAAATCTTTCAATAAAAACGATTTTATCAAAAATCCTTGCATAAATCTCAACAAATCTCTCTAAATCCGGTTCTTTCACACACTTAAACCCATTAAAATCGCTTTTAATCTCACTAAAACAAACATAAATCTTGCAATAAGAACGATTTTAATAGAAATCTTTCTCTGAATCTTAACAAATCCGTTCAAACCTTGCCCTTCGACACTCTAAAATCCTACAAAATCACTTCAAATTTTCCACAAGTGAAATGAATCTCATTAAATCTTTCAATAAAAACGATTTTATCAAAAATCTTTGCATAAATCTTAACAAATCTTTTTAAATCTGGTTTTCTCATGCACACACTAGAATCCATTAAAATCACTTCAAATGTCACTGAAGCAGACAAAAACTTTGCTTCAAGAACGATCTTGAGAAATCCCTTTAAGTCTTGTTCCTTGACACTCTCAAATCCTACAAAATCACTTTAAGTCTTGTTCCTTGACACTCTCAAATCCTACAAAATCACTTTAAATCTTCTCCAAGTGAGATGAATCTTATTAAATCTTTCAATAAAAACGATTTCATCAAAAATCCTTGCATAAATCTCAACAAATCTCTCTAAATCCGGTCCTTTCACACACTTAAACCCATTAAAATCGCTTTAAATCTCACTAAAACAAACATAAATCTTGCAATAAGAACGATTTTAATAGAAATCCTTCTTCAAATCTTGACAAATTCGTTTAAACCTTGCCCTTTGACACTCTTAAATCCTACAAAATCACTTCAAATTTTCCACAAGTGAAATGAATCTCATTAAATCTTGCAACAAAAACGATTTTAACAAAAATCCTTGCATAAATCTCAACAAATCTCTCTAAATCCGGTCCTTTCACACACTTAAACCCATCAAAATCGCTTTAAACCTCACTAAAACAAACATAAATCTTGCAATAAGAACGATTTTAATAGAAATCCTTTTCTAAATCTTAACAAATCCCTTTAAACCTTGTCCCTAGACACTCTAAAATCCTACAAAATCATTTTAAATCTTTTTAAATTGAGATGAATCTTGTGAAATCGTGTGATGAAAACACAACTCCTTCAATAAATCTTGACAAATCTTTTAAATTCTCCTCCACTCATACACTTCAAGTAATTTAAAATGAAATGGATCAGTTCACAAAAATCGGTGAATCATATACTCGGAGATTGTGAACATTGGTGTTCAATAATCAAAGCATGTACACGAATATTAACCACAATAACCAACATAAAAATATCGAAGATAACGACCACTTCCACCAACACTGGTTCAATAAAATTCACAAGTGCTCATAAAAACCACGTTTTCCAGAGTTTTTTCTCAACTATCAGCAATAAAGTCTGGATCGTAACTTTGAATAAATTTTCTGGAATATTCAGTCAAAACTATGAATAAGAGCAAATTAATCGAAGTGTGACTATGAATTCCTGGTAACGAAGCCCAGTCAGTGATTATTATTTCCGCACTAAAAAACATGGAAATATCAAATCTCCAAACATTGGAGCACCATAAATCCAACACAAAACGATCTCTGGCAAAATTAGTGAGCTGGTCCAGTAAATAACTGGAATCGCAATTGGGTCGAACTGGCTGCAATATATGAGATTTTGAAACATGCTAATTAATCCACGGTCATTGGATGGCCCTTAAAAACAATCACGACGAAAGGTTTGGCGTAATGAGAATGGACAGTTGTCCCTTTGGTTTTATTTTTACGACAATAAATCCGAAAAAGCTCCATCGTAAACAATATCCGTGGGTCGAGGCGGCAAACGACATTTGTGATTTTATTTCACTTCTGTTAAAATCGGGGGTTATTGTGGAGTTTATGGCATGATATATTGCGGAATTGACCCAATTGATCCCAATACAGCTTATACTAGAAACCCTGCGAAGTGAATATCTGGAATATCGTCTCCACTGTCTACCACACAGATCCAGAGGGTGGCGCCCGAGTTACGAAAAAATATAGTCTTACCTCGTTCTGAATACTGGTCTACGCGAGTTTCGACGAACCATACCGTGGGGTAGTGCTGTTGATTAAGACGCAGCGTACGGGAAACGATATCCAAGTGAGAATATGGGATTAAATTGACAGTAAAATAAGCCAGCCATCATGCTGTATTCACGGAATCGTAACGTGAACTGTTCCGGACAGTGATTATATGCGGCGTACGGTAAAAGATATCTGAGTAGACATACGGGATTAAATTGACAGTAAAATGAGCGAGTTTAAGAAAAACGTGAATTGTTCGAATTAAACCGCAAACAAATCCGAAAATTTGTTTAGAACTATGAAAAATGGTTGCAACTTGGCAACATTGCCATCTGTCATCAATGTCATGATCGCTTACTAGGTGCGTTGAATTTCTTTGAAGGTCCTTAAATTGATGTTTTATCATAAATGGACATCGAAAACGTTTTAAACTTGGCAACCTTGCCCTCTGTCATAAAAGTCATATGCTTGATTTAACATTTCCACGTGAATCGCTATAACTATAGGAACCGAAACTTTTTGTTACTTAGCAACATTGCCATGATTGATTGCTTTGAATGTTGAATAAGAGAATTGATAAGTTTGAAACTAGGGAAAATGGTTGCAACTTGGCATCATTGTCATCTGTCATTAATGTCGTGATAGCTTACTGAGTGAGTTGGATTTTTTTCAAGTCCATAAACTGATGTTTCATCTCAAATTATCAATTTAAGATGACACTACGGACATTGAAAACGTTTTCAACTTGGCAACATTGTCATCTGTCATTAATGTCATGACTGCTTGAAAGACTATGTGTTTTCGATTTCTTTCACGGTCCATACATCAATATTTCCACGTGAATTGATAAAAACTATAGAAACCGAAAATTTTTGCAACATGGCCATCTGTCATTGACTGCTTAAACTGAAAGATAAGATGAGAACAGTTTCTTTCAAGGTCCGAGAGTTGATAAGGTCTAAACTATGGAAAACGGTTGCGAGTTGGCAACATTGCCATCTGTCATCAATGTCATGATAGGTGTGTTCAATTTCTTTCAGGGTGCGTACTTTGTTATTTTTAGGTGAATTGATATAAACTATAGAAATCGAAAAATTTTGCAACTTAGCAACATTGCCTTCTGTCATTGATTGCTTCAAAGGTTAAATGATCCCAGTTCCTTGATAAATAAAACTATGACAAATTTTGAACTATGTAGAAATAGGAACCGGTTACAACTTGGCAACATTGCTATCTGTCAATAATGTCAATGTCACTGAGTCCTTGAAGAGCCAGCGGTGTTCTATTTCTTTCATAAATTGTCTAGTTTTCAACAAAAAACGGCCTCATTTAGGCAACATCGCAATCGGTCATTGATGTTATCATCGCTGTGAGGAAGGGGTGTACAATTAATTTCAAAGTCCATAAATTGATAAAGTAAATGTGTGAATCTATAGATTGTTTTAACTTGGCAACATTGCCATCCGTCATTAATGCCATGATCGCTTTGAAGGCTTAATGTGTTCAATTTCTTTTGAGGTCATGCAATTAATATTTCCACGTAAAATGATAAAAACCATAGGAACCGGAAAATTTTGCAACTTGGCAACATTGCCAATGTCATGAGGGCTTGAAGAGCCTTGTGCTCAATTTCTTTTGAGGTCATGCAATTAATATTTCCACGTAAAATAATAAAAACCATAGGAACCGGAAAATTTTGCAACTTGGCAACATTGCCAATGTCATGAGGGCTTGAAGAGCCTTGTGCTCAATTTCTTTTGAGGTCATGCAATTAATATTTCCACGTAAAATAATAAAAACCATAGGAACCGGAAAATTTTGCAACTTGGCAACATTGCCAATGTCATGAGGGCTTGAAGAGCCTTGTGCTCAATTTCTTTTGAGGTCATGCAATTAATATTTCCACGTAAAATAATAAAAACCATAGGAACCGGAAAATTTTGCAACTTGGCAACATTGCCAATGTCATGAGGGCTTGAAGAGCCTTGTGCTCAATTTCTTTTGAGGTCATGCAATTAATATTTCCACGTAAAATAATAAAAACCATAGGAACCGGAAAATTTTGCAACTTGGCAACATTGCCAATGTCATGAGGGCTTGAAGAGCCTTGTGCTCAATTTCTTTCAAGCTTCGTGAATTGTCATGTCTTTAAGTTAATTTGTTATCATCTTTAAGGGAGGGGAGTACAATTTCTTTCAAGGTTCAAGGTCCATAAATTGATAGAGGTTTGAAATTTTTAAATTCTTGTAACTTGGCAACATTGCCATCTTTCATCAATGTCATGATCGCTTAAAAGGCTCGGTGTGTGCTTTTTTTTTCAAGGTCCTTACAATAATATTTTCAGGTGAATTAATGGAAAATAAAAATTTTGCAACTTGGCAACATTGCTATCTGTCATTAATGTCATGATTGCTCAAAAGGTTAGATGGGCTCAGTTTCTTTTCCGTAGATTGATAGATTTGGAACTATGGAAAACGTCTGGAACAATCATTTGGTTTTGAACTATAAAAATCGAAAACGGTTACAACTTGTCAACACTGCTATCTGTCAATTATGTCAATGTCACTGAGTCCTTGAAGAGCTAGCGGTGTTCTATTTCTTTCATAAATTGTCTAGTTTTCAACAAAAAACGGCCTCATTTAGGCAACATTGCAATCGGTCATTGATGTTATCATCGCTGTGAGGAAGGGGTGTACAATTAATTTCAAAGTCCATAAATTGATAAAGTAAATGTGTGAATCTATAGATTGTTTTAACTTGGCAACATTGCCATCCGTCATTAATGCCATGATCGCTTTTAAGGCTTAGTGTGTCGATTTCTTTTGAGGTCATTGATTAATATTTCCACGTAGATTAATAAAAACCATAGAAACCGAAAAATTTTGCAACTTGGCAACATTGCCATCTGTCATTCATGTCATGATCGCTTAAAAGGTTAAATGAGCTCAGTTTCTTTAATGATAAGTTTAAATCTATGGAAACGAGTGCAACTTGGCTACATTGTTATCAGGTTAGGTTTCGTAAATTTGAACTATAGAAATCGAAAGCAGTTACAACTTGACAACACTGCTATCTGTCAATAATGTTGATGTCATGAGGGCTTAAAGAGCTGGGAGTGTTCAATTTCTTTCAAGCTTCGTGAATTGTCAAGTTTTAAACTGAAAACGGCTTCAATTTGGCAACATTGCAATAATGTCAATGTCTCTCAGTTAATTTGATATCATCTTCAAAGAAGGGGCGTACAATTTCTTTCAAGGTCGATAAAATGATAAAGACTGTGGAAATCTATAAATAATTGTCTTAACTTGGCAACATTGCCATCTTTCATTAATGTCATGATCGCTTAAGAGGCTTGGCAACAATGTTATCAGATGAAGGTCTGTAGATTATTTAGTTTTGTGATATAGAAATCAATTGACAACACTGCTAGGTGTCAATAATGTCAATGGTCTGAGTGCTTAAAGAGCTAGGAGTGTTCAATCTCTTTAGAGGAATCATCTGGTATTATACAAAAAACAGATTTGGCAACATTGATGTTAACTTCGCTTCAAGGGAGGAGTGTCCGATTTCTTTCAATGCCCATATATTGATAAAAACTATGGAAATCCATAAATTGTTTTAACTTGGCAACATTGCTATCTGTCACACTGATTAAAAAGAGGTGATTTAGCACAGAGCTTGGAAAAATGGAAGTAGCACTGATCTCTCATTTTTTATCTACGACATTCATTCAACACGCTTTCCTCCCTAACGTTCTTTTTAACCATACTGTTTCCTATATTTCAAAGAGTTTCTCGTAAGTGATTCTGTTGGCGTATGTCGTTGATCAGGACAGGACTGTTTTGGGAAAATTTCTTCACCGCTGGCGTATGTTGGATTGAGGTACCTTATCTTGTTGGAAATCGCTTTGATGCTCTCTTCCTCATTTACTATTTCCTCTTTGTTTTCCTGTATCTCAGTGAATTCGGTTTCCCCGGTGGCGTATGTCATCCAACGGAGCAGGACTTTATTTCCGAGACCTGTTTTTTCTATGGCTGGCGTATGTTAGAGATGGAAGGAGGCTATTTTTTGCCTTTATTTCATCAGGGAGAATTAAATCTTCAACACCGCATTTGGATTGTTTAAAGTTTTTGTTAAAGTGCTTGAGATAATTTCAAGGCGTTTACGTCCCACAGAAAATTTATTATCTATTATCATAAACAAACAAACCTTTACATCATTCGTCAGCAAGTGGGTCATTAGAGGGAGGTCATAGAATCATTCCAATACTGGTATGCTTCATAAGTATACACATCATCCTTATAATGATTGCAATTGACATTTGGCACATAGTCCCTGGTTCCCACAGGAATGTACTTGGGCTCGGACAAAATTAAAATCCTGTCTGTAGCAACATAGTTCAGAGCATTGGGCTTTACACCTGATCCAACTGAACGCTCAGGCTCCTTTTCTTTCGGCTCTATTTCCTGTTTCGGTTCCTTCTTGGGCTTCCTGTGGGAGATGTACGTGGACATCATCGGCCTGTTGGGAGGAATTTTCCTTATGATCTTCTTCGGGGGCTCCAAAGGCGGAGCCACACGTACAACTGGCTTTGCCAGTTCTCTCAACCGTACTGAACATTCGCCCAAATCTGTCTTCAGTTTTGGAGCTTCATCAGGTTTCCAAACGCGTCTGGCCAAAGGTTTTGCCAAGTTCACCAGACGCTCGGACACTTGTTTTTTGCGTTTTTGTTTTGGCTTCGATTTCTTAGCTTCTTGTTGGAGTATCATTTGAATTAGTATCTCCTCAGGTTGGCTTTCGACTTCGTCTTTAGCCAACAGTTGAGAGACGCTGATGAAAAAGGGCACTTCAATGGGGTCATCAGTTGATCGGGACTCGTATATGGTTTCCAAACGATATTCTGGAAGAATCCGTGGTCGTTCTCCGATGGAATGTAATGTGTTGATGATGTGTTCATCTGTATATCGCGGCGGGACAAATTGACGAATTTTGTTGAATTGATGGACGAATTTGATCAAGCTTCTTACACGGCTTCGGCATATCGCTCTTTCTATCACTTGTTCCTTGTCTGCAAGCTCATCGACATCGGAGTATGTTGGAGGGTGACTTGCTAACGAAATGGTCATTTTTTATGGGATAAATAAATTTTCTGTGTCTGTGAACAATGTAAACAAAGGAATGGAAATGTTATTATGTCAAATATGACACATGTCATTCTGATGACAGAATATGAAGAGCGGAACACTGTTCAATGGCGTCCAGCGTGTTACGGTGCATCAATGTCAGCTGAAAAAAGACAAAAATTGGTTTTTTGGTTTCTTGGTTCGTTCTTTCGGGTTCTTTCGATTTTTTTCGGGATCTGTGGGGTTCTTTCGGGCTCTTTTGAATATTCTGGTATTCCGGGTTTGTTCGGTTTCCTTCGGGTTTTTTCGGGTTCTCTCCAGTTCTTTCGGGTTGTTTCGGTTTTCTTCAACTTTTTTAGGGTTATTTGGTTCTTTCGGGTTCTTTCGAGTTCGGTCGAGTTTTTTCGTGTTCTTGGATTCTTCTGGATTCTCACGGGTTCTTTTGGATTCTTTCGAGTTCTTACATGTTCTTTCGGGTTATTTTTGGCTCTTCCGGGCTCTTTTGGTACTTTCTGTTTTTTCCGGGTTCATTCAGCTTTTTCGCGGGTTCTTGAGGTCCATTTTTGGTTTTTTTTTTTCATTCAGGGTTTTTTTGGGTTTTTAGGGTCGTTTTTTGGGTTGTTTCGGGTTCTCTCCAGTTCTTTTGGGTTCTTTCGAGTTCGTTCGGGGATTCTCGTTTTCCTTTGAGGTCTTTCCGTTTTTTTTTCATTCTTTCGTGTTCTTCAGGGTTTGGGCGGGTTTTTTCGTGTTCTTGGATTCTTTCGGGTTCTTTTGGGTTCCTTTGTGTTCTTTTGAGTTTTTTCGAGTTCTCTCTTGTTGGAGTATCGGGTTCAGGGTTTTTTTAATTGCCTTCGGGTTTTCTCGGGTTATTTGGTTTTTTCGAGTTCTACCGAGTTCGTTCGGGTTTTTTCGGGCTCTTTTGGAATCTTTCGTCTTCTTAGGGGTATGTTCAGGTTTTTTTGTGTTCTTGCATGGATTCTTTTGGATTCTTTAGAGTTCGTTCGTGTTCTTCAGGGTTTTTCTGGGTCCTTTCGAGTTGGTTCTTGTTCTTTTGGGTTATTTTCACTTCTTTCGGGTTTTTTTTATTCTTTTGTGTTCTCTCGAGTTTTTCCGAGTTTTTTTGAGTTACCTTCAAGTTAACTTGAGTTCTTTCGAGTTCGTTCGGGTTCTTTCGTGTTCTTTCAAGTATTTTCCAAATCTTTGGTGTTTTTTCGAGTTCGTTTGGGATGTGTGGTTCTTTGTGGCTGTTCAAGTCTTAAAAGTTCCAGTTACTTAATGTACAAAAGTTTTTTCTTGTGGTGGTAGTGGTTGTTTGTGATTCTTTGTAGTTGAGAAACATTTATTACGGTTCTGGACCAACCTTTCCGTTTTTTGTGATTGTTGGTGATTTTTTGTGATTGTTTGTTGTTCTTTGTGGTTCCTTGTGGGTGTTGGTTCAAGAATGTTTATGGGTTTGCTGCATTCGATTTCGCTAATGAAGGGAACCTTGGGATGAAACGCTTTATTTTCTAATCAATAAATCAATCATCTAGCGAACCTTGACCCAAGAAAAAGAAATCCTCAAGATAATAATCACCTATAGTAAACGCCAAACAACTTTCGATCTACGTCATCGTTGCCACGTTGTTATGAAGCTTGCTGGTGGCCAAATTTGGTCACCAGCGAATCACATAATAACTCGCTTGGTGGCAGTAATGATATGACGGAGGAGATTCTTTCGAGATCTCCAATTCACAGGAACCAGTATGCTTACTGCAAGGATAAGTGTATGGATGCGGCTCTCCATGACGTAGTGCAACTAGCTAAAAGGACTTTGACGACAAAGAGGTCGCCTTGACCCTGTTCTTTGACGTAGAAGGAGCATTTGATAAGGGTGAAACGGACGTCATCTGCGAGTCCCTTACGGCCAGGGGAACCCCGGCCTCTCTGGTGGGTTGGGGTCTGCTATTCGGGATCGCCAAGTGAAGGCTTCATTAGGAGACCGTCATGTAGAGGCAGACGTGCAAGGAGGTTGCCCCCACCTAGGCTTTGATGTCTGATAATGGACAGTCTCCTGACAAGACTGGAGTTGGAGAGCTTGTATGCGCAGGCCTACACCGACGATGGCCTGATCCTTGTGAGAGGTAACCATCTGGAAATCGTCTGCGAGCGTATGAGGTCAGCGTGTAGAATTCTATAGGTAAAGAGATGGAGCTCTCAGTGAATCCCACAAAAACGGAGCTGATCCTTTTCACAAACAGGAGGAATCTCAAGCTGTTCAAGCCACCCATTATGAATAAGATGCCGCTGGCACTGAAACAGGAGGTCACCTCGGGGTGGTCTTAGACTATAAGTTAACGTGGAAACCCCATATTGAAAAGGGCATGGCTACAATGTGGCTGCTGCGAAGAGCGGTGGGACCTGAAACCACACGTCGTTCACTGGTTTTATCGAGCCGTGATCAGACCAAGGATTTTATACGGAGCCGTGGTCTGGTCACCGGCTACCAAGAAAGCCACAGTGCCACGCTCCTTGTTTCTCTTAAGAAAAACAAAATAATGAAGTAACAAAGAAAAGAGAAAGTTACTTAATTTCTGGAACGAGAGAGTGGTTTACTACGTGAGCCCTAGCTCAATGCCGGAGAAGGGTAGGGTAAGCGCCACCGACTCAAGACTGAATAAGTCGGGATTCTCCGATGTTCCGGGCACCTTCCCAATCACAGAAATTATGAAATCGAAAATTAATAACGAAGACAATGAGTTACATATAGCCAAATAACACAAAAAAATTCACTGGATAAAAATATATTCATTTATTCCTAAAGTGATCACTTTTCGAACAAAAATGAATAAACTTGAATCTAATATCGATACCAAAAATTCACGGCAACTCAGCCTCTCTTCAGTCAAGAGGGCTCAAGCTCAACGGTGGCTCGGTCAGCTCTCTCACAAAGACTCGTTGGAGAGTAAGTTGAAAATCAGTGGGTACAAAGTTGAAATACGGCCATGCTGTATCCCCTAACACTTGAGCAAAGGTATCCTGAATAATGTATAAACCAGACGGGATTTGCTAAACAGGATATTATGGAAGAAGCGGAATTTCTTTAGAGTAACCAGGATTGTTCAAATGGACATTCTATTTTCGGTTGCACCAAGAAATAATAGGCCTGGATACATAACCAACGGAAGTGGAACAAAAAGTCCAGACAAAGAGACATTATTTGTTAATACCGCTTCGGAGTCGATTTTTGAATTGCAAAGCGGGCTTTGTTTTGAGTATCGACAGGAAGAAATATGGGATAATATTTTTTCGAATTGCTATATCATTGGGAATGTATAGGTATCATGTTTATTCTCTTATTTTATAGCCAAAATGGAGCTTGAGTGGAATAACGATCGTGTGAAATATGGGTATGATTTAGCTTTAGAAATTGGTGATTTCGTTCATTGAACATAATTTGAGAGTATATGATAGTCATTTTGTAAACACCTATATGAATGGGACATAAGGCTATTAGTTGCTCAAAAATAAACATGAGATTACATTTTTTCCACGTCATCAGATTTTTCAAACTGTAATTTGAGTTTTTGGCCATTCACCAGGTAAATACAAAAAGTGGCGCCCGAGATCAGATCCCGCATGAAATCTTTGCTTACTGGACTAGTTTCCTTAGATTCCAGACTTACTATTTGAGATAAACAAGCACACAAGTCAAGAATTTATAGAAAACACTCAATTTGGTCGCCGTGTATTTAGGGATAAATTATTCGCAAAGCTGATTGAATTTAAATTTTAACGGTATCGTCGCGACAGCAACTTAAAGAAGAGCACATATTTGTATCTCCTAATTAGTCCCAGTTTAAAAGAAACAATTTTAGCAGGAGAAATTCCTGGCGCCAATCCTATTTAGCTATTAGTTGATGTAGCCAAGATTTTAATCTCACTTTTGGATTCGGTCCAAAAATATTACATAATATGATTTATGTATGAAGCAGTAGGGAAAATTCAATCAAGCAAAGTTTCCAGCAGTTCAACAACTGTTGAATTATCCATACGATGGTCGTAAACCTGTGGCATATCTCACATCAAACTCGTAAAAGTATAGAAATATTTAGCAGAAAAGGGGAGAGAGGAGTCCGTCCCCTATTATGGATACTTTAGAACTTTGTCATACAATGTAAAGTGTGGTTTGAAACCATTTACGAGGCATACGTTTTCAAAAAGGATAACTGAAACCGAATTTTCTGATTCACTCTCCCGTTATTACAGACATTTCTGATTCATTTTTCCCTTATTAATCAAGTAATTCTCCTTTTTTGGTAATTCGCTTGATTATTTGTCGAACGAACTCGTTTTTCCTTTAAAATAATGCCTGCCGTATAGTCATCAATAATATACTGTTGGTCGATCAAAACCAGAAGATAGTAGCACTTGCTCGCCGACGAGAGTACGCGTTACTTGCTTTTTCTCCTCACCCGTTTTTATAACTTATTTTGCTGAAATTTTTCCAAGTACTACCGTGTGATAAAGTTTCCGGAAAAATTCTTTTCTGTCTAAAGTTAGTCAGATATCTGGGACTTTTTGGTGAGCTTTTGATAATACATTTAAACGATTCAACGGTGGAAGAAAACTCGTGTGCATGGAGCATTATTATTTTTTAAAGAAAATTTCAAGATCTATGAACTATTTGAAAAAAATTGTCAAATATTTTTTTTTTTTAAATTGAAAATAATAATCACTTCGTACTTCCCTCAATAACTCGAAAACTAAAAAAGATATTGAAACGAGACCGACCTCAACGGAGAAAGGAGGAAATTCTCTATAATTGAGGCATAGTAAGTTACTCATTACCTTCTTTAAAAACCTGTCAGAAGTTGTCAAATTCTCTTTATGGCTTCAGACAAGCAAATACTTTGTGGTTAATCACTTCGTACTTTCCTCAATAACTCAAAAACTACAAAAGATATTGAAACGAGCTCAACCTCAATGGAAAGAGGAGAAAATTTGCTATGATTGAGGTATGTTGAGTTACTCATTGTCTTCTTCCAAAAGCCCTCAGCAATTGTCAAAATCTGCTTATGACTTCAGAAATGATTCCACGCCTTTGTAATCACTTCATATATTTCTCAATAACTCCAAAACTTCAAAAGATATTGAAACGAGACCAACCTCAACGGAAAGAGGAGGAAATTCTCTATAATTAAGGCAAAGTGAGTAACTCATTGCCTTCTTCAAATACCTGTCAGAAATTTTCAAATTCTCTTTATGGCTTCAGACAAGCAAATACTTTGTGGTTAATCACTTCGTACTTTCCTCAATAACTCAAAAACTACAAAAGATATTGAAACGAGCTCAACCTCAATGGAAAGAGGAGAAAATTTGCTATGATTGAGGTGTGTTGAGTTACTCATTGTCTTCTTCCAAAAGCCCTCAGCAATTGTGAAAACCTGCTTATGACTTCAGAAATGACTCTACGCCCTGGTAATCACTTAATATTTTTCTTAATTACTCCAAAACTTTAAAAGATATTGAAACGAGACCAACCTCAACGGAAAGAGGAGGAAATTCTCTATAATTGAGGCAAAGTGAGTTACTCATTGCCTTCTTTAAAAACCTGTCAGAAGTTTTCAAATTCTCTTTATGGCTTCAGACAAGCAAATACGTTGTGGTTAATCACTTCGTACTTTCCTCAATAACTCAAAAACTACAAAAGATATTGAAACGAGCTCAACCTCAATGGAAAAAGGAGAAAATTTGCTATGATTAAGGTGTAATGAGTTACTCATTGTCTTCTTCCAAAAGCCCTCAGCAATTGTGAAAACCTGCTTATGACTTCAAAAATGACTCTACGCCCTGGTAATCACTTCATATTTTTCTCAATAACTCCAAAACTTCAAAAGATATTAAAACGAGACCAACCTCAACGAAAAGAGGAGGAAATTCTTTATAATTGAGGCATAGTGAGTTACTCATTACCTTCTTCAAAAACCTGTCAGAAATTCACAAATTCTCTTTATGGCGAAGTGATTAACCACAAAGTATTTGCTTGTCTGAGCAAATACTTTGTGGTTAATCACTTCGTACATTCCTCAATAACTCAAAAACTACAAAAGCTATTGAAACGAGCTCAACCTCAATGGAGAGAGGAGAAGATTTCCTATAATTGAGGTGTGTTGAGTTACTCATTGTCTTCATCCAAAAGCCCTCAGCAATTGTCAAAATCTGCTTATGACTTCAGAAATGACTCTACGCCCTGGTAATCACTTCATATTTTTCTCAATAACTCAAAAACCAAAGATATTGAAACGAGCTCAACCTCAATGGAAAGAGGAGGAAATTTCCTATAATTGAGGTGTGTTAAGTAACTCATTGTCTTCTTCCAAAAACCCTCAGCAATTGTCGAAATCTGCTTATGCCTTCCGAAATGAATCTAAGCCATGGGTAATCACTTCATATTTTTCTCAATAACCCCAAAACTTCAAAAGATATTGAAACGAGACCAACCTCAACGGAAAAAGGAGGAAATTCTTTATAATTGAGGCAAAGTGAGTTACTCATTGCCTTCTTCAAAAACCTGTCAGAAATTTACAAAATTGAGAAAAACTGACAAATATCATTTTTTTTTTAAATCGCTATATCTTCTTGAAGTTACCTGTAAGGGGGTCGTTTCGGTACGCAGAAATAACGTTGAGATAATAGGACGGAAAACGGAGGGAAACGGCGCGGGTTTCTGAAGGAAAATTCGGTACAACTCCAGAATACTTTTTTTGAATAAAATTTCAAAACTCTCTCAAACACGGTAATTGAAAACTATGATGATGAAAATGCAGTTTTGAAAACTAACGGCGAATTATATAGTTTGGTTCTCCTGAATTTACCGTACCTCATTCAATAAAGTACAAAATCCCGGATATTAAATAAATGATAACCGGGAAAATCTCAAACTGATGACGCTGACAGTTGAGTGCTCTCGATTCGAAAATTTAATCATCTGGGGCTATGAAAAAGCGTTGAAACCTAAGTCTGGCGTACAGCTGAAAAGAGTTTATGCTTGTTTTAATCAGTGATTACTTAAGATAAATAAACATTTCATTCACTTTTTCCAAAAATGTCATGCTTTCGATCCAAAACAATAGCCAAAGAGAATCATGTAGACCTCAAAGGTTTCAGAATATTCTTCTTACCTCCTCGTTTTACCTATTAATAAACAGTAGAAAGGGATGAGGTTACCTGGTAATTGGGTTAATTAACTATATGAATATATTGGTCATAAAATTAATTAACGATGATCATTTTTTTTAATGATTCAATGATTTATTCAATCAAGTCAATGAAATAATGTTCACAGACTAAAGCCCTTATTAATTATTATTATGAACACATGTTCACTAAAGTAATGAAAGCTGATTGATGTAAAATATTCCATAAAGTAATGAACTGTTTTATCATATTATTGATAAACTTTTAGATTTTTTATTCAATAAAAGGCATTCATAAGTTCAATGTGAAAGTTTCATTTTATTGATATATCCGTTCATTGCTACAATTAATAGAAAATAAAAAAATGTTCATTATACTTTCGAAAGGTCTTCATTACAATCTGTTCTGTATTTCATCAGCCTTCTGAAACCTATTCATCACATTGATGATTCTCTAAACTCTTGAATACAAATTTTTGGAACAATCATTGCATTCGTTAAGTCAATGAATTTATTTGTATTAATTCAATGAATTCACTTCACTGGGACAGTAATTGAATTCATTGAATCAATTAATTCCTATACGTTGATCTTATCAGCGCAATGTATACATATACGTTAATTCAATGTACCCAGTTCACTGAAAAAATGAATACAATCAGGAAAACAATGAACTAGTAGTGCATCTATCCAATCCATTATATTAATGTGGACGTTCGTTTTTTCATTATATTAATGTTCGTTTCTCGTTCGGTATAGCATCCAGAATAAAGCATGATTATCTAGACAGTACAACAATAGTGTGTCGTGTTTGCACTCTTTTTCCCCACTCAATTTGTGTTCAACGACACATGGAGCTTTAAAAACCGCACTCAAAAATACCTCGTTTGTTTTACTTTCCAACTGGACCTTTTTATCCCAACCAAATTAGAATTAACCATGACTGCATCTATAAACTGCATGTTCACGTTAATAACGGCCCAAAGGGTTTATTCGTAGCGGAATATAAAAGGGAAACAACATCTCTGGTGTACAATTATTTATACTTAGGTTGTAATAATTATGCTGTATGCACATGTAACGCACATTCGGTTTTATGTGTAAGAAAAATCTGTTTAAGATTACCTGAGGGAATGAGATTGTATGGGGTATTTGCATTCATAAATTGCAATATGAATGACCATAAACAAAATTAAAAAAATCATATCTCCGTAACTAGTTGAGATAACCGGATGATTTTTGTACTGAATTATAAAGAAAAGTATGTTCTTTGGACCCACAAATTTTCATTTTTCCCTTACGACTAGTTTTGGGGATATTTGACATTGAGTGGCGGCATGTACTTGAGGGTAATGTAGACTTCACACCCCTGAACAAAATTCAAAAATTCATATCTCCGTAACCAGTTGAGATAACCGGGTGATTTTTGGACTGAATTATAGAGAAAAGTATGTTCTTTCAACCCACAAATTATCACTTTTCCCTTAAAACTAGCTTTGGAGATAATTGAGATTGAGTGACGTCATGTACCTGAGGGTAATGTAGACTTCACACCCTTGAACAAAATTCAAAAATTCATATCTCCGTAACTAGTTGAGATAACCGGATGATTTTTGTACTGAATTATAGTAAAAAGTATGTTCTTTCAACCCACAAATTATCACTTTTCCCTTAAAACTAGCTTTGGAGATAATTGAGATTGAGTGACGTCATGTACCTGAGGGTAATGTAGACTTCACACCCTTGAACAAAATTCAAAAATTCATATCTCCGTAACTAGTTGAGATAACCGGATGATTTTTGTACTGAATTATAGTAAAAAGTACGTTCTTTTAACCCACAAATTATCACTTTTCCCTTAAAACTAGCTTTGGAGATAATTGAGATTGAGTAACGTCATGTACTTGAGGGTAATGTAGACTTTACACCCTTGAACAAAATTCAAAAAATCATATCTCCGTAACTAGTGGAGATAACCGGATGATTTTTGTACTGAATTATAGTAAAAAGTGTTTTCTTTCAACCCACAAATTATCACTTTTCCCTTAAAACTAGCTTTGGAGATAATTAAGATTGAGTGACGTCATGTACTTGAGGGTAATGTAGACTTTAGACCCTTGAACAAAATTCAAAAATTCATATCTCCGTAACCAGTTGAGATAACCGGATGATTTTTGTACTGAATTATAGTAAAAAGTATGTTCTTTTAACCCACAAATTATCACTTTTCACTTAAAACTAGCTTTGGAGATAATTAAGATTGAGTGACGTCATGTACTTGAGGGTAATGTAGACTTCACACCCTTGAACAAAATTCAAAAATTCATATCTCCGTAACTAGTTGAGATAACCGGATGATTTTTGTACTGAATTATAGTAAAAAGTATGTTCTTTTAACCCACAAATTATCACTTTTCACTTAGAACTAGCTTTGGAGATAATTAAGATTGAGTGACGTCATGTACTTGAGGGTAATGCAGACTTTAGACCCTTGAACAAAATTCAAAAATTCATATCTCCGTAACTAGTTGAGATAACCGGATGATTTTTGTACTGAATTATAGAAAAAAGTATGTTCTTTTAACCAACAAATTATCACTTTTCCCTTAAAACTAGCTTTGGAGATAATTGAGATTGAGTGACGTCATGTACTTGAGGGTAATGTAGACTTCACACCCTTGAACAAAATTCAAAAATTCATATCTCCGTAACCAGTTGAGATAACCGGATGATTTTTGTACTGAATTATAGTGAAAAGTATGTTCTTTTAACCCACAAATTATCACTTTTCACTTAAAACTAGCTTTGGAGATAATTAAGATTGAGTGACGTCATGTACTTGAGGGTAATGTAGACTTCACACCCTTGAACAAAATTCAAAAATTCATATCTCCGTAACTAGTTGAGATAACCGGATGATTTTTGTACTGAATTATAGTAAAAAGTATGTTCTTTTAACCCACAAATTATCACTTTTCACTTAGAACTAGCTTTGGAGATAATTAAGATTGAGTGACGTCATGTACTTGAGGGTAATGCAGACTTTAGACCCTTGAAAAAAATTCAAAAATTCATATCTCCGTAACTAGTTGAGATAACCGGATGATTTTTGTACTGAATTATAGAGAAAAGTATGTTCTTTTAACCAACAAATTATCACTTTTCCCTTAAAACTAGCTTTGGAGATAATTGAGATTGAGTGACGTCATGTACTTGAGGGTAATGTAGACTTCACACCCTTGAACAAAATTCAAAAATTCATATCTCCGTAACCAGTTGAGATAACCGGATGATTTTTGTACTGAATTATAGTGAAAAGTATGTTCTTTTAACCTACAAATTATCACTTTTCCCTTAAAACTAGCTTTGGAGATAATTGAGATTGAGTAACGTCATGTACTTGAGGGTAATGTAGACTTTACACCCTTGAACAAAATTCAAAAATTCATATCTCCGTAACTAGTTGAGATAACCGGATGATTTTTGTACTGAATTATAGTAAAAAGTACGTTCTTTTAACCCACAAATTATCACTTTTCCCTTAAAACTAGCTTTGGAGATAATTGAGATTGAGTAACGTCATGTACTTGAGGGTAATGTAGACTTTACACCCTTGAACAAAATTCAAAAAATCATATCTCCGTAACTAGTGGAGATAACCGGATGATTTTTGTACTGAATTATAGTAAAAAGTGTTTTCTTTAAACCCACAAATTATCACTTTTCCCTTAAAACTAGCTTTGGAGATAATTAAGATTGAGTGACGTCATGTACTTGAGGGTAATGTAGACTTTAGACCCTTGAACAAAATTCAAAAATTCATATCTCCGTAACCAGTTGAGATAACCGGATGATTTTTGTACTGAATTATAGTAAAAAGTATGTTCTTTTAACCCACAAATTATCACTTTTCACTTAAAACTAGCTTTGGAGATAATTAAGATTGAGTGACGTCATGTACTTGAGGGTGATGTAGACTTCACACCCTTGAACAAAATTCAAAAATTCATATCTCCGTAACTAGTTGAGATAACCGGATGATTTTTGTACTGAATTATAGTAAAAAGTATGTTCTTTTAACCCACAAATTATCACTTTTCACTTAGAACTAGCTTTGGAGATAATTAAGATTGAGTGACGTCATGTACTTGAGGGTAATGCAGACTTTAGACCCTTGAACAAAATTCAAAAATTCATATCTCCGTAACTAGTTGAGATAACCGGATGATTTTTGTACTGAATTATAGTAAAAAGTATGTTCTTTTAACCCACAAATTATCACTTTTCACTTAAAACTAGCTTTGGAGATAATTAAGATTGAGTGACGTCATGTACTTGAGGGTAATGTAGACTTTAGACCCTTGAACAAAATTCAAAAATTCATATCTCCGTAACTAGTTGAGATAACCGGATGATTTTTGTACTGAATTATAGTAAAAAGTATGTTCTTTTAACTCACAAATTATCACTTTTCCCTTAAAACTAGCTTTGGAGATAATTGAGATTGAGTGACGTCATGTACTTGAGGGTAATGTAGACTTTACACCCTTGAACAAAATTCAAACATTCATATCTCCGTAACCAGTTGAGATAACCGGATGATTTTTGTACTGAATTATAGTAAAAAGTATGTTCTTTTAACCCACAAATTATCACTTTTCACTTAAAACTAGCTTTGGAGATAATTAAGATTGAGTGACGTCATGTACTTGAGGGTAATGTAGACTTTAGACCCTTGAACAAAATTCAAAAATTCATATCTCCGTAACTAGTTGAGATAACCGGATGATTTTTGTACTGAATTATAGTAAAAAGTATGTTCTTTTAACCCACAAATTAACACTTTTCCCTTAAAACTAGCTTTGGAGATAATTGAGATTGAGTGACGTCATGTACTTGAGGGTAATGTAGACTTTACACCCTTGAACAAAATTCAAACATTCATATCTCCGTAACCAGTTGAGATAACCGGATGATTTCTGTACTGAATTATAGTAAAAAGTATGTTCTTTTAACCCACAAATTAACACTTTTCCCTTAAAACTAGCTTTGGAGATAATTAAGATTGAGTGACGTCATGTACTTGAGGGTAATGTAGTCTTTACACCCTTGAACAAAATTCAAAAATTCATATCTCCGTAACTAGTTGAGATAACCGGATGATTTTGGTACTGAATTATAGTAAAAAGTATGTTCTTTTAACCCACAAATTATCACTTTTCCCTTAAAACTAGCTTTGGAGATAATTGAGATTGAGTAACGTCATGTACTTGAGGGTAATGTAGTCTTTACACCCTTGAACAAAATTCAAAAATTCATATCTCCGTAACTAGTTGAGATAACCGGATGATTTTGGTACTGAATTATAGTAAAAAGTATGTTCTTTTAACCCACAAATTATCACTTTTCCCTTAAAACTAGCTTTGGAGATAATTAAGATTGAGTGACGTCATGTACTTGAGGGTAATGTAGACTTCACACCCTTGAACAAAATTCAAAAATTCATATCTCCGTAACTAGTTGAGATAACCGGATGATTTTGGTACTGAATTATAGTAAAAAGTATGTTCTTTTAACCCACAAATTATCACTTTTCCCTTAAAACTAGCTTTGGAGATAATTGAGATTGAGTAACGTCATGTACTTGAGGGTAATGTAGACTTTAGACCCTTGAACAAAATTCAAAAATTTATATCTCCGTAACTAGTTGAGATAACCGGATGATTTTTGTACTGAATTATAGTAAAAAGTATGTTCTTTTAACCCACAAATTATCACTTTTCCCTTAAACTAGCTTTGGAGATAATTAAGATTGAGTGACGTCATGTACTTGAGGGTAATGTAGACTTTACACCCTTGAACAAAATTCAAAAAATCATATCTCCGTAACTAGTTGAGATAACCGGATGATTTTTGTACTGAATTATAGAGAAAAGTATGTTCTTTTAACCAACAAATTATCACTTTTCCCTTAAAACTAGCTTTGGAGATAATTGAGATTGAGTGACGTCATGAACTTGAGGGTAATGCAGACTTTAGACCCTTGAACAAAATTCAAAAATTCATATCTCCGTAACTAGTTGAGATAATCGGATGATTTTTGTACTGAATTATAGTAAAAAGTATGTTCTTTTAACCCACAAATTATCACTTTTCACTTAAAACTAGCTTTGGAGATAATTAAGATTGAGTGACGTCATGTACTTGAGGGTAATGTAGTCTTTACACCCTTGAACAAAATTCAAACATTCATATCTCCGTAACTAGTTGAGATAATCGGATGATTTTTGTACTGAATTATAGTAAAAAGTATGTTCTTTTAACCCACAAATTATCACTTTTCACTTAAAACTAGCTTTGGAGATAATTAAGATTGAGTGACGTCATGTACTTGAGGGTAATGTAGTCTTTACACCCTTGAACAAAATTCAAAAATTCATATCTCCGTAACTAGTTGAGATAACCGGATGATTTTTGTACTGAATTATAGTAAAAAGTATGTTCTTTTAACCCACAAATTATCACTTTTCACTTAAAACTAGCTTTGGAGATAATTAAGATTGAGTGACGTCATGTACTTGAGGGTAATGTAGTCTTTACACCCTTGAACAAAATTCAAAAATTCATATCTCCGTAACTAGTTGAGATAACCGGATGATTTTTGTACTGAATTATAGAGAAAAGTATGTTCTTTTAACCCACAAATTATCACTTTTCACTTAAAACTAGCTTTGGAGATAATTAAGATTGAGTGACGTCATGTACTTGAGGGTAATGTAGTCTTTACACCCTTGAACAAAATTCAAAAATTCATATCTCCGTAACTAGTTGAGATAATCGGATGATTTTTGTACTGAATTATAGTAAAAAGTATGTTCTTTTAACCCACAAATTATCACTTTTCCTTTAAAACTAGCTTTGGAGATAATTGAGATTGAGTGACGTCATGTACTTGAGGGTAGTAATGCAGACTTTAGATCCTTGAACAAAATTCAAAAATTCATATCTCCGTAACTAGTTGAGATAATCGGATGATTTTTGTACTGAATTATAGTAAAAAGTATGTTCTTTTAACCCACAAATTATCACTTTTCCTTTAAAACTAGCTTTGGAGATAATTGAGATTGAGTGACGTCATGTACTTGAGGGTAATGCAGACTTTAGACCCTTGAACAAAATTCAAAAATTCATATCTCCGTAACTAGTTGAGATAACCGGGTGATTTTTCAACTAAATTATAGTGAAAAGTATGTTCTTTTAACCCACAAATTATCAATTTTCCCTTAAAACTAGCTTTGGAGATAATTAAGATTGAGTGACGTCATGTACTTGAGGGTAATGCAGACTTTAGACCCTTGAACAAAATTCAAAAATTCATATCTCCGTAACCAGTTGAGATAACCGGATGATTTTTGTACTGAATTATAGTGAAAAGTATGTTCTTTTAACCTACAAATTATCGCTTTTCCCTTAAAACTAGCTTTGGAGATAATTAAGATTGAGTGACGTCATGTACTTGAGGGTAATGCAGACTTTAGACCCTTGAACAAAATTCAAAAATTCATATCTCCGTAACTAGTTGAGATAATCGGA
This sequence comes from Orchestes rusci, assembly GCA_958502075.1. Classification (NCBI taxonomy): domain Eukaryota; kingdom Metazoa; phylum Arthropoda; class Insecta; order Coleoptera; family Curculionidae; genus Orchestes; species Orchestes rusci. Next base: position 36,345,850 of record OY293307.1, read on the forward strand.
TGATTTTTGTACTGAATTATAGTAAAAAGTATGTTCTTTTAACCCACAAATTATCACTTTTCCTTTAAAACTAGCTTTGGAGATAATTGAGATTGAGTGACGTCATGTACTTGAGGGTAATGCAGACTTTAGACCCTTGAACAAAATTCAAAAATTCATATCTCCGTAACTAGTTGAGATAACCGGGTGATTTTTCAACTAAATTATAGTGAAAAGTATGTTCTTTTAACCCACAAATTATCAATTTTCCCTTAAAACTAGCTTTGGAGATAATTAAGATTGAGTGACGTCATGTACTTGAGGGTAATGCAGACTTTAGACCCTTGAACAAAATTCAAAAATTCATATCTCCGTAACCAGTTGAGATAACCGGATGATTTTTGTACTGAATTATAGTGAAAAGTATGTTCTTTTAACCTACAAATTATCGCTTTTCCCTTAAAACTAGCTTTGGAGATAATTAAGATTGAGTGACGTCATGTACTTGAGGGTAATGCAGACTTTAGACCCTTGAACAAAATTCAAAAATTCATATCTCCGTAACTAGTTGAGATAACCGGGTGATTTTTCAACTAAATTATAGTGAAAAGTATGTTCTTTTAACCCACAAATTATCACTTTTCCCTTAAAACTAGCTTTGGAGATAATTAAGATTGAGTGACGTCATGTACTTGAGGGTAATGCAGACTTTAGACCCTTGAACAAAATTCAAAAATTCATATCTCCGTAACTAGTTGAGATAACCGGGTGATTTTTCAACTAAATTATAGTGAAAAGTATGTTCTTTTAACCCACAAATTATCACTTTTCCCTTAAAACTAGCTTTGGAGATAATTAAGATTGAGTGACGTCATGTACTTGAGGGTAATGCAGACTTTAGACCCTTGAACAAAATTCAAAAATTCATATCTCCGTAACCAGTTGAGATAACCGGATGATTTTTGTACTGAATTATAGTGAAAAGTATGTTCTTTTAACCTACAAATTATCGCTTTTCCCTTAAAACTAGCTTTGGAGATAATTAAGATTGAGTGACGTCATGTACTTGAGGGTAATGCAGACTTTAGACCCTTGAACAAAATTCAAAAATTCATATCTCCGTAACTAGTTGAGATAACCGGGTGATTTTTCAACTAAATTATAGTGAAAAGTATGTTCTTTTAACCCACAAATTATCACTTTTCCCTTAAAACTAGCTTTGGAGATAATTAAGATTGAGTGACGTCATGTACTTGAGGGTAATGCAGACTTTAGACCCTTGAACAAAATTCAAAAATTCATATCTCCGTAACTAGTTGAGATAACCGGGTGATTTTTCAACTAAATTATAGTGAAAAGTATGTTCTTTTAACCCACAAATTATCACTTTTCCCTTAAAACTAGCTTTGGAGATAATTAAGATTGAGTGACGTCATGTACTTGAGGGTAATGCAGACTTTAGACCCTTGAACAAAATTCAAAAATTCATATCTCCGTAACCAGTTGAGATAACCGGATGATTTTTGTACTGAATTATAGTGAAAAGTATGTTCTTTTAACCTACAAATTATCGCTTTTCCCTTAAAACTAGCTTTGGAGATAATTAAGATTGAGTGACGTCATGTACTTGAGGGTAATGCAGACTTTAGACCCTTGAACAAAATTCAAAAATTCATATCTCCGTAACTAGTTGAGATAACCGGGTGATTTTTCAACTAAATTATAGTGAAAAGTATGTTCTTTTAACCCACAAATTATCACTTTTCCCTTAAAACTAGCTTTGGAGATAATTAAGATTGAGTGACGTCATGTACTTGAGGGTAATGCAGACTTTAGACCCTTGAACAAAATTCAAAAATTCATATCTCCGTAACCAGTTGAGATAACCGGATGATTTTTGTACTGAATTATAGTGAAAAGTATGTTCTTTTAACCTACAAATTATCGCTTTTCCCTTAAAACTAGCTTTGGAGATAATTAAGATTGAGTGACGTCATGTACTTGAGGGTAATGCAGACTTTAGACCCTTGAACAAAATTCAAAAATTCATATCTCCGTAACTAGTTGAGATAACCGGGTGATTTTTCAACTAAATTATAGTGAAAAGTATGTTCTTTTAACCCACAAATTATCACTTTTCCCTTAAAACTAGCTTTGGAGATAATTAAGATTGAGTGACGTCATGTACTTGAGGGTAATGCAGACTTTAGACCCTTGAACAAAATTCAAAAATTCATATCTCCGTAACTAGTTGAGATAACCGGGTGATTTTTCAACTAAATTATAGTGAAAAGTATGTTCTTTTAACCTACAAATTATCGCTTTTCCCTTAAAACTAGCTTTGGAGATAATTAAGATTGAGTGACGTCATGTACTTGAGGGTAATGCAGACTTTAGACCCTTGAACAAAATTCAAAAATTCATATCTCCGTAACTAGTTGAGATAACCGGGTGATTTTTCAACTAAATTATAGTGAAAAGTATGTTCTTTTAACCCACAAATTATCACTTTTCCCTTAAAACTAGCTTTGGAGATAATTAAGATTGAGTGACGTCATGTACTTGAGGGTAATGCAGACTTTAGACCCTTGAACAAAATTCAAAAATTCATATCTCCGTAACTAGTTGAGATAACCGGGTGATTTTTCAACTAAATTATAGTGAAAAGTATGTTCTTTTAACCTACAAATTATCGCTTTTCCCTTAAAACTAGCTTTGGAGATAATTAAGATTGAGTGACGTCATGTACTTGAGGGTAATGCAGACTTTAGACCCTTGAACAAAATTCAAAAATTCATATCTCCGTAACTAGTTGAGATAACCGGGTGATTTTTCAACTAAATTATAGTGAAAAGTATGTTCTTTTAACCCACAAATTATCACTTTTCCCTTAAAACTAGCTTTGGAGATAATTAAGATTGAGTGACGTCATGTACTTGAGGGTAATGCAGACTTTAGACCCTTGAACAAAATTCAAAAATTCATATCTCCGTAACTAGTTGAGATAACCGGGTGATTTTTCAACTAAATTATAGTGAAAAGTATGTTCTTTTAACCCACAAATTATCACTTTTCCCTTAAAACTAGCTTTGGAGATAATTAAGATTGAGTGACGTCATGTACTTGAGGGTAATGCAGACTTTAGACCCTTGAACAAAATTCAAAAATTCATATCTCCGTAACTAGTTGAGATAACCGGGTGATTTTTCAACTAAATTATAGTGAAAAGTATGTTCTTTTAACCCACAAATTATCACTTTTCCCTTAAAACTAGCTTTGGAGATAATTAAGATTGAGTGACGTCATGTACTTGAGGGTAATGCAGACTTTAGACCCTTGAACAAAATTCAAAAATTCATATCTCCGTAACTAGTTGAGATAACCGGGTGATTTTTCAACTAAATTATAGTGAAAAGTATGTTCTTTTAACCCACAAATTATCACTTTTCCCTTAAAACTAGCTTTGGAGATAATTAAGATTGAGTGACGTCATGTACTTGAGGGTAATGCAGACTTTAGACCCTTGAACAAAATTCAAAAATTCATATCTCCGTAACTAGTTGAGATAACCGGGTGATTTTTCAACTAAATTATAGTGAAAAGTATGTTCTTTTAACCCACAAATTATCACTTTTCCCTTAAAACTAGCTTTGGAGATAATTAAGATTGAGTGACGTCATGTACTTGAGGGTAATGCAGACTTTAGACCCTTGAACAAAATTCAAAAATTCATATCTCCGTAACTAGTTGAGATAACCGGGTGATTTTTCAACTAAATTATAGTGAAAAGTATGTTCTTTTAACCCACAAATTATCACTTTTCCCTTAAAACTAGCTTTGGAGATAATTAAGATTGAGTGACGTCATGTACTTGAGGGTAATGCAGACTTTAGACCCTTGAACAAAATTCAAAAATTCATATCTCCGTAACTAGTTGAGATAACCGGGTGATTTTTCAACTAAATTATAGTGAAAAGTATGTTCTTTTAACCCACAAATTATCACTTTTCCCTTAAAACTAGCTTTGGAGATAATTAAGATTGAGTGACGTCATGTACTTGAGGGTAATGCAGACTTTAGACCCTTGAACAAAATTCAAAAATTCATATCTCCGTAACTAGTTGAGATAACCGGGTGATTTTTCAACTAAATTATAGTGAAAAGTATGTTCTTTTAACCCACAAATTATCACTTTTCCCTTAAAACTAGCTTTGGAGATAATTAAGATTGAGTGACGTCATGTACTTGAGGGTAATGCAGACTTTAGACCCTTGAACAAAATTCAAAAATTCATATCTCCGTAACTAGTTGAGATAACCGGGTGATTTTTCAACTAAATTATAGTGAAAAGTATGTTCTTTTAACCCACAAATTATCACTTTTCCCTTAAAACTAGCTTTGGAGATAATTAAGATTGAGTGACGTCATGTACTTGAGGGTAATGCAGACTTTAGACCCTTGAACAAAATTCAAAAATTCATATCTCCGTAACTAGTTGAGATAACCGGGTGATTTTTCAACTAAATTATAGTGAAAAGTATGTTCTTTTAACCCACAAATTATCACTTTTCCCTTAAAACTAGCTTTGGAGATAATTAAGATTGAGTGACGTCATGTACTTGAGGGTAATGCAGACTTTAGACCCTTGAACAAAATTCAAAAATTCATATCTCCGTAACTAGTTGAGATAACCGGGTGATTTTTCAACTAAATTATAGTGAAAAGTATGTTCTTTTAACCTACAAATTATCGCTTTTCCCTTAAAACTAGCTTTGGAGATAATTAAGATTGAGTGACGTCATGTACTTGAGGGTAATGCAGACTTTAGACCCTTGAACAAAATTCAAAAATTCATATCTCCGTAACTAGTTGAGATAACCGGGTGATTTTTCAACTAAATTATAGTGAAAAGTATGTTCTTTTAACCCACAAATTATCACTTTTCCCTTAAAACTAGCTTTGGAGATAATTAAGATTGAGTGACGTCATGTACTTGAGGGTAATGCAGACTTTAGACCCTTGAACAAAATTCAAAAATTCATATCTCCGTAACTAGTTGAGATAACCGGGTGATTTTTCAACTAAATTATAGTGAAAAGTATGTTCTTTTAACCTACAAATTATCGCTTTTCCCTTAAAACTAGCTTTGGAGATAATTAAGATTGAGTGACGTCATGTACTTGAGGGTAATGCAGACTTTAGACCCTTGAACAAAATTCAAAAATTCATATCTCCGTAACTAGTTGAGATAACCGGGTGATTTTTCAACTAAATTATAGTGAAAAGTATGTTCTTTTAACCCACAAATTATCACTTTTCCCTTAAAACTAGCTTTGGAGATAATTAAGATTGAGTGACGTCATGTACTTGAGGGTAATGCAGACTTTAGACCCTTGAACAAAATTCAAAAATTCATATCTCCGTAACTAGTTGAGATAACCGGGTGATTTTTCAACTAAATTATAGTGAAAAGTATGTTCTTTTAACCCACAAATTATCACTTTTCCCTTAAAACTAGCTTTGGAGATAATTAAGATTGAGTGACGTCATGTACTTGAGGGTAATGCAGACTTTAGACCCTTGAACAAAATTCAAAAATTCATATCTCCGTAACTAGTTGAGATAACCGGGTGATTTTTCAACTAAATTATAGTGAAAAGTATGTTCTTTTAACCCACAAATTATCACTTTTCCCTTAAAACTAGCTTTGGAGATAATTAAGATTGAGTGACGTCATGTACTTGAGGGTAATGCAGACTTTAGACCCTTGAACAAAATTCAAAAATTCATATCTCCGTAACTAGTTGAGATAACCGGGTGATTTTTCAACTAAATTATAGTGAAAAGTATGTTCTTTTAACCCACAAATTATCACTTTTCCCTTAAAACTAGCTTTGGAGATAATTAAGATTGAGTGACGTCATGTACTTGAGGGTAATGCAGACTTTAGACCCTTGAACAAAATTCAAAAATTCATATCTCCGTAACTAGTTGAGATAACCGGGTGATTTTTCAACTAAATTATAGTGAAAAGTATGTTCTTTTAACCCACAAATTATCACTTTTCCCTTAAAACTAGCTTTGGAGATAATTAAGATTGAGTGACGTCATGTACTTGAGGGTAATGCAGACTTTAGACCCTTGAACAAAATTCAAAAATTCATATCTCCGTAACTAGTTGAGATAACAGGGTGATTTTTCAACTAAATTATAGTGAAAAGTATGTTCTTTTAACCCACAAATTATCACTTTTCCCTTAAAACTAGCTTTGGAGATAATTAAGATTGAGTGACGTCATGTACTTGAGGGTAATGCAGACTTTAGACCCTTGAACAAAATTCAAAAATTCATATCTCCGTAACTAGTTGAGATAACCGGGTGATTTTTCAACTAAATTATAGTGAAAAGTATGTTCTTTTAACCCACAAATTATCACTTTTCCCTTAAAACTAGCTTTGGAGATAATTAAGATTGAGTGACGTCATGTACTTGAGGGTAATGCAGACTTTAGACCCTTGAACAAAATTCAAAAATTCATATCTCCGTAACTAGTTGAGATAACCGGGTGATTTTTCAACTAAATTATAGTGAAAAGTATGTTCTTTTAACCCACAAATTATCACTTTTCCCTTAAAACTAGCTTTGGAGATAATTAAGATTGAGTGACGTCATGTACTTGAGGGTAATGCAGACTTTAGACCCTTGAACAAAATTCAAAAATTCATATCTCCGTAACTAGTTGAGATAACCGGGTGATTTTTCAACTAAATTATAGTGAAAAGTATGTTCTTTTAACCCACAAATTATCACTTTTCCCTTAAAACTAGCTTTGGAGATAATTAAGATTGAGTGACGTCATGTACTTGAGGGTAATGCAGACTTTAGACCCTTGAACAAAATTCAAAAATTCATATCTCCGTAACTAGTTGAGATAACCGGGTGATTTTTCAACTAAATTATAGTGAAAAGTATGTTCTTTTAACCCACAAATTATCACTTTTCCCTTAAAACTAGCTTTGGAGATAATTAAGATTGAGTGACGTCATGTACTTGAGGGTAATGCAGACTTTAGACCCTTGAACAAAATTCAAAAATTCATATCTCCGTAACTAGTTGAGATAACCGGGTGATTTTTCAACTAAATTATAGTGAAAAGTATGTTCTTTTAACCCACAAATTATCACTTTTCCCTTAAAACTAGCTTTGGAGATAATTAAGATTGAGTGACGTCATGTACTTGAGGGTAATGCAGACTTTAGACCCTTGAACAAAATTCAAAAATTCATATCTCCGTAACTAGTTGAGATAACCGGGTGATTTTTCAACTAAATTATAGTGAAAAGTATGTTCTTTTAACCCACAAATTATCACTTTTCCCTTAAAACTAGCTTTGGAGATAATTAAGATTGAGTGACGTCATGTACTTGAGGGTAATGCAGACTTTAGACCCTTGAACAAAATTCAAAAATTCATATCTCCGTAACTAGTTGAGATAACCGGGTGATTTTTTCAACTAAATTATAGTGAAAAGTATGTTCTTTTAACCCACAAATTATCACTTTTCCCTTAAAACTAGCTTTGGAGATAATTAAGATTGAGTGACGTCATGTACTTGAGGGTAATGCAGACTTTAGACCCTTGAACAAAATTCAAAAATTCATATCTCCGTAACTAGTTGAGATAACCGGGTGATTTTTCAACTAAATTATAGTGAAAAGTATGTTCTTTTAACCCACAAATTATCACTTTTCCCTTAAAACTAGCTTTGGAGATAATTAAGATGAGTGACGTCCTGTACCTTGAGGGTAATGCAGACTTTAGACCCTTGAACAAAATTCAAAAATTCATATCTCCGTAACTAGTTGAGATACCGGGTGATTTTTCAACTAAATTATAGTGAAAAGTATGTTCTTTTAACCCTACAAATTATCGACTTTTCCCTTAAAACTAGCTTTGGAGATAATTAAGATTGAGTGACGTCATGTACTTGAGGGTAATGCAGACTTTAGACCCTTGAACAAAATTCAAAAATTCATATCTCCGTAACTAGTTGAGATAACCGGGTGATTTTTCAACTAAATTATAGTGAAAAGTATGTTCTTTTAACCCACAAATTATCACTTTTCCCTTAAAACTAGCTTTGGAGATAATTAAGATTGAGTGACGTCATGTACTTGAGGGTAATGCAGACTTTAGACCCTTGAACAAAATTCAAAAATTCATATCTCCGTAACTAGTTGAGATAACCGGGTGATTTTTCAACTAAATTATAGTGAAAAGTATGTTCTTTTAACCCACAAATTATCACTTTTCCCTTAAAACTAGCTTTGGAGATAATTAAGATTGAGTGACGTCATGTACTTGAGGGTAATGCAGACTTTAGACCCTTGAACAAAATTCAAAAATTCATATCTCCGTAACTAGTTGAGATAACCGGGTGATTTTTCAACTAAATTATAGTGAAAAGTATGTTCTTTTAACCCACAAATTATCACTTTTCCCTTAAAACTAGCTTTGGAGATAATTAAGATTGAGTGACGTCATGTACTTGAGGGTAATGCAGACTTTAGACCCTTGAACAAAATTCAAAAATTCATATCTCCGTAACTAGTTGAGATAACCGGGTGATTTTTCAACTAAATTATAGTGAAAAGTATGTTCTTTTAACCCACAAATTATCACTTTTCCCTTAAAACTAGCTTTGGAGATAATTAAGATTGAGTGACGTCATGTACTTGAGGGTAATGCAGACTTTAGACCCTTGAACAAAATTCAAAAATTCATATCTCCGTAACTAGTTGAGATAACCGGGTGATTTTTCAACTAAATTAGTGAAAAGTATGTTCTTTTAACCCACAAATTATCACTTTTCCCTTAAAACTAGCTTTGGAGATAATTAAGATTGAGTGACGTCATGTACTTGAGGGTAATGCAGACTTTAGACCCTTGAACAAAATTCAAAAATTCATATCTCCGTAACTAGTTGAGATAACCGGGTGATTTTTCAACTAAATTATAGTGAAAAGTATGTTCTTTTAACCCACAAATTATCAATTTTCCCTTAAAACTAGCTTTGGAGATAATTAAGATTGACTGACGTCATGTACTTGAGGGTAATGTAGACTTCACACACTTGAACACAATTCAAAAATTCATATCTCCGTAACTAGTTGAGATAACCGGGTGATTTTTGGACTGAATTATGTTAAAAAGTGTGTCATTTGGACCCACAAATTTTCATTTTTTCCTTACGACTATTTTTTGAGATAGTTGAGAATGAGTGACGTCATGTACTTGATTCTAATGAAGTGATTAGACCCATCTGGTACGATTGTTTCACAGAAACGTTACGTAGACTGTTCCGGAAAGTAATAAGATATTTACTTAGGACGCGGCGTACGGGAAACGATATTTTAGATACGCTCAATTCTAATTATAGCTTGTCTTCGTCAGACTTGTCTCGGTAGGACTGTTTATCTTGTTCTTTTTCTATGTATATTGACTCCACTGTAATTCATAACTTTGTTCCTTCATAAATCTCAAAATTTATCGCCAATCAACGCATGTAAGAGCATACAAACTCATCACATCTGCCAAATATCAAATACACCCCTTTGTAGGAACATTAAAGTTCCCCACCAAACTTCGTTTAAATTATTCGTCTCACATCCCAAGCTCTGCAACTAATTAACAAATAAATCTCACCTTCAAACAACTCTAATTACAACTCCTTAATCTCAAAGCTCCATGCGCACTGACTAATTAACTGAATGCAAACATCGACAAAAAGCGAAATGTGAAACATCTCTTTTGAAACATAAATATTGTGTCACTTGTATAGAAAGTCCTTTGAAAAACTACATAAAATCCTCTGAGCGAGCTACACAAAGTTTCTCCGGACATCCATCAAAAAGTTCGGATTTACGACGCCTTGGAAAAAGTTCCAAAGTATGTTTTTTTTTTGGAAAAATGTTGCATTACACTGTTGCCAAGTATGACAAAGTTTGAAAGTTAACAGTTATAGCCTGTTTGGGTTAAGGTGTGTTTAGTAACAATAATATAATGAAAAAGTACATTTAGTCAATGAACAAATTCATTGATTCTCAGCCGAAGAACATTTACATTAATATAATGGATGTTCATTGAATAGATGAAGTAGTTCATTGGTTTCCTGATTGTATTCATTTTTACAGTGGACTGGGTACATTGAATTAATGAATATGTATACATTGCGCTGCTAAGATCAACGTATAGGAATTAATTGATTTAACGAATGCCATAATTTCCCCAGTGAAGTGAATAAATTCATTGATTTAACGAATGCAATGATTGTTACAAAAAATTGTATTGTCAGAAAATCATTTTCATTAATGTAATGAAATAGGTTTTAGAAGGCTGATGAAATAATGTACACCTTTCGTCAGCATAATGAACATTTTTATTCATTATTTTCTATTCATTGTACTAATGAACGGATATATCAATGAAAAGAAACTTTCACAAAAATCTAAAACAGTTCATTATTTTATGGAATGGAAATTACATCAATTCAATGTATTTAGCTTTCATCACTTTACTGAACATGTTTTAATAATGATAATTAATGAGAGCTTTAGTCAATGAAAATTATTTCATTGACTTACTTGAATAAATCATTGAACCAATGAAAAAAATTGTTGATCATCGTTCATCGTTTATTAATCTAAATTAGTTTTTTGGGTTTCTAGTAAGTTCTCAACAAAATTGTTTAATTAATTAACATATTATTATGATGTGACCCACATACCTACGTAGGTATATGAATAAAGTTTTTAAATCCTCAATAACGTGATTTTTTTTATTAAAATCTTGACTTTGCAGGAATTTCAACAATCCAAAAATCTTTTTAATGAAATTATTTGCAATTTTTTTCTGCTAAAACTAACTAGGAAACACAAATATGTGCTCGTCTTTTGGCAACTTCAAAATTTTAAAAGTTCGCCGCCATGATGATACCGTTAAATTTAAATTCAATTAGGAACTTTTGCCTATAGATGGTTACTTGTCTTGTGTAGTTGTTTATCTTAAATAGTCTGGGAAAATGTAATCTTGAATTTGTGTATACAACGTGACTATCATATACTATCAAATTATGTTCAATTTCTAAAGCTAAATCATACCTTTGTCAACGAAGTCTCATATTTCACCCGGTCTTTATTACACTTTTTTCCAGTTTGGCAATGGAAAAGGAAAATGAGCATGATACATTTCCAATGGCAACAATTCGAAAAAATATATTGTTTCTTTCTGTCGATACTCGCTTTGCAATTCAAAAATCGATTCCGAAGCGGAATTAATAAATAATGTTTCTTTGTCTGGATTTTTTGTCCCACGAGATTGACTTTGCCTGGATACAACTGTTATGTTATCCAGTCCTATTATTTATTATAATATAAAAGGAACTTGTTACATTAAAGAAATTCCGCTTCTTCCATAATATCCTGTTTAGCAAATCCCGTCTGGTTTATACATTATTCAGGATACCTTTGCTTGAGTGGGGATTCAGCATGGCGTATTTCAACTTTGTGTAATAAAAATTCAAATTGGGGATTGAATTAATGGAATGTCGCCATGATTTTATCAGATTCTTTTTGGAATTTGAATACAGATTTTCCATGAATTATTTCGTTACAAGAATTGGATTAATATTTATGACATTTTATAGCCGCTGAAAGTGGCAGAGTGAACTCAGTGGTGCAGTGAACAACATTTTGTGCCGTTGTTTGGTATTTTCTATTATTCAGAGCTTAATTTCCTTTCATATTATAATTATTAGTTGTGGGTTGTGGGTCAAGTCCGTACCTGTTATGTTACTCTATGGATGCCGGAAACTTTTCCAGTGTTGTACTGGAAACATTATCGGATAAGTTGTATTGGATTCGTCTTTGACTTTTTTGAATAGTTTTTGTAGATAATTTACCATGGCAATGGAGATGGATAGAATAATTTTCTGAAGTTAAGGAAGGAAAATGTCTTATCTTACTACATCTATAGAAAATCAAATAATTCCTAGTCAGAAATTTGTAAAATAATTTTTTTTTTTTAAGAAAAAACCTTGCATTATCACCCTGTATATTCGTAAAGTCGAAATGATGCCAGGGAAGTTTTATACAGAGTCTTGAATAAAATACAGCAATTTTTACATTTGCTCAATGAATAAATGTTCAAAAATCAATCAAATTTGCAAAATGAAAAAATTTTTTTTAGAAAAAACCTTGCATTATCACCCTGTATATTCGTAAAGTCGAAATAATGGCAGGAAAGTTTTATACAGAGTCTTGAATGAAATACAGCAACTTTTACATTTGCTCAATGAATAAATTTTCAAAAATCAATCAAATTTGCAAAATAATTTTTTTTTTTTGAGAAAAAACATTGCATTATCACCCTGTATATTCGTAAAGTCGAAATGATGCCAGGGAAGTTTTATACAGAGTCTTGAATGAAATACAGCAACTTTTACATTTGCTCAATGGATAAATTTTCAAAAATCAATCAAATTTGCAAAATAAAATTTTTTTTTTAGAAAAAACTTTGCATTATCACCCTGTATATTCGTAAAGTCGAAATGATGCCAGGAAAGTTTTATACAGAGTCTTGAATAAAATACAGCAACTTTTACATTTGGTCGATGAATACATTTTCAAAAATCAATCAAATTTGCAAAATAAAAAAATTTTTTTCAGAAAAAACTTTGCATTATCACCCTGTATATTCGTAAAGTCGAAATGATGCCAGGAAAGTTTTATACAGAGTCTTGAATGAAATACAGCAACTTTTACATTTGCTCAATGGATAAATTTTCAAAAATCAATCAAATTTGCAAAATAAAATTTTTTTTTTAGAAAAAACTTTGCATTATTACCCTGTATATTCGTAAAGTCGAAATGATGCCAGGAAAGTTTTATACAGAGTCTTGAATGAAATACAGCAACTTTTACATTTGCTCAATGAATAAATTTTCAAAAATCGATCAAATTTGCAAAATAAAAAAATTTTTTTAGAAAAAACTTTGCATTATCACCCTGTATATTCGTAAAGTCGAAATGATGTCAGGGAAGTTTTTTACAGAGTCTTGAATAAAATACAGCAACTTTTACATTTGCTCAATGAATAAATTTTCAAAAATCAATAAAATTTGCAAAATAAAAAAAATTTTTTAGAAAAAACCTTGCATTATCACCCTGTATATTCGTAAAGTCGAAATGATGCCAGGAAAGTTTTATACAGAGTCTTGAATAAAATACAGCAACTTTTACATTTGCTCAATGAATAAATATTCAAAAATCAATCAAATTTGCAAAATAAAAAAACATTTTTTAGAAAAAAACCTTGCATTATCACCCTGTATATTCGTAAAGTTGAAATTATGCCAGGAAAGTTTTATACAGAGTGTTGAATAAAATACAGCAACTTTTACATTTGCTCAATGAATAAATGTTCAAAAATCAATCAAATTTGCAAAATAAAAAAACATTTTTTAGAAAAAAACCTTGCATTATCACCCTGTATATTCGTAAAGTTGAAATTATGCCAGGAAAGTTTCATACAGAGTGTTGAATAAAATACAGCAACTTTTACATTTGCTCAATGAATAAATGTTCAAAAATCAATCAAATTTGCAAAATAAAAAAACATTTTTTAGAAAAAAAACCTTGCATTATCACCCTGTATATTCGTAAAGTCGAAATGATGCCAGGAAAGTTTTATACAGAGTCTTGAATGAAATACAGCAACTTTTACATTTGCTCAATGGATAAATTTTCAAAAATCAATCAAATTTGCAAAATAGAAAATTTTTTTTTAGAAAAAACCTTGCATTATCACCCTGTATATTCGTAAAGTCGGAATGATGCCAGGAAAGTTTTATACAGAGTCTTGAATGAAATACAGCAACTTTCACATTTGCTCAATGGATAAATTTTCAAAAATCAATAAAATTTGCAAAATAAAATTTTTTTTTTAGAAAAAACTTTGCATTATCACCCTGTATATTCGTAAAGTCGAAATGATGCCAGGAAAGTTTTATACAGAGTCTTGAATAAAATACAGCAACTTTTAAATTTGCTCAATGAATACATTTTCAAAAATCAATAAAATTTGCAAAATAGAAAAAATTTTTTTGGAAAAAACCTTGCATTATCACCCTGTATATTCGTAAAGTCGAAATGATGCCAGGAAAGTTTTATACAGAGTCTTGAATAAAATAGAGCAACTTTTACATTTGCTCGATGAATCAATTTCCAAAATCAATCAAATTTGCAAAATAAAAAAACATTTTTTAGAAAAAAACCTTGCATTATCACCCTGTATATTCGTAAAGTCGAAATGATGCAAGGAAAGTTTTATACAGGTTCTTGAATAAAATAGAGCAACTTTCACATTTGCTCAATGAATCAATTTTCAAAAATCAATCAAATTTGCAAAATAGATTTTTTTTTTAGAAAAAACCTTGCATTATCACCCTGTATATTCGTAAAGTCGAAATGATGCCAGGAAAGTTTTATACAGAGTCTTGAATAAAATACAGCAACTTTTACATTTGCTCAATGAATAAATGTTCAAAAATCAATCAAATTTGTAAAATAAAAAAAACATTTTTTAGAAAAAACCTTGCATTATCACCCTGTATATTCGTAAAGTCGAAATGATGTCAGGGAAGTTTTATACAGAGTCTTGAATAAAATACAGCAACTTTTACATTTGCTCAATGAATAAATGTTCAAAAATCAATCAAATTTGTAAAATAAAAAAAACATTTTTTAGAAAAAACCTTGCATTATCACCCTGTATATTCGTAAAGTCGAAATGATGCCAGGGAAGTTTCATACAGAGTCTTGAATAAAATACAGCAACTTTTATATTTGCTCAATAAAGAAATTTTCAAAACTACGTAACATCTTGAAAAATCAATCAAATTTCAAAAATCAAAAAACATTTTTTTGGAAAACATCTTGCCGAATCGCAGTGTATAATCGTAAAGTCGAAATAGTGCCAGAGAGAGTTTTATACAGGGTTATGAATGAAGTACAACCACTTTCACATTGGTTCAACAAATATTCAAAACTATGTAACACCATCAAAAATCAATAAAATTTGCAAAGTAAAAAAACTTTTTTGGAAAAAATCTTCCAGTATCACACTGTATATTCGTGAAGTCGAATTAATTCTGAGGAAGTTTTCTACAGAGTCTGGAATAAATCAGCATCTTTTACAGTTGTTCAACAAACAAAAATTTAAAACCACGTAACACCATCCAAAATCCATCAAATTTTCAAAATGAAAAAAAAATTTTAGATAAAATCTTCCAGAATCACCCTGTGTATTCGTGAAGTCGAAGTAGTACCAGGAAAGTTTTATACAGGGTCGTGAATGAAATACAACAACTTTCCCATTTGCTCAACAAGCAATTTTAAAAAGTATGTAACACCACCAGAAATCAATCAAATTTGAAAAATCTTGCAGTATCACCCTGTATATTCATGAAGTCGTAATAGTGAGAGGGATGTTTTATACAGGGTGAGTATAATCAATGAACACTCAAAACCACAAAATTCCATAAAAAAAAAAAGTGGAATCACCCAAAATGTTTGCAAAAACGAAATTGTTCCTGTGGAGTGTTATACAGGGTCTTGAAGAGAACAAAAAAAAAATCACTTCCACTAATTTTTTTAGATAACAAACACCATCAAAAATCAAGCAAATTTAAAACACACACACACGAAATTTTGTCTCAGGAGTGTGATACAGGGTCGTGAATAAAACATAGCAACTTCCACATTTTCTCAACAAACCAATTTTTAAAACACCATGACAAATCAATCAAATCTGGAAAGTAAAAAAGCATTTTTCAGAAAAAATATTGAAGAATCACCCTGTATATTTGTAAAGTGAAAATGGTGCCAGGAAAGTCCTTTACAGGGTCTAGAATAAAATACAGTAACTCTCGCATTCGCTAAAATATAAAATATTTTTATTGAAATTAACAAGAAAAGCATTAATTCCGAAAATAAAATCATAAAAATAAATGATAAAGGAAAGTATATAAAAATGTAGACAAAATCTTCGATTCAAGTTTGCTCTATGGATAGAGATTTAACAAATTAACAAACAATTCATCTACAGATGCTCTATAATTATTGTCAACCCCCACCCATTCGCTACTCAAGGGGGCGGAGCTCAAACACCGTTCAGTTTCCACTACGGCCACCAAAACGTGCAATCGACGAAGCCGCTATACTCACAGTAGATTTAATTTCCAATCCAAATCCAAAAATATCCAAGCGACTACTATTTAAACAGCCATTCAAATTCCCCAATCACATTTAATCCACACTCTCAATCTGGACAAAAATAAATCGACAAGAAACCGTCTTATCCAGAATGGCATCTATTAAGTTCACTGCAGCAAGAGTTACGTTCACTTCTACAGACATCCACTTGGTGAGTAATAGCCAGCGAGCGTAAACATATGATGCTGAATATAATCTGGAAATACATTCTTCACCGATACACATTTCCACAATTGTATGCCAGACGCAAAGTTTTGATGTATGAAAGAGCGGCGCTAAAATTAAATGCGCTTTTGTGCTTAGTTTGCGTGGCTTTTGTGGTCGGTCATTTCTAATCTTTTTGGATTCCGAGTCCCTTTGTTTGGGATTCAGACAATGAAGGGAATTGTTTAAAAGTGACAAGAGTTTCTTGAGGAAAGTAAGTATATGAAATATATGCTAATTTTAGTTGTTTCAGATAAATTTTCAAAGTACAAATAACCCTTTTTCGGATTAGCACCCAAAACAATAGTAAATATTCAGCATCATGATTTAACATAATCTGCGCATTTCTTCCACATTCGATGCGACCTTTCCCTTTTTCTTTTTCCAGGAAATGAATAATTCAACACATTTTGTGAATACATTTCTGTAAACTCCCGATTTCATTTGAATGTCGTGAAGTGTATCCAATTGTTGTGGAGCGGAAAAAGGTCAATGTTTTTTTTGTTTGGATGGGGAATTTGGTTTAATTTTAAAACAGACAATTTATGACAAAATTATTTATCAAAGTAGCAATGTAAACTATCTTCAATAAAACATGAACAAATTACAAATAAATTTGCAACTATAACTACCTCTCCTTTATCTTGAAAATATAAGCTCGAAATATACGAGAGTTTATTCTTTAATTTCGCTCCGTCCAAGTGTTCCTCCAAATAACCGTTTTGAAAATTTATAAGTTTGCTCTACGAGCGGAGCGTCGGGATTTCTTTCGCAGCTTAATGAGCTTCCAAGGAACGGGTCCTCTAGGATAAAATTCGAAATTATTGCCATATTAAAAACTATTTTTGGTGATATTACAAATTTCCACATCGTCGACCACACCAATGTAAATAAAGACGTGGTGACACGTTAATTATTTATGAGAGTCCAAGAACATGTTTATATACAACTTTGTAAGCATGTTGTTGACAGCCACTGTTGGTCCTGAATAAATATTTCAACATTTATTTACTCTGGCCTATTGAATTTTCTCCAGCGCTGTCGCTTTGGAGTATATAGAGGCTATAGAAACTGTTGGAGGACTTTGGTGCAGTTTGAAATTCAAATTTGGGCTAATCTTTTGAGCAATGGACGTTCCAGTGAGAATCAATGAGCTGAAGTTGTAGAAAATACTTTTCCTTCATAATCGATTGTGATTTTTGATCTAAACCTGCAAATGAATTAATATGAAAAACATCTGATCATATCCTCCCAAGTTGTGAAAATTGTACTTTGATATTGATCACAAATCGTTAAAAAAATACTCTCCATTCAACATTGAGTATGATTACGAGTCAAAAACTTGAAATACATTGAAATAAAAAACGGCTGATCGTATCCTCTTGAGTTGTGAAAATTCAGTTTTTGCTTAATTCAAGCAAATTAAAATCGGCTGATCGTATCCTCCAGAATTGTGAAGATACAACTTTTTTGATTTTCACCCTTATTAAATATTGCAGTACCTCTATTGATCACAAATCGTGAGAAAATACACCATCATCGAGTGTCGCTTTGAGTCTAGAATTAAAAATGCAATAAAATGAAAATCGGCTGATCGTATCTTCTTGAGTTGTGAAAATTAGGTTTTGTTGATTTTTGCTTCTCTTTATTATCGCAGTGCTCTTCCATTGATCTGAAGTCGTTGAAAAAATACTCTACATTCATCATTAAGTGTGATTTTGATTCAAAAACCAATAATGCAATGTAATAAAAAACGGCTGATCGTATCCTCTCAAGTTGTGAAAATTTCATTTTGGTAATTTCTGATCATTTCTATTGTATTATTGCGGTACTCCTCAATCAATCACAAATTGTTGAAAAAAGATTCTCTAAATTTATCATCAAGTATGATTATTAATCAGAAAGAAAAATGCGAAAAAACATAAAATGAGTAACGGCTGATCGTATCCGGTCAAGTTATGAAAATGTTTTTTTAAATTATATCTGCGTTTGTTCAATATTGCAGTATCCCTTTTCCAATCACAAATCGTCAAAAAATACTCCACATTCACCATTGAGTGTCACTTCAAGTCTGGAATTGAAAATGTACAAAATGAAAATCGGCTGGTCGTATCCTCTCAAGTTGTGAAAATTTAACCTTTTGATTTTTGCTTTGGTTCAATATTGCAGTAAAATTCTATTGATCAGAAATCGTTGAAAATATTGTCACTTCGAGTCTAGAATTAAAAATGCGTCAAAATTAGAAACGGCTGATCGTATACACTCAAGGTATAAAAATGTAACTTTTTCGATTAGGTACTGCTTTTTCGATATTGCAGTACCTCTATTGATCTCAAGTCGTTAAAAAAATACTTTACGTTCATCATCAAGAGTGATTTTGATTCAAAAACCAACAATAGTATAAAATGAAAAACGGCTGATCGTATTTTCTTGAGTTGTGAAAATTAAAATTTGTTGATTTTTGCTTCTCTCTATTATCGCAGTGCTTTTCTATTGATCTCAAGTCGTTGAAAAAATACTCTACATTCATCATCAAGTGTGATTTTTATTCAAAAACTAATATTGCAATTAAATAAAAAACGGCTGATCGTATTCTCTTGAGTTGTGAAAATTAAGTTTTTTATTTTTGCTTTTCTTATAATTATCGCAGTGCTCTTCCATTGATCTCAAGTCGTCTACATTCATCATCGAGTGTAATTTTGAGTAAAAAACTGAAAATGCACTAGAATGGAGAACGGCTGATCGTATCCTCTCAACTTGTGGATAAACAACTTCTTTGATTTTTACCCTTATTCAATATTGCAGTACCTCTATTGATCACAAATCTTGAAATAATACATCATCATCGAGTGTCGCTTTGAGTCTAGAATTGAGAATGCAAGAAAATGAAAATCGGCTGATCGTTTTCTCTTGAGTTGTGAAAATTGAGTTTTTTGATTTTTGCATTTCTTTATTATCGCAGTGCTCTTCCATTGATCACAAGTCGTCTCTAAATTCATCATCGAGTGTTATTTTGAGTAAAAAACTGAAAATGCATAAGAATGAGTAACGGCTGATCGTATCCTCTCAAGTTGTGAAAAAACAACTTTTTTGATTTTGACTCTTTTTCAATATTGCAGTACCTCTATTGATCACAAATCGGGAAAAAATACATCATCATCGAGTGTCGCTTTGAGTCAAGAATTAGGAATGCAATAAAATGAAAATCAGCAGATCGTATCCTCTCGAGTTGTGAAAATTTAGGTTTTTTATTCCCGCTTCTTATTGCCATACTCTATACTATTGATCTCAAGTCGTTGACAAAATACTCCACATTCATCATCAAGTGTGACTGATTCAAAAACCAATAATGCAATAAAATGAAAAACGGCTTGGTTTTTGCTTTTCTTTATTATCGCAGTGCTCTTCCATTGATCTCAAGTCGTTGAAAAATACTCCACATCATCGAGTGTGATTTTGAGTAAAAAACTAAAATACTTAAAAATGATAAACGGCTGATCGTATCCGCCCAAGTTATGAAAATGTATTTTTTTCTATTTCTGCTCTTCTTCAATATTGCAGTATCCCTTTTTGAATCACAAATCATCAAAAAATACTCCACATTCATCATAACAAAATGAAAGTCGGCTGGTCGCATCCACTCAAGTTGTGAAAATCAACCTTTTGACTTTTGCTTTCGTTCAATATTGCAGTACAAATCTATTGACCAGAAATCGTTCAAAAAATACTCTCCATTTATCATCGATTGTCTAGAATTGAAAATGCATCAAAATTAGAAACGGCTGATCGTATCCGCGTAGGTTATGAAAATGTAACTTTCTCGATTTCTGCTCTTTTTCAATATTGCAGTACCTCGCAATTGATCACAAATCGTTAAAAAGTTTTCTCCATTCATCATCTGGTGTGACTGAGTCTAGAATTCAAAATTCATACAAATGAAAAACGGCTGATCGTATCCTCTCAAGTTGTGAAAATATTGGTAGGTCGATGTTATTGCAGTATTCCTTGAAGAAAATTATTAAGCGATTGCGCTTCTTAGCAAAGAGTTTTCTGGATGTGGATTATGTAATGAATAAATAATGAGCCACAGGAAGAAAAAATCAGATGCTACTAGCAAAGTTAACAGTAACAAGAAACGAAAAATAGTGCGACAATGAGAAGAACAATAAGTGATTTAATTAGATGCTTTTTCCATACCTTCCTAAAAAAAAATGTCTGGACTCTATTTTGGGATGAGAAGCAAGTTAGAGAGGACGCTAGAAAAGCTGCTTCAGGAGCAAATAAAATTCATATCTCCAGAACTCGTTGAGATAACTGGGTGGCTTTTTCATTGGATTATAGCAAAAAGCTACTTTGAATTTGCAATTTTTTTGAATAACTTCGTTCTGGAGATAATTGACAATGAGTTACGTCACGTATTTAAGGATAATGCAGTGTCTAGTCCCATGAACAAAATTAATTCATTCATATCTCCATAACTAATTCTGATAACCAGGTGATTCATCACTGGATATCGTGAGATATACTTTGAACACACAAATTTCCACTTTTTCCAAGAATAAAAAAGTCCTTAAGTTCCTCAAGAACCGTTGGAAAGTTTGGTAACTCTCGAATCTCTATAATCTTCAGATTTGAATTCTGAAAAATCCTAAAAATTTTAGGAATTAAGATTTTTAGTTTTCTTATAGTATTTTGGATCTTAACAATCTGTGAAACCTCAGCATTTTTTGAATTTCTACAACCTCTTAAATCTTTGAAGTGTTTACAAATTTTTGAGACTGAACTATTTTGATTTTTAAAAATGAAAATCGGCTGATCGTATCCTCTCGAGTTGTGGAAATACAACTTTTTTGTTTTTCTTTTTCAATACAACAGTACCCTTTTTTTGATCAGAAATCGTTGAAAAACACTCGCCATTCATCATCGAGTGTCACATTGGGTCTAGAATTGAAAATGCAGTATAATGAAAAACGGCTGATCGTATCTGCTCAAGTTATGAGAATGTACCTTTTTTGATTTTTGCTCTTTTCAATATTGCAGTACTCCTCTATTGATCCAAATCGTAAAAAGTACTTTTCATTCACCATTGAGTGTCGCTTTGAGTTAGGAATGAAGAATTCAACCAAATTAAAATGGTATCCTCTCAAGTTTTGAAAATACAATTTTTTTGATTTTCACCCTTATTCAATATTGCAGTACCTCCATTGATCTCAAATCGTGAAAAAATACACCATAGAATTAAAAATGCAATAAAATGAAACTCGGCTGATCGTATCTGCTCAAGTTATGAAAATGTAACTTTTTTGATATCTGCTCTTCTGTATTACTCTGTATGTACTCCTCATTTTATTTTTCAACCTCGCGTATTCCAGTCACCAAAACATTTAAACTTTCAACTAGGTAATGACAATGAAATAAAACGACATCAAGTATCAAACAGAAAAACATAGATATAAAATTCAACAAAGACATACATCAGAACAAGACTTTCAAATCCCAATCGCTCGACTGGATTTATCGAGGAAAAAGCGACGTATGTCGGCTCTATGAATAATAGAGAACTGCATAGGAAATTCCCCTCAAGCACAAGATATCGCTTTTGAGGAAAATGAACGTGAGCCTGAGCTTTGTTAGACTTTTCCCCATTCCATTCGTCTTGAGGAATGTGGAGGATGATTTATAGGGGGCTTGGATATGAGGGATTAATATACTTCTGGGTAAATATATTAACCGTGGCGGGATAGATTTATTTTGGGATTTACTCGGTGACAGATGATGTCGAGACAATTTTGACGATTGAGTGGGATGGAAGGGATTTGCACAAGATTTATCATCATCCAGTGAAACTTTTTTATGTGCAAATATCTAAGCTGCGAAACTTCCAAACTGTAAATTATTTTTAGCGCAAGAACGTGTTCGCCCAAGCTGATTGAAAACCGTTTAGATGATTATCGGTGTTGCTAGACGATATTCCAATGGCTTTATCGTGGATTTTATGACACTTTCGGTGTAGATGATGCCTCATAATATTCATAGCTGTATCAAATGTACATTTGGGGTTGGTTTTATAAGTTTTAGTTTTAGTATCTGGTGAATTTATGTTTATATCTCGAGCATGCTTTGAAGGAATTAGAGATTAGATCTTGAAATGTACTTCAAATATAAAGAGAGTTGTCGGCTTAAGTGAGAGAACTCTGATAAAATCATAGCAAAGACATTCCATTAATTCACTCCTCAATTTGAATTTTTATTACACAAAGTTGAGATATGGCCATGCTGTATCCCTTCACACTTAAGCAAAGGTATCCTGAATAATGTATAAACCAGACGGGATTTGCTCAACAGAATATTATGGAGGAAGCGGAATTTCTTTAAAGTAACCAGGATTGTTTAAACAGGTTGACATTGATGCATCAAGTTCCATTTATATTCTAATTTCTGTTGCACTAAGACATAATAAGCCTGGATACATAACCAACAATCCTTCAATGTCACTTATTCAGAAGCGAAACAAAAAGCACAGACAAGGTACATTGAATTATAAAAAATATTTTTCATTCATCATAGAGTGTGATTTTGAGTCCAAAACTGCATTAAAATGAAACACGGCTGATCGTATCCTCTTGAGTTGTGAAAATATGTATTTTGTTGATTTTTGCACTTCTTTAATATTATCAACAATAATGATGATAGTGAGTACTCCTCTATTGATAACAAACTGTTGAAAAAAACTCTCCATTAATCATCGAATGTGATTTTGAATATAAAACTGAAAATTCATGGAAATGAAAAACGGCTGATCGTATCCTCTTGAGTTGTGAAAAAATTTATTTTATCAATTTTTGCACTTCTTCAATATTATCATCGATGATAATGATGGTAAGTACTTCTCTATTGATAACAAACTGTTGAAAAAAACTCTCCATTAATCATCGAATGTGATTTTGAATATAAAACTGAAAATTCATGGAAATGAAAAACGGCTGATCGTATCCTCTTGAGTTGTGAAAAAATTTATTTTATCAATTTTTGCACTTCAATATTATCATCGATGATAATGATGGTAAGTACTTCTCTATTGATAACAAATTGCTGAAAAAACTCTCCATTCATCATCGAATGTCATTCCGAGTCAAAAACTGAAAATGCATTGAAATGAAAAACGGCTGATCGTATCCTCTTGAGTTGTGAAAATTTGTATTTTGTTGATTTTTGCACTTCTTCTTACCAACAATAATAACGATGAAAAGGACTCCTCTATTGATGACAAATTAAAAAAACTCTTCATTCATCATCATCGAGTCTGCTTTCAGTCTAGAACTGAAAATTCAATGAAATAAAAAACTGTTAATCGTATCCTCACAAGTTGTGAAAATTTTATGTTGTTGATTTTTAATCATCAATATTGCAGTAGAGTTTGAAGCTGATCTCCAACGCACATCCGGAGACACCTCACATGGGAGTGTCCTACGTCCCTCCCTCTTTGACATATTTTCTGAGGCGATGTTCCGTGAAAACTCGAGGATGTGGAGGAGTTATAATCAATGGCACTCTCATCTTCACCGATGATACTGTCGTTCTTTTCCACATCTCCAGCACTAGCGCACAGTACGGCCTACACATGGATGTTACCAAAACAAAGCTTCTCCAAGATACCAAAACGAACCATTGATTTATTAAGAAGGTGGTCTGTGAAATATTGTCATATTAGTATTGAAGGCAAATACACTTGATGTAAATCCATTATTAAAATTGACGCACTACCTGGATTTATGGTCACGCTGAGCAAGCAGTTTTGTTGCAATAAGTAGTCACGTTCAGCAAGAATAGAGATCTGAA
This sequence comes from Orchestes rusci, assembly GCA_958502075.1. NCBI lineage: Eukaryota > Metazoa > Arthropoda > Insecta > Coleoptera > Curculionidae > Orchestes > Orchestes rusci. Next base: position 36,370,203 of record OY293307.1, read on the forward strand.
ATAAGCCGAATTTTTTTGCACGTCGAAGAATTGACTGACTAGAGAGAAAAAAAAATTGAAGAAGCTAAAGTCAACATTGATGTTGGGAGATCCACAGAACATGAACCTGAAGAGAAATCGGAGCCTGCTGCTGATCTGGCTTCATAACCTAACAATCCAGTGCCAGGGAAATCAAGAAATACACAAAACCTGAAAGTCGAGGTTGCCATATTGTGCCAATTTTCTTTCATTCACCATAATTGTTGGAGAACTTCTTTTAACCCTTCTAGTCAGCACTTTTACCAACCTCGCCCTTGATGTTTGAACGCCCCATGATTAGCGGGGCATGTTTTCACGTTTTTCAAATGGAAATTACACACTCGCATAATGTAGGGCGTGAATGTCGACCCATTTCACCCGTTAACATGGTTTTGTGCGTGTATACACTAATGATGTTCAGCAGGAATTTGTTGGTTACGCTGCCCATCAATCAAATTAAGTCAATCTTGCTTATTCAATAAACATATTCAAGAAAACATAAATCTACACGCGATACAATGGCGGATTCGTCACCGCGAAAATGTGATTTTTCATTTTTTGAATAAAACCTATTTTTTACTATAACGACGTCGTAATCCCAGAAAATATAAATGATTTTGCTTTAGTAGCGTCAAGTTATTCAACCGACACACAACCGTCACAATGTGGAGCGTATTGAGCACGAAATTACGAATTTCTAAATTACATACAGCTCGCAAACACGAACTATTTGTCAGCTATGCGATTTTCTCGACTTTAATGAACACGGTGCCGCGGCGTATATTGAAGCTAGAGTGCAATGTAAATGTAGAATCATATTGTATAGCTTTGATATTTGATATATTTTAAGGGTAGTCATGCCACCACCTCAAGTTTAGTCGGTGACGGTGCGTTTTTTGTTATCGTTTTATGTCAGCGTAGACGTGTTGGACAATGAAAGCAGGATTTCAATATGAAGGCCTCAAAAAAATATATATTTCTAGTTTTCCCATAATATGCAATACATTTTTTGATTCAATTCACGATAGAGGCCTTCAAATTTAAAAGAGCTAGTTTACATTGAGAGCCCTCTATAAATGGTTCTGTTCATGAACCCACTCTTTCCATCTGTCTTGAAGTGCCAACATAAGGGAAATTAATTTCCGGAAGTGGAAAATTAAGCGAGCAAATATGATAAGCAGGGGAAAACGTCAAGCATTAATTTGTAAGCCGAAAACTCGCATGTCACTTCGGCATAACAGAGATTTGACGCAACATGCATGAAATTGAGATAAGATGATGCTACAAGTCATTTTTTTTTGAATATTGTAACTGGATTTGAGGAAAAAGATCACCTTCATAAAATTTGTTTGGAAAGAAGTTTGACTATTTTGGAGTATCAAGTCCACTTACTGTCAACAACATAATTTGAGTGGATATGATACACACTTTCTGTTTCTTGCTCATCATCATCGTTTCCCGTTAGCTGCGTCTCAATCAACTATCTAATCACTGTCGTGACAGTCCACGTAACGATTTCGTGTAACAATCGTTTGATTATCATCCCTTTCACTACCAAAATCTTCATAATTTTTGGGGATATGATACACACTTTTTGTTTCTTGCTCATCATCATCGTTTCCCGTTAGCTGCGTCTCAATCAACTATCTAATCACTGTCGTGACAGTCCACGTAACGATTTCGTGTAACAATCGTTTGATTATCATCCCTTTCACTACCAAAATCATCATAATTTTTGGGGATATGATACACACTTTTTGTTTCTTGCTCATCATCATCGTTTCCCGTTAGCTGCGTCTCAATCAATTATCTAATCACTGTCGTAACAGTCCACGTAACGATTTCGTGTAACAATCGTTTGATTATCATCCCTTTCACTACCAAAATCATCATAATTTTTGGGGATATGATACACACTTTTTGTTTCTTGCTCATCATCATCTTTTCCCGTTAGCTGCGTCTCAATCAACTATCTAATCACTGTCGTAACAGTCCACGTAACGATTTCGTGTAACAATCGTTTGATTATCATCCCTTTCACTACCAAAATCATCATAATTTTTGGGGATATGATACACACTTTTTGTTTCTTGCTCATCATCATCGTTTCCCGTTAGCTGCGTCTCAATCAACTATCTAATCACTGTCGTAACAGTCCACGTAACGATTTCGTGTAACAATCGTTCGATTATCATCGCTTTCACTACCAAAATCATCATAATTTTTGGGGATATGATACACACTTTTTGTTTCTTGCTCATCATCATCGTTTCCCGTTAGCTGCGTCTCAATCAACTATCTAATCACTGTCGTAACAGTCCACGTAACGATTTCGTGTAACAATCGTTTGATTATCATCCCTTTCACTACCAAAATCATCATAATTTTTGGGGATATGATACACACTTTTTGTTTCTTGCTCATCATCATCGTTTCCCGTTAGCTGCGTCTCAATCAATTATCTAATCACTGTCGTAACAGTCCACGTAACGATTTCGTGTAACAATCGTTTGATTATCATCCCTTTCACTACCAAAATCATCATAATTTTTGGGGATATGATACACACTTTTTGTTTCTTGCTCATCATCATCTTTTCCCGTTAGCTGCGTCTCAATCAACTATCTAATCACTGTCGTAACAGTCCACGTAACGATTTCGTGTAACAATCGTTTGATTATCATCCCTTTCACTACCAAAATCATCATAATTTTTGGGGATATGATACACACTTTTTGTTTCTTGCTCATCATCATCGTTTCCCGTTAGCTGCGTCTCAATCAACTATCTAATCACTGTCGTAACAGTCCACGTAACGATTTCGTGTAACAATCGTTCGATTATCATCGCTTTCACTACCAAAATCATCATAATTTTTGGGGATATGATACACACTTTTTGTTTCTTGCTCATCATCTTTTCCCGTTAGCTGCGTCTCAATCAACTATCTAATCACTGTCGTAACAGTCCACGTAACGATTTCGTGTAACAATCGTTTGATTATCATCCCTTTCACTACCAAAATCATCATAATTTTTGGGGATATGATACACACTTTTTGTTTCTTGCTCATCATCATCTTTTCCCGTTAGCTGCGTCTCAATCAACTATCTAATCACTGTCGTAACCACGTAACGATTTCGTGTAACAATCGTTTGATTATCATCCCTTTCACTACCAAAATCATCATAATTTTTGGGGATATGATACACACTTTTTGTTTCTTGCTCATCATCATCGTTTCCCGTTAGCTGCGTCTCAATCAACTATCTAATCACTGTCGTGACAGTCCACGTAACGATTTCGTGTAACAATCGTTTGATTATCATCCCTTTCACTACCAAAATCTTCATAATTTTTGGGGATATGATACACACTTTTTGTTTCTTGCTCATCATCATCGTTTCCCGTTAGCTGCGTCTCAATCAACTATCTAATCACTGTCGTAACAGTCCACGTAACGATTTCGTGTAACAATCGTTTGATTATCATCCCTTTCACTACCAAAATCTTCATAATTTTTGGGGATATGATACACACTTTTTGTTTCTTGCTCATCATCATCGTTTCCCGTTAGCTGCGTCTCAATCAACTATCTAATCACTGTCGTGACAGTCCACGTAACGATTTCGTGTAACAATCGTTTGATTATCATCCCTTTCACTACCAAAATCTTCATAATTTTTGGGGATATGATACACACTTTTTGTTTCTTGCTCATCATCATAGTTTCCCGTTAGCTGCGTCTCAATCAACTATCTAATCACTGTCGTGACAGTCCACGTAACGATTTCGTGTAACAATCGTTTGATTATCATCCCTTTCACTACCAAAATCTTCATAATTTTTGGGGATATGATACACACTTTTTGTTTCTTGCTCATCATCATCGTTTCCCGTTAGCTGCGTCTTAATCAACTATCTAATCACTGTCGTGACAGTCCACGTAACGATTTCGTGTAACAATCGTTTGGGTTAGTCCACGTAACGATTTCGTGTAACAATCGTTTGATTATCATCCCTTTCACTACCAAAATCTTCATAATTTTTGGGGATATGATACACACTTTTTGTTTCTTGCTCATCATCATCGTTTCCCGTTAGCTGCGTCTCAATCAACTATCTAATCACTGTCGTAACAGTCCACGTAACGATTTCGTGTAACAATCGTTTGATTATCATCCCTTTCACTACCAAAATCATCATAATTTTTGGGGATATGATACACACTTTTTGTTTCTTGCTCATCATCATCGTTTCCCGTTAGCTGCGTCTCAATCAACTATCTAATCACTGTCGTAACAGTCCACGTAACGATTTCGTGTAACAATCGTTTGGGTTAGTCCACGTAACGATTTCGTGTAACAATCGTTTGATTATCATCCCTTTCACTACCAAAATCTTCATAATTTTTGAGGATATGATACACACTTTTTGTTTCTTGCTCATCATCATCGTTTCCCGTTAGCTGCGTCTCAATCAACTATCTAATCACTGTCGTAACAGTCCACGTAACGATTTCGTGTAACAATCGTTTGATTATCATCCCTTTCACTACCAAAATCATCATAATTTTTGGGGATATGATACACACTTTTTGTTTCTTGCTCATCATCATCGTTTCCCGTTAGCTGCGTCTCAATCAACTATCTAATCACTGTCGTAACAGTCCACGTAACGATTTCGTGTAACAATCGTTTGATTATCATCCCTTTCACTACCAAAATCTTCATAATTTTTGAGGATATGATACACACTTTTTGTTTCTTGCTCATCATCATCGTTTCCCGTTAGCTCGTCTCAATCAACTATCTAATCACTGTCGTAACAGTCCACGTAACGATTTCGTGTAACAATCGTTTGATTATCATCCCTTTCACTACCAAAATCATCATAATTTTTGGGGATATGATACACACTTTTTGTTTCTTGCTCATCATCATCGTTTCCCGTTAGCTGCGTCTCAATCAACTATCTAATCACTGTCGTAACAGTCCACGTAACGATTTCGTGTAACAATCGTTTGATTATCATCCCTTTCACTACCAAAATCTTCATAATTTTTGGGGATATGATACACACTTTTTGTTTCTTGCTCATCATCATCGTTTCCCGTTAGCTGCGTCTCAATCAATTATCTAATCACTGTCGTAACAGTCCACGTAACGATTTCGTGTAACAATCGTTTGATTATCATCCCTTTCACTACCAAAATCATCATAATTTTTGGGGATATGATACACACTTTTTGTTTCTTGCTCATCATCATCGTTTCCCGTTAGCTGCGTCTCAATCAATTATCTAATCACTGTCGTAACAGTCCACGTAACGATTTCGTGTAACAATCGTTTGATTATCATCCCTTTCACTACCAAAATCATCATAATTTTTGGGGATATGATACACACTTTTTGTTTCTTGCTCATCATCATCGTTTCCCGTTAGCTGCGTCTCAATCAATTATCTAATCACTGTCGTAACAGTCCACGTAACGATTTCGTGTAACAATCGTTTGATTATCATCCCTTTCACTACCAAAATCATCATAATTTTTGGGGATATGATACACACTTTTTGTTTCTTGCTCATCATCATCTTTTCCCGTTAGCTGCGTCTCAATCAACTATCTAATCACTGTCGTAACAGTCCACGTAACGATTTCGTGTAACAATCGTTTGATTATCATCCCTTTCACTACCAAAATCATCATAATTTTTGGGGATATGATACACACTTTTTGTTTCTTGCTCATCATCATCGTTTCCCGTTAGCTGCGTCTCAATCAACTATCTAATCACTGTCGTAACAGTCCACGTAACGATTTCGTGTAACAATCGTTTGATTATCATCCCTTTCACTACCAAAATCTTCATAATTTTTGGGGATATGATACACACTTTTTGTTTCTTGCTCATCATCATCGTTTCCCGTTAGCTGCGTCTCAATCAACTATCTAATCACTGTCGTAACAGTCCACGTAACGATTTCGTGTAACAATCGTTTAATTATCATCCCTTTCACTACCAAAATCTTCATAATTTTTGGGGATATGATACACACTTTTTGTTTCTTGCTCATCATCATCGTTTCCCGTTAGCTGCGTCTCAATCAACTATCTAATCACTGTCGTAACAGTCCACGTAACGATTTCGTGTAACAATCGTTTGATTATCATCCCTTTCACTACCATAATCTTCATAATTTTTGGGGATATGATACACACTTTTTGTTTCTTGCTCATCATCATCGTTTCCCGTTAGCTGCGTCTCAATCAACTATCTAATCACTGTCGTGACAGTCCACGTAACGATTTCGTGTAACAATCGTTTGATTATCATCCCTTTCACTACCAAAATCTTCATAATTTTTGGGGATATGATACACACTTTTTGTTTCTTGCTCATCATCATCGTTTCCCGTTAGCTGCGTCTCAATCAACTATCTAATCACTGTCGTAACAGTCCACGTAACGATTTCGTGTAACAATCGTTTGATTATCATCCCTTTCACTACCAAAATCTTCATAATTTTTGGGGATATGATACACACTTTTTGTTTCTTGCTCATCATCATCGTTTCCCGTTAGCTGCGTCTCAATCAACTATCTAATCACTGTCGTGACAGTCCACGTAACGATTTCGTGTAACAATCGTTTGATTATTATCCCTTTCACTACCAAAATCTTCATAATTTTTGGGGATATGATACACACTTTTTGTTTCTTGCTCATCATCATCGTTTCCCGTTAGCTGCGTCTCAATCAACTATCTAATCACTGTCGTAACAGTCCACGTAACGATTTCGTGTAACAATCGTTTGATTATCATCCCTTTCACTACCAAAATCTTCATAATTTTTGGGGATATGATACACACTTTTTGTTTCTTGCTCATCATCATCGTTTCCCGTTAGCTGCGTCTCAATCAACTATCTAATCACTGTCGTAACAGTCCACGTAACGATTTCGTGTAACAATCGTTTGATTATCATCCCTTTCACTACCAAAATCTTCATAATTTTTGGGGATATGATACACACTTTTTGTTTCTTGCTCATCATCATCGTTTCCCGTTAGCTGCGTCTCAATCAACTATCTAATCACTGTCGTAACAGTCCACGTAACGATTTCGTGTAACAATCGTTTGATTATCATCCCTTTCACTACCAAAATCTTCATAATTTTTGGGGATATGATACACACTTTTTGTTTCTTGCTCATCATCATCGTTTCCCGTTGGCTGCGTCTCAATCAACTATCTAATCACTGTCGTGACAGTCCACGTAACGATTTCGTGTAACAATCGTTTGATTATCATCCCTTTCACTACCAAAATCTTCATAATTTTAGTGGATAAGATACACACTTTCTGTTACTTGCTCATCATCATCGTTTTCCGTAAGCTGCGTCTTAATCAACTATCTAATCACTGTCGTAAACAGTCCACGTGTATCATCCCTTGATGATGGTAAGGCCGATCACCTCCACTAAAACCTTCATTGACAAAAAATTCTAATCAACACAACCTTTCAAATTATCACGCCCACTGAAAGTATGAGTTGATGGAACAATATACTCATCATGATAGAACTATTAGTTCGCGTGCTTGCAATTATTTCCTTTTTTGCTCCGCTTAATTAGAAAACTTCGGTCAAATGCTGTTTCCTGAAACCAATTATTCGCAGGAATTTTCATGAGTTTTTCGGATTGATTGCCATGCATACAAGGAATATTCCAACTAAATTTGGTACTAACATGAGCCTTTGACTTCCTAATTTACACAAAGTTGGTGATCAAAGGAGGAATTTTTCTGGAAACTTCATCTTCTCGTAACATAACTTTGAAACTTTGGTTAGACTAAATTCGCTCCAATAACTCCTACACTTAAATTATAAAAGTAAAAATGAATTTAACCGTCCTTTCATGCATTAATAACATGTGTGGTGTGAAATGAATTATTTCCAGAATTGCGCCAAAAGGATAGTTTTTAAGTTCACCAGCTGTTGCTCAACTTATCTTAATCTGGAAAGTTTGTCCATAAAAATCCCATCGATACACCCGAACCATTTCTCTTCCAGAATAGTCGTAAACCTGTACGGCAAGTTTTAATGTGGGTCGGGTTATTGCTCTTCTGGCACGGCTATAAAGCCTGTTTCTTCTCTCACTCTAGATTGATTTATTAGAAAAATTTACAGTTGATAAAAAGTTGCGGTTAAAGGTAATTTATGAGCTTCAAGTGTTGATACAAACACACCACAAGTAAGTTTGACAAGCTGTTATTTTCAAACCACTTAAGATTTTGGCTCAAAAATTAAGTCACAAGGAGTGTGAACCTTGCTTTATAGAAAAATGTTCAGTTCAAATCCATACGTCCAATCTGAAAATTTTATCGAATTTTTGAAAATTATTCGATATTTGACAAGTAAGTTTGACAAGCTGTTATTTTCAAACCGCTTGAGATTTTGACTTGAAAATCAAGTCACGAGGAGTTTGAACCTTGCTTTATAAAAAAATGTTCAGTTCAAATCAATACGTCCAATCTGAAAATTTTGTCGAATTTTTAAAAATTATTCGATATTCGACAAGTAAGTTTGACAAGCTGCTATTTTCAAACCACTTGGGATTTTGGTTTGAAAATCAGGTCCCGAGGAGTTTGAACCTTGCTTTATAAAAAAATATTCAGTTCAAATCAATACGTCCAATCTGAAAATTTTGTCGAATTTTTGAAAATTATTTGACATGAAAAAAGACGATAATCGACAAGTAAGTTTGACAAGCTGTTATTTTCAAACCACTTAAGATTTTGGCTCAAAAATAAAGTTACGAGGAGTTTGAACCTTGCTTTATAGAAAAATGTGCAGTTCAAATCCATACGTCCAATCTGAAAAATTTTGACGAATTTTTGAAAATTATCCGATATTCGACCAGTAAGTTTGACAAGCTGCTATTTTCAAACCACTTGGGATTTTGGCTTGAAAATCAAGTCACGAGGAGTTTGAACCTTGCTTTATAAAAAAATGTTCAGTTCAAATCAATACGTCCAATCTGAAAATTTTATCGAATTTTTGAAAATTATCCGATATTTGACAAGTAAGTTTGACAAGCTGTTATTTTCAAACCGCTTGGGATTTTGGCTTGAAAATTAAGTCACGAGGAGTGTGAACCTTGCTTTATAGAAAAATGTTCAGTTCAAATCCATACGTCCAATCTGAAAATTTTGAAGAATTTTTGAAAATTATTCGATATTCGACAAGTAAGTTTGACAAGCTGTTATTTTCAAACCGCTTGAGATTTTGGCTTGAAAATCAAGTCACGAGGAGTTTGAACCTTGCTTTATGAAAAAATGTTCAGTTCAAATCAATACGTCCAATCTGAAAATTTCATCGAATTTTTGAAAATTATTCGATATTTGACAAGTAAGTTTGACAAGCTGCTATTTTCAAACCGCTTGGGATTTTGGCTTTAAAATCAAGTCACGAGGAGTTTGAACCTTGCTTTATGAAAAAATGTTCAGTTCAAATCAATACGTCCAATCTGAAAATTTCATCGAATTTTTGAAAATTATTCGATATTTGACAAGTAAGTTTGACAAGCTGCTATTTTCAAACCGCTTGAGATTTTGGCTTGAAAATCAAGTCACGAGGAGTTTGAACCTTGCTTTATGAAAAAATGTTCAGTTCAAATCAATACGTCCAATCTGAAAATTTCATCGAATTTTTGAAAATTATTCGATATTTGACAAGTAAGTTTGACAAGCTGCTATTTTCAAACCGCTTGGGATTTTGGCTTTAAAATCAAGTCACGAGGAGTTTGAACCTTGCTTTATGAAAAAATGTTCAGTTCAAATCAATACGTCCAATCTGAAAATTTCATCGAATTTTTGAAAATTATTCGATATTTGACAAGTAAGTTTGACAAGCTGCTATTTTCAAACCGCTTGAGATTTTGGCTTGAAAATCAAGTCACGAGGAGTTTGAACCTTGCTTTATGAAAAAATGTTCAGTTCAAATCAATACGTCCAATCTGAAAATTTCATCGAATTTTTGAAAATTATTCGATATTTGACAAGTAAGTTTGACAAGCTGCTATTTTCAAACCGCTTGGGATTTTGGCTTTAAAATCAAGTCACGAGGAGTTTGAACCTTGCTTTATGAAAAAATGTTCAGTTCAAATCAATACGTCCAATCTGAAAATTTCATCGAATTTTTGAAAATTATTCGATATTTGACAAGTAAGTTTGACAAGCTGCTATTTTCAAACCGCTTGAGATTTTGGCTTGAAAATCAAGTCACGAGGAGTTTGAACCTTGCTTTATGAAAAAATGTTCAGTTCAAATCAATACGTCCAATCTGAAAATTTCATCGAATTTTTGAAAATTATTCGATATTTGACAAGTAAGTTTGACAAGCTGCTATTTTCAAACCGCTTGAGATTTTGGCTTGAAAATCAGGTCCCGAAGAGTTTGAACCTTGCTTCATAGAAAAATGTGCAGTTCAAATCCATACGTCCAATCTGAAAAATTTTGACGAATTTTTGAAAATTATCCGATATTCGACCAGTAAGTTTGACAAGCTGCTATTTTCAAACCACTTGGGATTTTGGCTTGAAAATCAAGTCCCGAAGAGATTAAACCTTGCTTCATAAAAAAATGTTCAGCTCAAATCCATACGTCCAATCTGAAAAATTTTGACGAATTTTTGAAAATTATCCGATATTCGACAAGTAAGTTTGACAAGCTGTTATTTTCAAACCGCTTGACATTTTGGCTTAAAAATTAAGTCACGAAGAGATTGAACCTTGCTTTATAGAAAAATGTTCAGTTCAAATGTATTCGTCAATTCTAAAAATTCTGAGGATTTTTTGTAAATTATTGGATATGAAAAAAATCGACTTTTCTATATGGCTATTGAGAACAGTGTCGACATCTTCATAACTTCAGTGAATATGATCTTCATTTTTTCATTTTGTCCAAGCCAAATACATTATTTAACAGTATCTTGAAAAACATCATTTAAAAGTATACAATAAGAAAAGTTAATGTGGCAAATTTGAAGATGATCTTTTTTTTAGAAATATCCTGATAATTTAACCAACTGTAATTGATATATTCCAACTTTCCTGTCCATAAATAATACCATATCGTAACTTGGCCATTGCTGCAAAATTCAGCCGTATTTTGCAGCATGTGGATAGAGTTGTAATAAATTCTCCGCATCAGGAAAAGTTTCTGGACAGATCCTGTATACCTAATGCGAAAGTTTAGTCCGCTCACATACGTCCACGTACATTAATAAAAGGCTTAGACGGGTACCTAATTAATTTATAGTATTCGAATCCGTTACAGCAGGACAAATTATTGCATTTTAAGTATAGCAGGATTTAATAAATTTCCACTCACCGAACATCAGGATGAGCATCCAACATGGCCCTCATCAATGTCGTCCCCGACCTGGGCACACCTCCAATGAAAATCAACGGCATTTCTCGATTATACTCAAAAATTTTGTCATCTCCGGAGACAAATTTTTGTTTGGCGGCCATCATGCGCGGTTTGTCTGCGCCGCTCACGAAGGCCTGCACAGTAAAATATAAAACTACTGCGCAGCAAAACAGGCCGGTGGCCTTGCGAAGCCCGCCTCTCATTGGCCGCGGTAGCTGCATTTTAGTGAAGGGGGTCACGACATCTTGTGGGGTTGTAGAGAGTCTGCAACAAAAACAATTACCTCATATATACTGTAATGTATGACATTACATCATCAGAATCAGTAAAATTGGATTAGAATAATATTCCATTTCACGGTAAGAATGTTAGACAGACTCGCCCTTGATTCGTACTTTAATAAGTCATTTCCTGGCCTAGTAACGTTAATTACGATCTTTTTACTAACAAATGTTCAATAGACGCCGAAGTTCTCTGACAAATTCTAACAAGCAGTTAATCCAGATCTAAATGCTTTCAAGCTGGATGGAATATAAATCTTAATTATAGTCTTGCAGTCCGATGCACGAAATTATTTGTGTATCCCATTGTTGTCAATCTGATTGTTATGGAATCATTTACAGATGGCGAAACACGTTTGTTCGTGTGCCAGAATGATCGATAGGGATGTGCTTGATCGTCGATAGTTCGTCTCACATAGATTGCTCTGCAGGAATGACTACTGCCACACTCAGTGAGCAATTGAAAAGGAAATATTCCAAATAAAATCGAGTTAAACTTTGAGAATTTGATGTATATATGTCCAACCAAAAATAACTCCTTATCCAACCAAAACTGACCAAAATTATACAAAACTTACCAAGCCAATCAAAACTAACCCAAACTGACCAAAATCAACCCAACACAGATAATTAAAATTTGTTTAAAAATAAGTATTCCATAAATTTTTTGGCTCAAAACTATAACATCAACAAAATCTGTGGAGTCAGTAAAAAAACAGCAAATGAAGTCAGACAAATCAGCAAAAGCATTGAATCAAGCCATCAAATCCAAAAAAAATCAGCAAAACATAATAGGAAATTAATGAAGACCAAAAAAAAAAAAAAAAAAAAAAAAAAAAAAAATCGTTTATTAGCAAACAAGCTATACTATAAAAAAAAAAAAATGTTTTACATAGAATGGTTAGAATAAGTGAGTAGTAGAAATTACGTAATAATTAAATAGTGTTATAAATATAAATATGTACAAAAATTAACAATTGACATAAACACAAACTTCGGAAAAATTAATTAACAATAAACAGAAAACCTGTGAAAAAATAGTAAATCTACCGAAAATAGTTAAAAAAAAACCTCTGTGAGTAAAAGTATGGTTAAATATAACAGGAAATAAATGAAGGACACAAATCTGTAAAAAAACTAGTAAAAAAAAAAAACGTAAAAACCAGCAAAACGAAAAGGAGAACAAAAATCAAATATCAAAATCATTGAATCAAGTTAGAAAACCAAAAAAAAACAGCAAGACATAATAGGAAATTGATAAAGAACGAAACCTGTAAAAAATAGTAAATCTACCAAAAAAAGTTTAGAAAAAAATCAGCAGAACGCAGAGGTGAACAAAAATCAGCAAATGAAGTTGGCAAAAGCAGCAAAATCTTTGAAATAAGTCAGCAAAACTGACAAAAAGTATGATTAAATAATACAGGAAATAAATAAAGGATTCAAATCTGTAAAGAAATCACCAAATCCAATAAAAAACTAAAGTAAAATCCAGCAAAACAAAAAGAACAAGAATTAATCATCAAATTAGCAAAATAATTGAATTGAGTCAACAAACCTAAAAAAAATCAGCAAAACATGATAGGAAAAATAGAAAATCTACCAAAAAAAGTTTAGAAAAAAAACAGCAGAACGTGGAGATGAACAAAAATCAGCAAGTGAAGATAGCAAAAGCAGCAAAATCTTTGAAATAAGTCAGCAAAACTGAAAAAGTATGGTTAAATATTACAGGAAATAAATAAAGGACACAAATCTGTAAAAAAATCAGCAAATCCAATAAAAAACTAAAGTAAAATCCAGCAAAACAAAAAGAAGAACAAGAATTAATTATCAAATTAGCAAAATAATTGAATTAAGTCAGCAAACCTAAAAAAAATCAGCAAAACACGATTGGAAAAATAGAAAATCTACCAAAAAAAGTTTAGAAAAAAATCAGCAGAACGTAGAGGTGAACAAAAATCAGCAAATGAAGTTAGCAAAAGCAGCAAAATTTTTGAAATAGGTCAGCAAAACTGAAAAAAGTATGGTTAAATATTACAGGAACTAAATAAAGGACACAAATCTGTAAAAAAAACAGCAAATCAAATAAAAAACTAAAGTGAAATCCAGCAAAACAAAAAGAAGAACAAAAAATAACTATCAAATTAGCAAAATAATTGAATTTAGCCAGCAAACCTAAAAAAAATCAGCAAAACATGATGAGAAAAATAGAAAATCTACCAAAAAAAGTTTAGAAAAAAATCAGCAGAACGTAGAGGTGAACAAAAATCAGCAAATGAAGTTAGCAAAAGCAGCAAAATCTTTGAAATAAGTCAGAAAAACTAAAAAAAGTATGGTTAAATATTACAGGAAATAAATAAAGGACACAAATCTGTAAAAAAAATCAGCAAATCCAATAAAAAACTAAAGTAAAATCCAGCAAAACAAAAAGAACAAGAATTAATTATCAAATAAGCAAAATAATTGAATTGAGTCAGCAAACCTAAACAAAATCAGCAAAACATGATGGGAAAAATAGAAAATCTACCAAAAAAAGTTTAGAAAAAAATCAGCAAAACGTAGAGGTGAACCAAAATCAGCAAATGGAGTTAGCAAAAGCAGCAAAATTTCTGAAATGAGTCAGCAAAACTGAAAACAGTATGGTTAAATATTACAGGAAATAAATAAAGGACACAAATCTGTAAAAAAATCAGCAAATCCAATAAAAAACTAAAGTAAAATCCAGCAAAACAAAAAGAAGAACAAACATGAATTATCAAATTAGCAAAATAATTGAATTAATTCAGCAAACCTAAAAAAAAACAGCAAAACATGTTTAGAAAAAAATCAGCAGAACGTAAAGGTGAACCAAAATCAGCAAATGAAGTCAGCAAAAGCAGCAACATTTCTGAAATAAGTCAGCAAAACTGAAAACAGTATGGTTAAATATTACAGGAAATAAATAAAGGACACAAATATGTAAAAAAAACAGCAAATCCAATAAAAAACTAAAGTAAAATCCAGCAAAACAAAAAGAAGAACAAATATGAATTATCTAATTAGCAAAATAATTGAATTAATTCAGCAAACCTAAAAAAAAACAGCAAAACATGATAGGAAAAATAGAGAATCTACCAAAAAAAGTTTAGAAAAAAATCAGCAGAACGTAGAGGTGAACAAAAATCAGCAAATAAAGTCGGCAAAAGCAGCAAAATCTCTGAAATAAGTCAGCAAACCCGGAGAAAAGTAGGGGTAAATATAACAGGAAATAAATAAAGGACACAAATCTGTAAAAAAATCAGCAAATCCAATAAAAAACTAAAGTAAAATCCAGCAGAACAAAAATTAATTATCAAATTAGCAAAATAATTGAATGAGGTCAGCAAACCTAAAAAAAATCAGCAAAACATGATGGGAAAAATAGAAAATCTACCAAAAAAAGTTATGAAAAAAATCAGCAGAACGTAGAGGTGAACAAAAATCAGCAAATAAAGTTAGCCAAAGCAGCAAAATCTTTGAAATAAGTCAGAAAACTTGGGTAAAAGTATGGTTAAATATTATGAATGAATGACCAAAAACTGCCAAAACAAATAAGTGAGTCCAGCGAAACAAGAAGAATAAAAATCAGCTGTGAAATCAGCAAAATCTTTGAAGTGAGTGAACAAATGTTTTAAAAAATTATCAAAACGTTAGTTGAAGAACCAAACCTGTGAAAAAATCAGTTAATCTAGCGAAAAAAAAATAAAAATAAACCAGCAGAGCGTTAAGGTGAACATAAATCAGCAAAATCATTAAAACAAGCTAGCAAACGTCAAGAAAAATCTTTTTATAGAGGAAATAAATGAAGAAGAAAATCTTTAAAACGTCGGTAAATTCAGCAAAAAAGACAAACAAGCATAATGGACGATAAAAAAAATTAGCAAGTGAAGGCAGTCAAATCAGCAAAATCATTGAAATAAAACAGCAAACGATTAGAAGTAATGAACAGCGAAGAAAATCTGTAAAAAAATTAAATCTAGCAAAAAAAAATAAAAAAAACAAAACAAGCAACAAAAGGAGTACAAAAATTAGCGAACGTAGTCAGTCAAAGCAGCAAAATCATTGAAATAAGTCAGCAAAATCTCCGTAAAGCTAAGCAGATTATCACAGTAGCTAAATGGAGGACAAAAACTAACAAATAACTTTTGTGAAGTTGCAAGAATCGTGTTTTATCATATCCAAAAAAAAGTTTGAGATTTTAAAGATATTTTCCTTGTTTGATTCATAACTGTTTTATTTTTTGAGATATGGAGATAAAATCTGCGCCATTTTGTTCGCAACACATGTACCTTTCAAATATTTTTTTTTAGGTTTGTCAAAAAAAAATCTTCTTATGGAAATTTAGCTGCTAGATCCAAAAATCAAATATTTTGAATTACGTCACAAACGTCTAAGATTTTATTTATACGTATATCGATGTATAAAATTCAACCTTCCTACCGTCTATCCAGAACAAAAAGTAGCACCAAATAAACCAAAACGTCTGATAGATTCCAGTCTATAGGTCCGATGTAGCGACAAAAGCATGACATAGAGAAGCATGACAACGCACCAATGCGCTTTGAACTCGCTTAAGCATACAACGCATTCTGCTTAATGAGATTTGCTTTTCTGATACGGTTCGTTTATGTTGGATTTCCCATTTTTGGAATCCTTCTGTACAATTTAATGAGATTTGAAATACCATTATGGAAATTCTATAAATTGATTGGGCAAATATGAGTTTATGCTTAAATCGACCACATTAAAGCTAGTGGAGCTTTCTATAACATAATCACCAAGATAAAACAAAGGTCAGGTCAATTTTCAAAAAAATGCCTATCATATAGCAACAGATTATGAAAATTAAAATGTTTCCTGCAACTCGTATAAACAATGTATGATCGTCGATGCTAGTTCCTTTGACATGAAATTTAATTTACACTGCGAGAACAGCAAACTGGCATATTTCTAATAAATCTTTCAAAAGCTCGTTGATACAAACTAATATTCATCATACATTCCGCACCGATAAATCGGAACAAATTTACCAAAATGTGTACAATAAAGCAAACCAACTGCCATAAGGGCCATAACATGAATAATTATAACGTTGGATCTATTGTATTATGCTGATTTGGGACCACACGCTATACTGAGCGTGCTGTTTATACAGGGTGACTCAGTTTTGTCCGGCAATGTTCAGAATTTAGTTTTGGACAAATATTTTCTCTCCTGCTACAAATTTGCAAAAATTGTTCAAGGGAAAGTTATAGAGGGCGCTCTTGTCTATAATGTTTATAAATTAACTTTTGCTGTAGGACGTCTAATTGATGACCTGGAGGGGAGTGAAGATCTGGCGACACTTTTCACAAGTGTTTAGTGGACACAGATTTGGACAAATATCTCCTCTCCTGCTATAAATTTGCAAAAATTGTTCAAAGGAAAGTTATAGAGGGCGCTCTTGTCTATGATGTTTGTATATTAACTTTTGCTGTGGGACGTCTAATTGATGATCTGGAGGGGAGTGAAGATCTGGCGACATTCTTCACAAATGTTTAGTGGACACAGATATGGACAAATATCTCCTCTCCTGCTACAAATTTGCAAAAATTGTTCAAGGGAAAGTTATAGAGGGCGCTCTTGTCTATAATGTTTGTACATTAACTTTTGCTGTGGGACGTCTAATTGATGATCTGGAGGGGAGTGAAGATCTGGCGACACTTTTCACAAGGTTTTAGTGGACACAGATTTGGACAAATATCTCGTCTCCTGCTACAAATTTGCAAAAATTGTTCAAGGGAAAGTTATAGAGGGCGCTCTTGTCTATAATGTTTGTACATTAACTTTTGCTGTAGGACGTCTAATTGATGATCTGGAGGGAAGTGAAGATCTGGCGACACTTTTCACAAGTGTTTAGTGGACACAGATTTGGAAAAATATCTTTTCTCCTGCTACAAATTTGCAAAAATTGTTCAAGGGAAAGTTATAGAGGGCGCTCTTGTCTATAATGTTTGTGAATTAACTTTTGCTGTAGGACGTCTAATTGATGAGGTGGAGGGGAGTGAAGATCTGGCGACACTTTTCACAAGTGTTTAGTGAACACGGATTTGGACAAATATCTCCTCTCCTGCTACAAATTTGCAAACATTGTTCAAGGGAAAGTTATAGAGGGCGCTCTTGTCTATAATGTTTGTGAATTAACTTTTGCTGTAGGACGTCTAATTGATGAGGTGGAGGGGAGTGAAGATCTGGCGACACTTTTCACAAGTGTTTAGTGAACACGGATTTGGACAAATATCTCCTCTCCTGCTACAAATTTGCAAACATTGTTCAAGGGAAAGTTATAGAGGGCGCTCTTGTCTATAATGTTTGTGAATTAACTTTTGCTGTAGGACGTCTAATTGATGAGGTGGAGGGGAGTGAAGATCTGGCGACACTTTTCACAAGTGTTTAGTGAACACGGATTTGGACAAATATCTCCTCTCCTGCTACAAATTTGCAAAAATTGTTCGAGAGAAAGTTATAGAGGGCGCTCTTGTCTATAATGTTTGTAAATTAACTTTTGCTGTAGGACGTCCAATTGATGATCTGGAGGGAAGTGAAGATCTGGCGACACTTTTCACAAGTGTTTAGTGGACACAGATTTGGAAAAATATCTTTTCTCCTGCTACAAATTTGCAAAAATTGTTCAAGGGAAAGTTATAGAGGGCGCTCTTGTCTATAATGTTTGTGAATTAACTTTTGCTGTAGGACGTCTAATTGATGAGGTGGAGGGGAGTGAAGATCTGGCGACACTTTTCACAAGTGTTTAGTGAACACGGATTTGGACAAATATCTCCTCTCCTGCTACAAATTTGCAAACATTGTTCAAGGGAAAGTTATAGAGGGCGCTCTTGTCTATAATTTTTGTAGATCATTTTTTGCTGTAGGACGTCTAATTGATGATCTGGAGGGGAGTGAAAATCTGGCGACATTCTTCACAAATGTTTAGTGGACACAGATATGGACAAATATCTCCTCTCCTGCTACAAATTTGCAAAAATTGTTCAAGGGAAAGTTATAGAGGGCGCTCTTGTCTATAATGTTTGTACATTAACTTTTGCTGTGGGACGTCTAATTGATGATCTGGAGGGGAGTGAAGATCTGGCGACACTTTTCACAAGGTTTTAGTGGACACAGATTTGGACAAATATCTCCTCTCCTGCTACAAATTTGCAAAAATTGTTCAAGGGAAAGTTATAGAGGGCGCTCTTGTCTATAATGTTTGTACATTAACTTTTGCTGTGGGACGTCTAATTGATGATCTGGAGGGGAGTGAAGATCTGGCGACACTTTTCACAAGGTTTTAGTGGACACAGATTTGGACAAATATCTCCTCTCCTGCTACAAATTTGCAAAAATTGTTCAAGGGAAAGTTATAGAGGGCGCTCTTGTCTATAATGTTTGTACATTAACTTTTGCTGTGGGACGTCTAATTGATGATCTGGAGGGGAGTGAAGATCTGGCGACACTTTTCACAAGGTTTTAGTGGACACAGATTTGGACAAATATCTCCTCTCCTGCTACAAATTTGCAAAAATTGTTCAAGGGAAAGTTATAGAGGGCGCTCTTGTCTATAATGTTTGTACATTAACTTTTGCTGTGGGACGTCTAATTGATGATCTGGAGGGGAGTGAAGATCTGGCGACACTTTTCACAAGGTTTTAGTGGACACAGATTTGGACAAATATCTCCTCTCCTGCTACAAATTTGCAAAAATTGTTCAAGGGAAAGTTATAGAGGGCGCTCTTGTCTATAATGTTTGTACATTAACTTTTGCTGTGGGACGTCTAATTGATGATCTGGAGGGGAGTGAAGATCTGGCGACACTTTTCACAAGGTTTTAGTGGACACAGATTTGGACAAATATCTCCTCTCCTGCTACAAATTTGCAAAAATTGTTCAAGGGAAAGTTATAGAGGGCGCTCTTGTCTATAATGTTTGTACATTAACTTTTGCTGTGGGACGTCTAATTGATGATCTGGAGGGGAGTGAAGATCTGGCGACACTTTTCACAAGGTTTTAGTGGACACAGATTTGGACAAATATCTCCTCTCCTGCTACAAATTTGCAAAAATTGTTCAAGGGAAAGTTATAGAGGGCGCTCTTGTCTATAATGTTTGTACATTAACTTTTGCTGTGGGACGTCTAATTGATGATCTGGAGGGGAGTGAAGATCTGGCGACACTTTTCACAAGGTTTTAGTGGACACAGATTTGGACAAATATCTCCTCTCCTGCTACAAATTTGCAAAAATTGTTCAAGGGAAAGTTATAGAGGGCGCTCTTGTCTATAATGTTTGTACATTAACTTTTGCTGTGGGACGTCTAATTGATGATCTGGAGGGGAGTGAAGATCTGGCGACACTTTTCACAAGTATTTAGTGGACCCAGATTTGGACAAATATCTCCTCTCCTGCTATAAATTTGCAAAAATTGTTCAAAGGAAAGTTATAGAGGGCGCTCTTGTCTATAATGTTTGTACATTAACTTTTGCTGTAGGACGTCTAATTGATGAGGTGGAGGGGAGTGAAGATCTGGCGACATTTTTCACAAGTATTTAGTGGACACAGATTTGGACAAATATCTCCTCTCCTGCTACAAATTTGCAAAAATTGTTCAAGGGAAAGTTATAGAGGGCGCTCTTGTCTATAATGTTTGTACATAGACTTTTGCTGTAGGACGTGTAATTGATGACCTGGAGGGGAGTGAAGATCTGGCGACACTTTTCACAAGTATTTAGTGGACACAGATTTGGACAAATATCTCCTCTCCTGCTACAAATTTGCAAAAATTGTTCAAGGGAAAGTTATAGAGGGCGCTCTTGTCTATAATGTTTGTACATTGACTTTTGCTGTAGGACGTCTAATTGATGACCTGGAGGGGAGTGAAGATCTGGCGACACTTTTCACAAGTATTTAGTGGACACAGATTTGGACAAATATCTCCTCTCCTGCTACAAATTTGCAAAAATTGTTCAAGGGAAAGTTATAGAGGGCGCTCTTGTCTATAATGTTTGTACATTAACTTTTGCTGTGGGACGTCTAATTGATGATCTGGAGGGGAGTGAAGATCTGGCGACACTTTTCACAAGGTTTTAGTGGACACAGATTTGGACAAATATCTCCTCTCCTGCTACAAATTTGCAAAAATTGTTCAAGGGAAAGTTATAGAGGGCGCTCTTGTCTATAATGTTTGTACATTAACTTTTGCTGTGGGACGTCTAATTGATGATCTGGAGGGGAGTGAAGATCTGGCGACACTTTTCACAAGGTTTTAGTGGACACAGATTTGGACAAATATCTCCTCTCCTGCTACAAATTTGCAAAAATTGTTCAAGGGAAAGTTATAGAGGGCGCTCTTGTCTATAATGTTTGTACATTAACTTTTGCTGAAGGACGTCTAATTGATGATCTGGAGGGGAGTGAAAATCTGGCGACACTCTTCACAACTGTTTAATGGATACAGATTTGGACAAATATCTCCTCTCCTGCTACAAATTTGCAAAAAATGTTCAAGGGAAAGTTATAGAGGGCGCTCTTGTCTATAATGTTTGTACATTAACTTTTGCTGTAGGACGTCTAATTGATGATCTGGAGGGGAGTGAAGATATGGCGACACTTTTCACAAGGTTTTAGTGGACACAGATTTGGACAAATATCTCCTCTCCTGCTACAAATTTGCAAAAATTGTTCAAGGGAAAGTTATAGAGGGCGCTCTTGTCTATAATGTTTGTACATTAACTTTTGCTGTGGGACGTCTAATTGATGACGTGGAGGGGAGTGAAGAACTGGCGACACTCTTTCACAAGTGTTAAGTGGACACAGATTTGGACAAATATCTCCTCTCCTGCTACAAATTTGCAAAAATTGTTCAAGGGAAAGTTATAGAGGGCGCTCTTGTCTATAATGTTTGTACATTAACTTTTGCTGTGGGACGTCTAATTGATGATCTGGAGGGGAGTGAAGATCTGGCGACACTTTTCACAAGTGTTTAGTGGACATAGATTTGGACAAATATCTCCTCTCCTGCTACAAATTTGCAAAAATTGTTCAAGGGAAAATTATAGAGGGCGCTCTTGTCTATAATGTTTGTAAATTAACTTTTGCTGTAGGACGTCTAATTGATGATCTGGAGGGTAGTGAAAATCTGGCGACACTCTTCACAAGTGTTAAGTGGACACATATTTGGACAAATATCTCCTCTCCTGCTACAAATTTGAAAAAATTGTTCAAGGGAAAGTTATAGAGGGCGCTCTTGTCTATAATGTTTGTACATTAACTTTTGCTGTGGGACGTCTAATTGATGATCTGGAGGGGAGTGATGATCTGGCGACACTTTTCACAAGTGTTTAGTGGACACAGATTTGGACAAATATCTCCTCTCCTGCTACAAATTTGCAAAAATTGTTCAAGAGAAGGTTATAGAGGGCGCTCTTGTCTATAATGTTTGTACATTAACTTTTGCTGAAGGACGTCTAATTGATGATCTGGAGGGGAGTGAAAATCTGGCGACACTCTTCACAACTGTTTAATGGATACAGATTTGGACAAATATCTCCTCTCCTGCTACAAATTTGCAAAAAATGTTCAAGGGAAAGTTATAGAGGGCGCTCTTGTCTATAATGTTTGTACATTAACTTTTGCTGTAGGACGTCTAATTGATGATCTGGAGGGGAGTGAAGATATGGCGACACTTTTCACAAGGTTTTAGTGGACACAGATTTGGACAAATATCTCCTCTCCTGCTACAAATTTGCAAAAATTGTTCAAGGGAAAGTTATAGAGGGCGCTCTTGTCTATAATGTTTGTACATTAACTTTTGCTGTGGGACGTCTAATTGATGATCTGGAGGGGAGTGAAGATCTGGCGACACTTTTCACAAGGTTTTAGTGGACACAGATTTGGACAAATATCTCCTCTCCCGCTACAAATTTGCAAAAATTGTTCAGGGGAAAGTTATAGAGGGCGCTCTTGTCTATAATGTTTGTACATTAACTTTTGCTGTGGGACGTCTAATTGATGATCTGGAGGGGAGTGAAGATCTGGCGACACTTTTCACAAGTGTTTAGTGGACATAGATTTGGACAAATATCTCCTCTCCTGCTACAAATTTGCAAAAATTGTTCAAGGGAAAATTATAGAGGGCGCTCTTGTCTATAATGTTTGTAAATTAACTTTTGCTGTAGGACGTCTAATTGATGATCTGGAGGGTAGTGAAAATCTGGCGACACTCTTCACAAGTGTTAAGTGGACACATATTTGGACAAATATCTCCTCTCCTGCTACAAATTTGAAAAAATTGTTCAAGGGAAAGTTATAGAGGGCGCTCTTGTCTATAATGTTTGTACATTAACTTTTGCTGTGGGACGTCTAATTGATGATCTGGAGGGGAGTGATGATCTGGCGACACTTTTCACAAGTGTTTAGTGGACACAGATTTGGACAAATATCTCCTCTCCTGCTACAAATTTGCAAAAATTGTTCAAGAGAAGGTTATAGAGGGCGCTCTTGTCTATAATGTTTGTACATTAACTTTTGCTGAAGGACGTCTAATTGATGATCTGGAGGGGAGTGAAGATATGGCGACACTTTTCACAAGGTTTTAGTGGACACAGATTTGGACAAATATCTCCTCTCCTGCTACAAATTTGCAAAAATTGTTCAAGGGAAAGTTATAGAGGGCACTCTTGTCTATAATGTTTGTACATTAACTTTTGCTGTGGGTCGTCTAATTGATGATCTGGAGGGGAGTGAAGATATGGCGACACTTTTCACAAGGTTTTAGTGGACACAGATTTGGACAAATATCTCCTCTCCTGCTACAAATTTGCAAAAAATGTTCAAGGGAAAGTTATAGAGGGCGCTCTTGTCTATAATGTTTGTACATTAACTTTTGCTGTAGGACGTCTAATTGATGATCTGGAGGGGAGTGAAGATATGGCGACACTTTTCACAAGGTTTTAGTGGACACAGATTTGGACAAATATCTCCTCTCCCGCTACAAATTTGCAAAAATTGTTCAAGGGAAAGTTATAGAGGGCGCTCTTGTCTATAATGTTTGTACATTAACTTTTGCTGTGGGACGTCTAATTGATGATCTGGAGGGGAGTGAAGATCTGGCGACACTTTTCACAAGTGTTTAGTGGACATAGATTTGGACAAATATCTCCTCTCCTGCTACAAATTTGCAAAAATTGTTCAAGGGAAAATTATAGAGGGCGCTCTTGTCTATAATGTTTGTAAATTAACTTTTGCTGTAGGACGTCTAATTGATGATCTGGAGGGTAGTGAAAATCTGGCGACACTCTTCACAAGTGTTAAGTGGACACATATTTGGACAAATATCTCCTCTCCTGCTACAAATTTGAAAAAATTGTTCAAGGGAAAGTTATAGAGGGCGCTCTTGTCTATAATGTTTGTACATTAACTTTTGCTGTGGGACGTCTAATTGATGATCTGGAGGGGAGTGATGATCTGGCGACACTTGTCACAAGTGTTTAGTGGACACAGATTTGGACAAATATCTCCTCTCCTGCTACAAATTTGCAAAAATTGTTCAAGAGAAGGTTATAGAGGGCGCTCTTGTCTATAATTTTTGTAAATCATTTTTTGCTGTAGGACGTCTAATTGATGATCTGGAGGGGAGTGAAAATCTGGCGACATTCTTCACAAATGTTTAGTGGACACAGATATGGACAAATATCTCCTCTCCTGCTACAAATTTGCAAAAATTGTTCAGGAGAAAGTTATAGAGGGCGCTCTTGTCTATAATTTTTGTAGATCATTTTTTGCTGTAGGACGTCTAATTGATGATCTGGAGGGGAGTGAAAATCTGGCGACATTCTTCACAAATGTTTAGTGGACACAGATATGGACAAATATCTCCTCTCCTGCTACAAATTTGCAAAAATTGTTCAAGGGAAAGTTATAGAGGGCACTCTTGTCTATAATTTTTGTAAATCATTTTTTGCTGTAGGACGTCTAATTGATGATCTGGAGGGGAGTGAAAATCTGGCGACATTCTTCACAAATGTTTAGTGGACACAGATATGGACAAATATCTCCTCTCCTGATACAAATTTGCAAAAATTGTTCAAGAGAAAGTTATAGAGGGCGCTCTTGTCTATAATGTTTGTACATTGACTTTTGCTGTAGGACGTCTAATTGATGATCTGGAGGGGAGTTAAAATCTGGCGACACTTTTCACAAGGTTTTAGTGGACACAGATTTGGACAAATATCTCCTCTCCTGCTACAAATTTGCAAAAATTGTTCAAGGGAAAGTTCTAGAGGGCGCTCTTGTCTATAATGTTTGTACATTAACTTTTGCTGTGGGACGTCTAATTGATGATCTGGAGGGAAGTGAAGATCTGGCGACACTTTTCACAAGGTTTTAGTGGACACAGATTTGGACAAATATCTCCTCTCCTGCTACAAATTTGCAAAAATTGTTCAAGGGAAAGTTATAGAGGGCGCTCTTGTCTATAATGTTTGTACATTAACTTTTGCTGTGGGACGTCTAATTGATGATCTGGAGGGGAGTGAAGATCTGGCGACACTTTTCACAAGGTTTTAGTGGACACAGATTTGGACAAATATCTCCTCTCCCGCTACAAATTTGCAAAAATTGTTCAAGGGAAAGTTATAGAGGGCGCTCTTGTCTATAATGTTTGTACATTAACTTTTGCTGTGGGACGTCTAATTGATGATCTGGAGGGGAGTGAAGATCTGGCGACACTTTTCACAAGTGTTTAGTGGACATAGATTTGGACAAATATCTCCTCTCCTGCTACAAATTTGCAAAAATTGTTCAAGGGAAAATTATAGAGGGCGCTC
Organism: Orchestes rusci; assembly: GCA_958502075.1. Classification (NCBI taxonomy): domain Eukaryota; kingdom Metazoa; phylum Arthropoda; class Insecta; order Coleoptera; family Curculionidae; genus Orchestes; species Orchestes rusci. The sequence goes on from OY293307.1 coordinate 36,395,812, forward strand.
TTGTCTATAATGTTTGTAAATTAACTTTTGCTGTAGGACGTCTAATTGATGATCTGGAGGGTAGTGAAAATCTGGCGACACTCTTCACAAGTGTTAAGTGGACACATATTTGGACAAATATCTCCTCTCCTGCTACAAATTTGAAAAAATTGTTCAAGGGAAAGTTATAGAGGGCGCTCTTGTCTATAATGTTTGTACATTAACTTTTGCTGTGGGACGTCTAATTGATGATCTGGAGGGGAGTGATGATCTGGCGACACTTTTCACAAGTGTTTAGTGGACACAGATTTGGACAAATATCTCCTCTCCTGCTACAAATTTGCAAAAATTGTTCAAGAGAAGGTTATAGAGGGCGCTCTTGTCTATAATTTTTGTAAATCATTTTTTGCTGTAGGACGTCTAATTGATGATCTGGAGGGGAGTGAAAATCTGGCGACATTCTTCACAAATGTTTAGTGGACACAGATATGGACAAATATCTCCTCTCCTGCTACAAATTTGCAAAAATTGTTCAGGAGAAAGTTATAGAGGGCGCTCTTGTCTATAATTTTTGTAGATCATTTTTTGCTGTAGGACGTCTAATTGATGATCTGGAGGGGAGTGAAAATCTGGCGACATTCTTCACAAATGTTTAGTGGACACAGATATGGACAAATATCTCCTCTCCTGCTACAAATTTGCAAAAATTGTTCAAGGGAAAGTTATAGAGGGCACTCTTGTCTATAATTTTTGTAAATCATTTTTTGCTGTAGGACGTCTAATTGATGATCTGGAGGGGAGTGAAAATCTGGCGACATTCTTCACAAATGTTTAGTGGACACAGATATGGACAAATATCTCCTCTCCTGATACAAATTTGCAAAAATTGTTCAAGAGAAAGTTATAGAGGGCGCTCTTGTCTATAATGTTTGTACATTGACTTTTGCTGTAGGACGTCTAATTGATGATCTGGAGGGGAGTTAAAATCTGGCGACACTTTTCACAAGGTTTTAGTGGACACAGATTTGGACAAATATCTCCTCTCCTGCTACAAATTTGCAAAAATTGTTCAAGGGAAAGTTATAGAGGGCGCTCTTGTCTATAATGTTTGTACATTAACTTTTGCTGTGGGACGTCTAATTGATGATCTGGAGGGGAGTGAAGATCTGGCGACACTTTTCACAAGGTTTTAGTGGACACAGATTTGGACAATTATCTCCTCTCCTGCTACAAATTTGCAAAAATTGTTCAAGGGAAAGTTATAGAGGGCGCTCTTGTCTATAATTTTTGTAAATCATTTTTTGCTGTAGGACGTCTAATTGATGATCTGGAGGGGAGTGAAAATCTGGCGACATTCTTCACAAATGTTTAGTGGACACAGATATGGACAAATATCTCCTCTCCTGCTACAAATTTGCAAAAATTGTTCAAGGGAAAGTTATAGAGGGCGCTCTTGTCTATAATTTTTGTAAATCATTTTTTGCTGTAGGACGTCTAATTGATGATCTGGAGGGGAGTGAAAATCTGGCGACATTCTTCACAAATGTTTAGTGGACACAGATTTGGACAAATATCTCCTCTCCTGCTACAAATTTGCAAAAATTGTTCGAGAGAAAGTTATAGAGGGCACTCTTGTCTATAATGTTTGATAAAGTGTAAACAGAATGCTGGTTCTAGTCATATAGCAGACAGTCAATAAAGTTAAAATCCAGCTTTTTGCATCAATATGTCAATGACTAATCCAACAACGATCAGACGAACGGTCACACTAGAACCGGCATTATCAGCAGATTACGTCCGTCAAAGACTCCATAAATCCGGTAAAAATCTGCAACAGAGAGGCGATTTATTCATGCAAATGCAGCGCATCTTTTCAGCGTAGCTACTGGAACATGCCAGTCACTCGACTGTGGATAATTTAGACCGCAGCATCATTGTTGTCATTTTTGATTCAGCTATTATTCATGTTGCGATCTTTTGTTGTGAGTTTGTGGCAAAAGATAGAGTATAGAGTGTTGAAAGTTGATAAAGACTAGTGTTTTGAATTTGATGTCCCATAAAACCAATGCTTTCGATATGTTCAAATGGAACGTAAATTTCCATTCGCTCAAATAGAGATTTACAAGATCCTCAGACTCTGGGGTATTAGAATCCCTTTTATGCTGGCTGACATTTTTAGAAATATAAAATAGGGAATATATTGGGGCCATTCCGTTAGGTGAGGAGCTTATAGCGTAATTGTTAATTTAGTGGATATAAACCGAGGTGTTGAGCCACCTAATTTGGCTTTGTTGGAGCAAAATAATTTTAAACTAATCTCTTACACACCCAGACTTGTGTGAGGTCGATTAAGTTCAACTTTCCTCCACGTTATTAATTGATCTACAGTGATAATTAATCAACAAAAATTGTAGACAACAGCGTCCTCTATTACGTTCTCTTGAACAACAAACCAAACTGGAATAACGCCACGAACAACTAAAATAAGTAGATCGCTTTGATTTTCAGATTTGTACCCATTAGTTTTTTTAATATGAAACAATGATATTCCAAAATTCATAAAATCGATGGGGGTGATAAGATCATGGTGAAAAAATCAATGAAAAAAATCTAATAAAGAAAAAAATTGTGAAAAATATAGAAAAAGTAACATATTTATAACATTTAATAATGTAACCTTTACAGCATTTTGCAAAATAAAAGCAAGATACTGTTATTATTATTCACTTTTTTCAACAAAGATTGTTGTTCACTTTAAATCATGTGTTTTTGATTTTTAATCTGTTCATTTTTTTTAGTATGTGACATATTGTGGAGTTAAACTTCGAGGACTGCAAATGAAAATTTAATAACAAAAAATTTAAACAGTGGAAAATATTCCAAAGTAAGAAGCATCTTGATCACTATAATTAAGGCATTCTAAAATAAAAAAAATTGAAAAAATCTCTAAAATGTAAAGTTGAACAATGGAAAACAACATCGATAGAAATGAATGCAAAAACTAATAATAGTTAATAATACATGAGAAATATATCTAAATAAAAAGATTTAAACAATAAAAAAAAATAGACTCGATGAAAAATACTTTGTCAGAAAATAAGGAAAAAATAAGATGGAAATATATATATATATATACAGTGTGACCCATTTGTTTTGGGAACACCCTGATAAAAAGTTTATTTCTTAACCGATTTGGTTCGTTTTTTTTTTGGATTGTAGGGCTCGAAAAATTGTATATTCTTGGCAAAAAGTGACCTTCGCCATTTTGACTTCAAGGCCTACTATGTTAGTTTTTAAGAGCAAAATTTCAGGAAACCATATTAGCGATTTTTTTAGAAAAAATCTGTGTGCGCCACTGGACTCAGCATCCTTTAAAACGGGTCTATACAAATTTTCAACTGAAAATATCAAGTTGAAAAAAATTAAAAATTCGCACTTTAACAATCTTTGATTCTATCAAAAGAAATGATAAATGCATTGAAGTTTATGGTGGTTTGGTAGAAGTTAAAAATTTTTAGTTTTATGTCATTTTTATTTGTTTTGATAGAATCAAAGATTGTTAAAGTGCGAATTTTTAATTTTTTTCAACATGATATTTTCGGTTGAAAATTTGTATAGACCCGTTTTAAAGGATGCTGAATCCAGTGGCGCACACAGATTTTTTCTAAAAAAATCGCTAATATGGTTTCCTGAAATTTTGCTCTTAAAAACTAACATAGTAGGCCTTGAAGTCAAAATGGCGAAGGTCAATTTTTGCCAAGAATATACAATTTTTCGAGCTCTACAATCCAAAAAAAAAACGAACCAAATCGGTTAAGAAATAAACTTTTTATCAGGGTGTTCCCAAAACAAATGGGTCACACTGTATATATATACAGGGTCCTTCATTAGTGCGTCGGGCAATCCTAGCGTGGTTATTAACAAAAGTAGAAAAAAAAGTTTTATACAAAAGTTGTAGAATGTGACTTTATGCATATTTTAAAAATATTTTCAAACATACAGGGTGCGTCACAAAAGTATGGCACGAAAAAGTATGATTTTTTTAAATGGAACCCCCTGTATATTAATTGATATTTCAATTCTTTCTTCAATTTGGAACAAAAATTGTGATACAACTAATGTTCCTAAATTCAACCGTTATCGAGATATCGCGTTTTAAAAATGGCATTTTTGCAACTTTGACATGCTATAAAACTCAAACTATTCAAGTTAGAGGAAAATGGTTTGCACTTTCCTATCTTAACTTTTCAAGAGCTCTTCTGTCATTTAGATAGAAGGTAACGTCAACTGTCAACTTTTTTCGGCACATTTTGACATTTTTTCACAATAATGGCTTTAATCTCCTTGAATAGCTCTTGAAAAGTTAAGATAGGAATGTGCAATCCATTTTTCTCTAACTTGAATAGTTTGAGTTTTATAGCATGTCAAAGTTGCAAAAATGCCATTTTTAAAACGCGATATCTCGATAACGGTTGAATTTAGGAACATTAGTTGTAGCACAATTTTTGTTCCAAATTGAAGAAAGAATTGAAATATCAATCAATATACAGGGGGTTCCATTTAAAAAAATCATACTTTTTCGTGCCATACTTTTGTGACGCACCCTGTATGTTTGAAAATATTTTTAAAATATGCATAAAGTCACATTCTACAACTTTTGTATAAAACTTTTTTTTCTACTTTTGTAAATAACCACGCTAGGATTGCCCGACGCACTAATGAAGGACCCTGTATATATTTTTTAAGCAATGCATGATAAAGAATTATTTTTAACATTATTATTATTATATTCACAAAAACAAATCACTCAAACAAGATTAAAGGTGAGAATTGAGAGATAAAAAAGATAATTCAAATGTAAATAAAAACAAATACTACTAAAAATGCTCAAGAAGTAAATAGCGAAAAGTCGGTAATTTTTTTTAAAAGTTCTGCAATTATTTTAAAACAACTAAAAATTTGCCAAGATAAAAAACTTTTGAATTTAAAAAAAATTAAAAAAAAAATGCCTCGTAAACAAATTCAAAGATAGAAAAGGCAATGACAAAGTCTGATTTATTTTGAAATATCCTATCAAATAAACTGAGGAAATAATTAAAAAAAACAGTGAGTAACTGTGGAAAATTAAACACAAAATAAGAAGCCCCTTAAAAGTGAAAATATAAAATTGAAAAAAAATACTACACTTGAAGTGTAAGAATCACTAAAAATCAAAGAAAAACCACCAAAATAAAAGATGTAGAACCAATGATTATCAATTCAAAAAACAAACAGAGAATTCTGGATCTGATTGTTTACAAAATTGACCATCACTGTTCGCCTGGATTATTTTCTCCGCTGTTCCAGATAGACGATACGAGGCCCTCAAACACAAAAATCCAAAAGGTGGCGCCCGAGTTTTAGTTTTTCAACTCCACTATAAGTACAAAAGAGGTTTTCCTTGATGCCATATCCAAACCTACCAAACAAGTCAATACAAAGACCCCATAGGCGATGCAGGGCCCTCTACCACAAAAATCCAGAGGGTGGCGCCCGAGTTCTTGTTTTTCAATTCTCAATCAATTTACCTGTAACTGTGTGTAATATGGCGGACATTGTAATTATAATTCAGAAGAACGCTTATCTTTATTACCACACTCTTTTCCTGGATATTTCTTGGGGAAAATTGAATTTATTTTGCACTTCAATTTCCATAAAGTACATACCGGCGCCTAGGAAAACATCTTCTATAAAGTAATGCATCGATTTCGAGGCCGCAGCTGTATGCCGTACATGCACATCAATTTCATTATACGGAAATAGAATTTTAGGTGGTCTGTAGAAAAATTTATCACCGAAGAAGCTGTGTTCCATTGGACGATTTCAGCCCTGAAAGATTCAAACAAATTTGTGGCAAAACACATGTAGTTTATTATATTTAATTAACGTGTACAAAAATAAATTAGATTGCCAAGACTTTATCCATTGTGTTGGATAACAAAAGGATTCCTGTAGCCTTTAGAAAACAAAATATGTGCAGCGCGCGATTAATGTAACAATACATTTCGATCAAGATTGGAAAGGGATGGAAGAATTAGAAATAAACAAGTGCTAGGTCACGTATATTCTTATAAAGGTGGCTTTTTACAGGGATTTCATCCTGTTGGAAAATTATATAACTCGGGCGCCACCCTCTGGATTTAAGTGTTACAATGCCAACATCGTCTATCGGTTGGCCTCCATCTTGATAACCAATTGAACACTGGAGAACGCAAAAATAAGTTACAAATATTTTAAAATGCGATAGGTTCGGTTTGCGGAAAAGGGACGGACACGGCGCGGGTTTTTGAAAGAATGATCGGGGCCGCTCCTGAAGACTCTTTTTATTATCATTACATTTTTTTTAACCGTTCGGCTATTTTTGTAACTTTAATCAACACTTCCTTATGCCATTTTGTTGTTTTTTTTCAAATTATCTTTATGAAGACTTTTTTGTTGATATTCATTTGTTCATAAAGTTTTCATTTCATAAAATTGTCACAAGATATTTTTGAACACTTTTGGGCGATTTTTCATTTTAGACTGTTCAATCAAGACTTTTGGTTCATTTTTCACCGTTTAAAATCTTTAATCTTTTTTTAGAAAAAATCTTTTGACAATTTTTTATTAATTTTCAAGCCCAAGATTACCTGCACAGAGTAGTGGAAAAAAATCAAAACCCTTAAATTGTTTTTTTTTAGATATTTTCTGTTTTTAAAAATCTATAATCGATGTTTAAACATTAAAATAATTCTTCACACAATTTTCACTATAACCCGATTACCTGCACTGAGAAGAGAAAACACAAGCAAAATATTCCTGGAATTTTCTTTCTTTTAAATTGTTTTTTAGGATTTATAATAATAATATTTTGATTTTTTTTTTGTTTTAGACTGTTTAATTTCACTTTCTTATTTTTTACACCGTTTGAAATTTTTAAGATGTTAAAAAAAAATTTCTTGTGACAATAATTATTATTTTTCAAGTCTCCCACTGGAGCTATGTTTAAAAAAAAAAACATTTCCAAATTTTCTCATTTCAGATTTGAAGGATTTATCATCTTCTCCCTTATTTAATTTTTTTCATGTTTCATCACCGGTTCTTTCAACACATTTTGGTGTTTTTTTTTTATTTAATACCATTTTATCAAGTTTTTTGACTCATTTTTTCGTTTTTTAGACCGCTAAAAATGTTCAAAACATTGAAAAAATGTTTTCTA